>OZ022325.1:31511762-31621499 GCA_963989225.1 Dromius quadrimaculatus
TTTTTCAATAAGACTCAGAAAAAACGCTGACAACTCGCTGGAAACGGATAATTTTGTGCATTTGAGGACGGATTCATGCGTATTATGTTGTATTGGATAGTTTTTTGTGATTTGCGATACTTTGAAACAGCTCAGAATGTGGTAATTTTGACTTATTTCAAACTTCATATAACTGCAGATAGCGCTCTGAAAACACGAAATATGAAGTTTTTGGAGATAGATTCATACATATTATGAGGTCCTGAATAGGAATATGAACTTTTTGAATGTGAAAATCTGCGCGGAAAAGCGTGATTCCGACTTATTCCAAAGTTTGTAGAACTGCAAATAGCACTCTAAAAACACGTAATATGGAGTATTTGGTGCTAGATTCTGCCATATAAGGCACCTTTGAAGCAAAATCTTGCTTCTGAGCAGATTTACAGAGTCAAAAATTCCTCAACGAGACTCAAAATAAACGCTGATAACTCGCTGGAAACGCAAAATTTTGTGCATTCGAGGACGAATTCATGCGTATTATGTTGTATTGGATAGATTAATGTAATTTGCGATACTTTGGAACTGCTCAGAATGTGGTAATTTCGACTTATTTCAAACTTCATATAACTGCAGATAGTGCTCTGAAAACACGGAATATGATGATTTTGTCGATAGATTTATACATATTATGAGGTCTTGAAAAGGAATATGAACTTTTTGATTGTGACAATCTGCACGAAAAAGCGTGATTTCGACTTATTCCAAAGTTTGTAAAACTGCAAATAGCACTCTAAAAACACGAAATATGATGTATTTGGTACTAGATTCTGCCATATACGCACATATGAAGCAAAATTTTGCTTCTGAGCAGATTTACAGAGTCAAAAATTTCTCAATGAGACTCAGAAAAAACGCTGATAACTCGCTGGAAACGGATAATTTTGTGCATTTGAGGACGGATTCATGCGTATTATGTTGTATTAGATAGATTTATGTGATTTGCGATACTTTGAAACAGCTCAGAATGTGGCAATTTTGACTTATTTCAAACTTCATATAACTGCAGATAGCGCTCTGAAAACACGGAATTTGATGTTTTTGTCGATAGATTCATACATATTATGAGGTCCTGAATAGGAATATGAACTTTTTGATTGTGAAAATCTGCGCGGAAAAGCGTGATTCCGACTTATTCCAAAGTTTGTAGAACTGCAAATAGCACTCTGAAAACACGAAATATGATGTATTTGGTGCTAGATTCTGCCATATAACGCACTTTTGAAGCAAAATCTTGCTTCTGAGCAGCGTTACAGAGTCAAAAATTTCTCAATGAGACTCAGAAAAAATGCTGATAACTCGCTGGAAACGCGAAATTTTGTGCATTTAGAGACGGATTAAGGCGTATTATGTTGTATTGGATAGATTCATGTGATTTGCGATACTTTGAAACTGCTCGGAATGTGGTCATTTTGACTTATTGCAAACTTCATATAACTTCAGATAGCGCTCTGAATACACGGAATATGATGTTTTTGTCGATAGATTCATACATATTATAAGGTCCTGAATAGGAATATGAACTTTTTGATTGTGAAAATCTGCGCGGAAAAGCGTGATTTCGACTTATTCCAAAGTTTGTGAAACTGCAAATAGCACTCTGAAAACATGAAATATGATGTATTTGGTGCTAGATTCTGCCATATAACGCACTTTTGAAGCAAAATCTTGCTTTTGAGCATATTTACAGAGTCAAAAATTTCTAAATGAGACTAAGAAAATACACTGATAACTCGCTGGAAACGGAAAATCTTGTGCATTTGAGGACGGATTTATGCGTATTATGTTGTATTGAATAGATTCATGTGATTTGCGATACTTTGAAACTGCTCGGAATGTGGTAATTTTGACTCATTTCAAACTTCATATAACTGCAGATAGCGCTCTGAAAACACGAAATATGATGTTTTTGTCGATAGATTCATACATATTATGAGGTCCTGAATAGGAATATGAGCTTTTTGATTCTGAAAATCTGCGCGGAAAAGCGTGATTTTGATTTATTACAAAGTTTGTAAAACTGCAGATAGCACTCTAAAAACATGAAATATGATGTATTTGGTGCTAGATTCTGCCATATAACGTACTTTTGAAGCAAAATCTTGCTTCTGAGCAGATTTACAGAGTCAAAAATTTCTCAACAAGGCTCAGAAAAAACGTTGATAACTCGCTGGAAACGCAAAATTTTGTGCATTCGAGGACGGATTAATGCTGTTGTATTGGATAGATTCATGTGATTTGCGATACTTTGAAACTGCTCAGAATGTGGTAATTTTGAATTATTTCAAACTTCATATAACTACAGATAGCGCTCTGAAAACACGAAATATGATGTTTTTGTCGATAGATTCATACATATTATAAGGTCCTGCATAGGAATATGAACTTTTTGATTGTGAAAATCTGCGCGGAGAAGCGTGATATCGACTAATCCCAAAGTTTGTTAAACTGCAAATAGTACTCTAAAAACACGAAATATGATGTATTTGGTGCTAGATTCTGCCATATAACGCACTTTTGAAGCAAAATCTGGCTTCTGAGCAGATTTACAGAGTCAAAAATTTCTCAATGAGACTCAGAAAAAACGCTGATAACTCACTGGAAACGCAGAATTTGGTGCATTTGAGGACGGATTTATACTTATTGTGTTGTTTTGGATAGATTTATGTGATCTGCGATACTTTGAAACTGCTCAGGATGTAGTAATTTTGACTCATTTCAAACTTCATATAACTGCAGATAGCGCTCTGAAAACACGAAATATGATGTTTTTGTCGATAGATTCATACATATAATGAGGTCCTGAATGGGAACATGAACTTTCTGATTGTGAAAATCTGCGCGGAAAAGCGTGATTTTGACTTAATCCAAAGTTTGTAAAACTGCAAATAGCACTCTAAAAACACGAAATATGGAGTATTTGGTGCTAGATTCTGCCATATAGGCACTTTTGAAGCAAAATCTTGCCTCTGAGCAGATTTACAGAGTCAAAAATTCCTCAACGAGACTCAAAAAAAAACGCTGATAACTCGCTGGAAACGCAAAATCTTGTGCATTTGAGGACGAATTCATGCGTATTATGTTGTATTGGATAGATTAATGTAATTTGCGATACTTTGAAACTGCTCAGAATGTGGTAATTTCGACTTATTTCGTACTTCATATAACTGCAGATAGCGCTCTGAAAACACGAAATATGATGTTTTTGTCGATAGATTTATACATATTATGAGGTCTTGAATAGGAATATGAACTTTTTGATTGTGACAATCTGCACGAAAAAGCGTGATTTCGACTTATTCCAAAGTTTGTTGAACTGCAAATAGCACTCTAAAAACACGATATATGATGTGTTTGGGACTAGATTCTGCCATATACGCACATATGGAGCAAAATTTTGCTTCTGAGCAGATTTACAGAGTCAAAAATTTCTCAACGAGACCCAGAAAAAACGCTGATAACTTGCTGGAAACGCGTAATTTTGTGCATTTTAGGACGGATTCAAGCGTATTGTGTTGTATTGGATAGATTTATGTGATTTGCGATAATTTGAAACTGCTCAGAATGTGGTAATTTTGACTTATTTCAAACTTTATATAACTGCAGATAGCGCTATGAGAACACAAGATATGATATTTTTGTCGACAGATTCATACACATTATGAGGTCCTGAATAGGAATATTAACTGTTTGATTGTGAAAATCTGCGCGGAAAAGCGTGATTTCGACTTATTCCAAAGTTTGTAAAACTGCAAATAGCACTCCAAAAACACGAAATATGATGTATTTGGTGCTGGATTATGCCATAAAACGCACTTTTGAAGCCAAATCTTGCTTCTGAGCAGATTTACAGAGTCAAAAATTTCTCAACGAGACTCAGAAAAAACGCTGATAACCCGCTGGAAACGCATAATTTTGTGCATTTGAGGACGGATACATGCGTATATTGTTGTATTGGATAGATTTATGTGATTTGCGATACTTTGAAACTGCTCAGAATGTGGTAATTTTGACCTATTTTTAACTTCATATAACTGCAGATAGCGCTCTGAAAACACGAGATTTAATGTTTTTGTCGATGGACTCATACATATTATAAGGTCCTGGATGGAAATATCAACTTTTTGATAGTAAATATCTGCGCAGAAGAGCGTGATTTTGACTTATCCCAAAGTTTGTAAAACTGCGCATAGCACTCTAAAAACATGAAATTTGATGTATATGGTGTTAGATTCTGCCATATAACGCACTTTTAAAGCAGAATCTTGCTTCTAAACAGATTCACAGAGTCGAAAATTTCTCAACGAGACTCAGAAAAAACGCTGATAACTCGCTGGAAACGCAGAATTTTGTGCATTTGAGGACGGATTCATGCGTATTATGTTGTATTGGATAGATTTATGTGATTGCGATACTTTGAAACTGCTCAGAAAGTGGTTATTCTGACTTATTTCAATATATTTCATATAACTGCAGATAGCGCTCTGAAAACACGGAATATTATGTTTTTGTCGATAGATTCATACATATTATGAGGTCCTGAATAAGAATATGAACTTTTTGAATGTGAAAATCTGCTCGGAAAAGCGTGATTTTGACTTATTCCAAAGTTTGTAAAACTACAAATATTACTCCAAAAACACGGAATATGATGTATTAGGGCTAGATTCTGCCATATAGCGCACTTTTTGAGCAAAATCTTGCTTCTAAGCAAATTTACAGAGTCAAAAATTTCTCAACGAGACTCAGAAAAAACGCTGATAACTCGCTGGAAACGCATGATTTTCTGCATTTGAGGAAGGATTCATGCGTATTATTTTGTATTGGATAGATTCATGTTATTTGCGATACTCTGAAACTGCTCAGAATGTGGTAATTTTGACTTATTTCAAACTTCATATAACTGCAGATAGCGCTCTGAAAACACGGAATATGATGTTTTTGTCGATAGATTCATACATATTATGAGGTCCTGAATAGGAATATGAACTTTTTGATCGTGAAAATCTGCTCGGAAAGCGTGATTTCGACTTATTCCAAAGTTAGTAAAACTGCAAATAGCATTCTAAAAACACGAAATATTTGGTGCTAGATTCTGCCATATAGCGCACTCTTTAAGCAAATTCTTGCTTCTGAGCAGATTTACAGAGTCAAAAATTTCTCAACAAGACTCAGAAAAAACGCTGATAACTCGCTGGAAACGCAAAATTTTGTGCATTTGAGGACGGATTCATGCGTATTATGTTGTATTGGATAGATTTATGTGATTTGCGATACTTTGAAACTGCTCAGAATGTTATAATTTTGACCTATTTCAAACTTCATATAACTGCAGATAGCGCTCTGAAAACACGAGATTTAATGTTTTTGTCGATGGACTCATACATATTATGAGGTCCTGAATGGAAATATGAACTTTTTGATCGTGAAAATCTGCGCAGAAAAGCGTGAAATCGACTTATCCCAAAGTTTGTAAAACTGCGAATAGCACTCTAAAAACATAAAATTTGATGTAATTGGTGCTAGATTCTGCCATATAACGCACTTTTGAAGCAGAATCTTGCTTCTAAGCAGATTTACAGAGTCAAAAATTTCTCAACGAGACTTAGAAAAACGCTGATAACTCGCTGGAAACGCATGATTTTGTGCATTTGAGGACAGATTCATGCGTATTGTGTTGTATTGAATAGATCTATGTGATTTGCGATACTCTGAAACTGCTTAGAATGTGGTAATTTTGACTTATTTCAAACTTCATATAACTGCTGATAGCGCTCTGAAAACACGAAATATGATGTTTTTGTCGATAGATTCATACATATTATGAGGTCCTGAATAGGAATATGAACTTATTGATTGTGAAAATCTGCGCGGAAAAGCGTGATTTCGACTTATTCCAAAGTTTGAAACTGCAAATAGCACTCTAAAAACACGAAATATGATGTATTTGGTGCAAGATTCTGCCATATAACGCACTTATGGAGCAAAATCTTGCTTCTGAGCAGATTTACAGAGTCAAAAATTTCTCAACGAGACTCAGAAAAAACGCTGATAGCTCGCTGGAAACGCATAATTTTGTGCATTTGAGGACAGATCCATGCGTATTATGTTGTATTGGATAGATTTATGTGATTTGCGATACTTTGAAACTGCTAAGAATGTGGTAATTTTGACCTATTTTAAACTTCAGATAACTGCAGATAGCGCTTTGAAAACACGGGATTTAATGTTTTTGTCGATGGACTCATACATATTATGAGGTCCTGAATGGAAATATAAACTTTTTGATCGTGAAAATCTGCGCAGAAAAGCGTGATTTCGACTTATCCCAAAGTTTGTAAAACTGCGAATAGCACTCTAAAAACATAAAATTTGATGTATTTGGTGCTAGATTCTGCCATATAACGCACTTTTGAAGCAGAATCTTGCTTCTAAGCAGATTTACAGATTCAAAAATCTCTCAAAAAGACTCAGAAAAAACGCTGATAACTCGCTGGAAACGCAAAATTTTGTGCATTTGAGGACGGATTCATGCCTATTATGTTGTATTGGATAAATTTATGTGATTTGCGATACTCTGAAACTGCTCAGAATGTGGTAATTTTGACTTATTACAAACTTCATATAACTGCTGATAGCGCTCTGAAAACACGAAATATGATGTTTTTGTCGATAGATTCATACATATTATGAGGTCCTGAATAGGAATATGAACTTTTTTGATTGTGAAAATCTGCTCGGAAAAGCGTGATTTCGACTTATTCCAAAGTTAGTAAAACTGCAAATACCATTCTAAAAACGGGAAATATGATGTATTTGGTGCTAGATTCTGCCAAATATCGCACTCTTGAAGCAAAATCTTGCTTCTGAGCAGATTCACAGAGTCAAAAATTTCTCAACGAGACTCAGAAAAAACGCTGATAACTTGCTGGAAACGCAAAATTTTGTGCATTTGAGGAGGGATTCATGCGTATTATGTTGTATTGGATAGATTTATGTGATTTGCGATACTTTGGAACTGCTTAGAATGTGGTAATTTTGACTTATTTCAAACTTCATTTAACTGCAGATAGCGCTTTGAAAACAATGAATATGATGTTATTGTCGATAGATTCATACATATTATGAGGTCCTGAATAGGAATATGAACTTATTGATTGTGAAAATCTGCGCGGAAAAGCGTGATTTCGACTTATTCCAAAGTTTGAAACTGCAAATAGCACTCTAAAAACACGAAATATGATGTATTTGGTGCAAGATTCTGCCATATAACGCACTTATGGAGCAAAACCTTGCTTCTGAGCAGATTTACAGAGTCAAAAATTTCTCAACGAGACTCAGAAAAAACGCTGATAGCTCGCTGGAAACGCATAATTTTGTGCATTAGAGAACGGATTCATGCGTATTATGTTGTATTGGATAGATTTATGTGATTTGCGATACTTTGAAACTGCTGAGAAAGTGGTAATTTTGACTTATTTCAATATATTTCATATAACTGCAGATAGCGCTCTGAAAACACGAAATATGATGTTTTTGTCGATAGATTCATACATATCATGAGGTCCTGAATAGGAATATGAATTTTTTGAATGTGAAAATCTGCTCGGAAAAGCGTGATTTCGACTTATTCCAAAATTTGTAAAACTTCAAATAGCACTCTGGAATCACGGAATATGATGTATTTGGGCTAGATTCTGCCATATAGCGCACTTTTTGAGCAAAATCTTGCTTCTACGCAAATTTACAGAGTCAAAAATTTCTCAACGAGACTTAGAAAAACGCTGATACCTCGCTGGAAACGCATGATTTTGTGCATTTGAGGACGGATCCATGCGTATTGTGTTGTATTGAATAGATCTATGTGATTTGCGATACTCTGAAACTGCTCAGAATGTGGTAATTTTGACTTATTTCAAACTTCATATAACTGCTGATAGCGCTCTGAAAACACGAAATATGATGTTTTTGTCGATAGATTCATACAGATTATGAGGTCCTGAATAGGAATATGAACTTTTTGATTGTGAAAATCTGCTCGGAAAAGCGTGATTTCGACTTATTCCAAAGTTAGTAAAACTGCAAATACCATTCTAAAAACAGGGAATATGATGTATTTGATGCTAGATTCTGCCATATAGCGCACTCTTGAAGCAAAATCTTGCTTCTGAGCAGATTCACAAAGTCAAAAATTTCTCAACGAGACTCAGAAAAAACGCTGATAACTTGCTGGAAACGCAAAATTTTGTGCATTTGAGGACGGATTCATGCGTATTATGTTGTATTGGATAGATTTATGTGATTTGCGATACTTTGGAACTGCTCAGAATGTCGTAATTTTGACTTATTTCAAACTTCATATAACTGCAGATAGCGCTTTGAAATCAATGAATATGATGTTTTTGTCGATAGATTCATACATATTATGAGGTCCTGAATAGGAATATGAACTTATTGATTGTGGAAATCTGCGCGGAAAAGCGTGATTTCGACTTATTCCAAAGTTTGAAACTGCAAATAGCACTCTAAAAACACGAAATATGATGTATTTGGTGCAAGATTCTGCCATATAACGCACTTATGGAGCAAAATCTTGCTTCTGAGCAGATTTACAGACTTAAAAATTTCTCAACGAGACTCAGAAAAAACGCTAATAGCTCGCTGGAAACGCATAATTTTGTGCATTTGAGGACATATTCATGCGTACTATGTTGTATTGGATAGATTTATGTGATTTGCGATACTTTGAAACTGCTAAGAATGTGGTAATTTTGACCTATTTTAAACTTCAGATAACTGCAGATAGCGCTCTGAAAACACGGGATTTAATGTTTTTGTCGTTGGACTCATACATATTATGAGGTCCTGAATGGAAATATAAACTTTTTGATCGTGAAAATCTGCGCAAAAAAGCGTGATTTCGACTTATCCCAAAGTTTGTAAAACTGCGAAAAGCACTCTAAAAACATAGAATTTGATGTATTTGGTGTTAGATTCTGCCATATAACGCACTTTTAAAGCAGAATCTTGCTTCTAAGCAGATTTACATAGTCAAAAATTTCTCAACGAGACTCAAAAAAAACGCTGATAACTCGCTGTAAACGCAAAATTTTGTGCATTTGAGGACGGATTCATGCGTATTATGTTGTATTGGATAGATTTATGTGATTTGCGATACTTTGAAACTGCTCAGAAAGTGGTAATTTTGACTTATTTCGATATATTTCATATAACTGCAGATAGCGCTCTGAAAACACGGAATATGATGTTTTTGTCGATAGATTCATACATATTCTGAGGTCCTGAATAGGAATATGAACTTTTTGAATGTGAAAATCTGCTCGGAAAAGCGTGATTTCGACTCATTCCATAGTTTGTAAAACTAAAAAAAGCACTCTGAAAACACGGAATTTGATGTATTTGGGCTAGATTCTGCCATATAGCGCACTTTTTGAGCAAAATCTTGCTTCTAAGCAAATTTACAGAGTCAAAAATCTCTCAACGAGACTCAGAAAAAACGCTGATAACTCGCTGGAAACGCATGATTTTGTGCATTTGAGGACAGATTCATGCGTATTATGTTGTATTGGATAGATTTATGTGATTTGCGATACTCTGAAACTGCTCAGAATGTCGTAATTTTGACTTATTTCAAACTTTATATAACTGCAGATAGCGTTCTGAAAACACGAAATATGATGTTTTTGTCGATAGATTCATACATATTATGAGGTCCTGAATAGGAATATGAACTTTTTGATTGTGAAAATCTGCTCGGAAAAGCGTGATTTCGACTTATTCCAAAGTTAGTAAAACTGCAAATAGCATTCTAAAAACACGAAATATGATGTATTTGGTGCTAGATTTTGCCATATAGCGCACTCTTGAAGCAAAATCCTGCTTCTGAGCAGATTTACAGAGTTAAAAATTTCTCAACGAGACTCAGAAAAAACGCTGATAACTCGCTGGAAACGCATAATTTTGTGCATTTGAGGACGGATTCATGCGTATTGTGTTGTATTGGATAGATTTATGTGATTTGCGATAATTTGAAACTGCTTAGAATGTGGTAATTTTGACTTATTTCAAACTTTATATAACTGCAGATAGCGCTATGAGAACACGAGATATGATGTTTTTGTCGACAGATTCATACATATTATGAGGTCCTGAATAGGAATAATAACTTTTCGATTGTGAAAATCTGTGCGGAAAAGAGTGATTTCGACTTATTCCAAAGTTTGTAAAACAGCAAATTGCACTCTAAAAACACGAGATATGATGTATTTGGTACTAGATTCTGCCATATAACGCACTTTTGAAGCAAAATCTTGCTTCTGAGCAGATTTACAAAGTCAAAAATTTCTCAACGAGACTCAGAAAAAACGCTGATAACTCGCTGGAAACGCAAAATTTTGTGCATTCGAGGACGGATTCATGCGTATTATGTTGTATTGGATAGATTTGCGATACTTTGAAACTGCTCAGAATGTGGTAATTCTGACTTATTTCAAACTTGATATAACTGCAGATAGCGCTCTGAAAACACGGAATATGATGTTTTTGTTGATAGATTCATACATATTATAAGGTCCTGAATAGGAATATGAACTTTTTGATTGTGAAAATCTGCGCGGAGAAGCGTGATTCCGAGTTATTCCAAAGATTGTAAAACTGCAAATAGCACTCTAAAAACAGGAAATATGATGTATTTGGTGCTAGATTCTGCCATATAACGGACTTTTGAAGCGAAATCTTGCTCCTGAGCAGATTTACAGAGTGAAAAATTTCTCAACGAGACTCAGAAAAAACACTGATAACTCGCTGGAAACGCAAACTTTTGTGCATTTGAGGACGGATTCAAGCGTGTTATGTTGCACTGGATAGATTTATGTGATTTGCGATACTTTGAAACTGCTCCGAATGTGGTAATTTTGACTTATTTCAAACTTCATATAACTGCAGATAACGCTCTAAAAACACGAAATAAGATGAATTTGTTGATAGATTCATACATATTATGAGGTCCTGAATAGGAATATAAACTTTTTGATTGTGAAAATCTGCGCGGAAAAGCGTGATTTCGACTTATTCCAGAGTTTGTAAAACTGCAAATAGCACTCTAGAAACACAAAATATGATGTATTTGGTGCTAGATTCTGCCATATAACGCACTTTTCATGCAAAAGCTTGCTTCTGAGCAAATTAATAGAGTCAAAAATTTCTCATCGAGACTCAGAAAAAACGCTGATAACTCGCAGGAAACGCAAAATTTTGTGCATTTGAGGACGGATTAATGCGTATTATGTTGTAGTGGATAGATTTATCTGATTTGCGATACTTTGGAACTGCTCAGAATGTGGTGATTTTGACTTATTTCAAACTTCATATAACTGCAGATAGCGCTCTGAAAACACGAAATATGATGTTTTTGTCGATAGATTCATACATATTATGAGGTTCTGGATAGGAATATGAACTTCTTGATTGTGGAAATCTGCTCGGAAAAGCGTGATTTAAACTGATTCCAAAGTTTGTAAGACAGCAAATAGCACTCTAAGAACACGAAATATGATGTATTTGTTGCTAGACAATACCATATAACGCACTTATTAAGCAAAATTCTGCTTCTGAGCAGATTTACTGAGTCAAAAATATCTCAACAAGACTTGGAAAAAACGCTGATAACTCGCTATAAACGCATAATTTTCTGCATTTGGAGTCGGATTCATGCGTATTATGTTGTATTGGATAAATTTATGTGATTTGCGATACTTTGAAACTGCTCAGAATGTGGTAATTTCGACTTATTTCAAACTTCATATAACTGCAGATAGCGCTCTGAAAACACGAGATATGATGTTCTTGTGGATAGATCCATACATATTATGAGGTCTTGAATAGGAATAAGAACTTTTTGATCGTAAAAATCTGCTAGAAAAAGCGTGATTTCGAATTATTCCAAAGTTTGTAAAACTACAAATAGCACTCTAAAAACACAAAATATGATGTATTCGGGCTGAATTCTGCCGTATAGCGCACTTTCGAAGCTAAATCTTACTTCTGAGCAGATTTACAGAGTCAAAAATCTCTCAACGAGACTCAGAAAAAAACGCTGATAACTCGCTGGAAACGCAAAATTTTGTGCATTTGAGGACGAATTCATGCGTATTATGTTGTATTCGATAGATTTATGTCATTTGCGATACTTTGGAACTGCTTAGAATGTGGTAATTTTGACTTATTTCAAACTTCATATAACTGCAGATAGCGCTCTGAAAACAATGAATATGATGTTTTTGTCGATAGATTCATACATATTATGGGGTCCTGAATAGAAATATGAACTTTTTGATTGTGAAAATCTGCGCGGAAAAGCGTGATTTCGACTTATTCCAAAGTTTGAAAAACTGCAAATAGCACTCTAAAAACACGAAATATGATGTATTTGGTGCTAGATTCTGCCATATAACGCACTTTTGAAGCAGAATCCTGCTTCTGAGCTGATTAACAGGGTCAAAAATTCCTCAACGAGACTCAGAAAATACGCTGATAACTCGCTGGAAACGCAAATTTTGTGCTTCTGAGGACGAATTCATGCATATTATGTTGTATTGGATAGATTTATGTGATTTGCGATACTTTGAAACTGCTCAGAATGTGGTAATTTTGACTTATTTCAATATATTTCATATAACTGCAGATAGCGCTCTGAAAACACGGAATATGATATTTTTGTCGATAGATTCATACATATTATGAGGTCCTGAATAGGAATATGAACTTTTTGATTGTGAAAATCTGCGCGGAAAAGCGTGATTTTGACTTATTCCAAAGTTTGTAGAACTGCAAATTGCACTCTAAAAACACGAAATATGATGTATTTGGTGCAAGATTCTGCCATATAACGCACTTATGGAGCAAAATCTTGCTTCTGAGCAGATTTACAGAGTCAAAAATTTCTCAACGAGACTCAGGAAAAACGCTGATAACTCGCTGGAAACGCATAATTTTGTGCCTGTGAGGTCGGATTCATGCGTATTATGTTGTATTGAATAGATTTATGTGATTTGCGATACTTTGAAACTGCTCAGGATGTGGTAATTTCGACTTATTTCAAACTTCATATAACTGCTGATAGCGCTATGAAAACACGAGATATGTTGATTTTGTCGATAGATTCATACATATTATGAGATCCTGAATAGGGTTATGAACTTTTTGATTGTGAAAATCTGCACGGAAAAGCGTGATTTCGACTTATTCCAAAGTTTTGAAACTGCAAATAGCACTCTAAAAACACGAAATATAATGTATTTGGTGCTAGATTCTGCCATATAACGCACTTTTAGAGCAAAATCTTACTTCTGAGCAGATTTACAGAGTCAAAAATTTCTCAACAAGACTTAGAAAAAACGCTGATAACTCGCTGGAAACGCAAAATTTTGTGCATTTGAGGACGGATTCATGCGTATTATGTTGTATTGGATAGATTTATGTGATTTGCGATACATTGGAACTGCTCAGAATGTGGTAATTTTGACTTATTCCAAACTTCAGATAACTGCAGATAGCGCTCTGAAAACAGTAAATATGCGTGGATTCGACTAATCCCAAAGTTTGTAAAACTGCGAATAGCACTCTAAAAACATAAAATTTGATGTATTTAGTGCTAGGTTCTGCCATATAACGCACTTTTGAAGCAAAATCTTGCTTCTGAGCAGATTTACAGAGTCAAAAATTTCTCAACGAGACTCAGAAAAAACGAAACGCTGATAACTCGCTGGAAACGCAAAATTTTGTGCATTTGAGGACGGATTCATGCGTATTATGTTGTATTGGACAGATTTGCGATACTTTGAAACAGCTCAGAATGTGGTAATTCTGACTTATTTCAAACTTTATATAACTGCAGATAGCGCTCTGAAAACACGAAATATGATGTTTTTGTTGATAGATTCATACATATTATGAGGTCCTGAATAGGAATATGAACTTTTTGATTGTGAAAATCTGCGCGGAGAAGCGTGATTTCGACTTATTCCAGAGTTTGTAAAACTGCGAATAGCACTCTAAAAACACGAAATATGATGTATTTGGTGCTAGATTCTGCCATATAACGGACTTTTGAAGCGAAATCTGCTCCTGAGCAGATTTACAGAGTGAAAAATTTCTCAACGAGACCCAGAAAAAAACACTGATAACTCGCTGGAAACGCAAACTTTTGTGCATTTGAGGACGGATTCATCCGTGTTATGTTGCACTGGATAGATTTATGTGATTTGCGATACTTGAAACTGCTCAGAATGTGGTAATTTTGACTTATTTCAAACTTCATATAACTGCAGATAGCGCTCTAAAAACACAGAATATGATGATTTTTTCGATAGATTCATACATATTAGGAGGTCCTGAATAGGAATATGAACTTTTTGATCGTGAAAATCTGCGCGGAAAAGCGTGATTTCGACTTATTCCAAAGTTTGTAAAACTGCAAATAGCACTCTAGAAACACGAAATATGATGTATTTGGTGCTAGATTCTGCCATATAAACGCACTTTTGAAGCAAAAGCTTGCTTCTGAGCAAATTAATAGAGTCAAAAATTTCTCAACGAGACTCAGAAAAAACGCTGATAACTCGCAGGAAACGCAAAATTTTGTGCATTTGAGGACGGATTCATGCGTATTATGTTGTAGTGGATAGATTTATGTGATTTGCGATACTTTGGAACTGCTCAGAATGTGGTAATTTTGACTTATTTCAGACTTCATACAACTGCAGATAGCGCTCTGAAAACAACGAATTATGATGTTTTTTTCGATAGATTCATACATATTATGAGGTTCTGGATAGGATATGAACTTTTTGATTGTGGAAATCTGCTCGGAAAAGCGTGATTTAAACTGATTCCAAAGTTTGTAAAACTGCAAATAGCACTCTAAGAACACGAAATATTATGTATTTGGTGCAAGATTCTACCATATAACGCACTTATAAAGCAAAATTCTGCTTCTGAGCAGATTTACTGAGTCAAAAATATCTCAACAAGACTTAGAAAAAACGCTGATAACTCGCTGGAAACGCATAAATTTTTGCATTTGGAGTCGGATTCATGCGTATTATGTTGTATTGGATAGATTTATGTGATTTGCGATACTCTGAAACTGCTCAGAATGTGATAATTTTGGCTTATTTCAAACTTCATATAACTGCAGATAGCGCTCTGAAAACACAAAATATGATGTTTTCGTCGATAGATTCATACATATTATGAGGTCCTGAAGAGGAATATGAACTCTTTGATTGTGAAAATTTGCGCGGAAAAGCGTGATTTCGACTTATCCAAAGTCTGTAAAACTGCAAATAGCACTCTAAAAACACGGAATATAATGTATTTGGTGCTGGATTCTGCCATATAACGCACTTTTTGGGCAAAATCTTGCTTCTGAGCAGATTTACAGAGTCAAAAATTTCTCAATGAGACTCAGAAAAAACGCTGATAACTCGCTAAGAACGCAAAATTTTGTGCATTTGAGAACCGATTCATGCGTATTATGTTGTATTGGATAGGTTTATGTGATGTGCGATACTTTGAAACTCCTCAGAATGTGGTAATTTTGACTTATTTCAAACTTCATATAACTGCAGATAGCGCTCTGAAAACACGAAATATGATATTTTTGTCGATGGATTCATACATATTATGAGGTCCTTGATAGGAATTTGAACTTTTTGATTGTGAAAATCTGCGCGGAAAAGCGTGATTTCGACTTATTCCAAAGTTGTAAAACTGCAAATAGTCCTCTAAAAACACTGAATATGATGTATTTGGTCCTAGATTCTGCCATATAACACACTTTTGAAGTGAAATCTTGCCTCTGAGCAGATTTACAGAGTCAAAAATTTCTCAACGAGACTCAGAAAAAACGCTGATAACTCGCTGGAAACACAAAATTGCGGTCATTTGAGGACGGATTCATGCGTATTATGTTGTATTGGGTAGATTTATGTGAATTGCGATACTTTGAAATTGCTCAGAATGTGGTAATTTTGACTTATTTCAAACTTCATATAACTGCAGATAGCGCTCTGAAAACACGAAATATGATGTTTTTGTCGATGAATTCATACATATTATGAGGTCCTGAATAGGAATATGAACTTTTTGATTGTGAAAATCTGCGCGGAAAAGCGTGATATCGACTTTTTCCAAAGTTTGTAAAACTGCAAATAGCACTCTGAAAACACGGATTATGATGTATTTGGTGCTAGATTCTGCCCATTTGACGCACTTTTGAAGCAAAAATCCTGCTTCTGAGCCGATTTACAGATCCAAACATTTCTCAACGAGATCCAAAAAAAACGCTGAAAACTCGCAGGAAACGCAGAATTTTGTGCATTTGAGGGACAGATCCATGCGTATTATGTTGTATTGGATAGATTTATGTGATTTGCGATACTTTGAAATTGCTCAGAATGTGGTAATTTTGACTTATTCCAAACTTCATATAACTGCAGATAGCGCACTGAAAACACGGAATATGATGTTTTTGTCGATAGATTTCATACATATTAGGAGGTCCTGGAGAGGAATATGAACTCTTTGATTGTGAAAATCTGCGCGAAAAGCGTGATTTCGACTTATTCCAAAGTTTGTAAAACTGCAAATAGCACTCTAAAAACACGATATATGATGTATTTGGTGCTAGATTCTGCCTCATAACGCACTTTGAATCAAAACCTTGCTTCTCAGCAGATTTAGAGTCAAAAATTTCTCAACGAGATCCAAAAAAACGCTGATAACTCGCTGGAAACGCAGAATTTGTGCATTCGAGGACGGATTCATGCGTATTATGTTGTATTGGATAGATTTATGTGATTTGCGATACTTTGAAATTGCTCAGAATGTGATAATTTTGAATAATTTCAAACTTCATATAACTGCAGATAGCGCTCTGAAAACACGAAATATGATGTTTTTGTCGATAGATTAATACATTTTTATAAGATCCTGAAAAGGAATATGAACTTTTTGATTGTGAAAAATCTGCGCGGAAAACGTGATTTCGACTTATTCCAAAGTTTGTAAAACTGCAAATAGCACTCTAAAAACACGAAATATGGTGTATTTGGTGCTAGATTCTGCCATATAACGCACTTTTGAAGCATGTTCTTGCTTCTGAACAGATTTACAGAGTCAAAAATTTCTCAACAAGACTCAGAAAAAACGCTGATAACTCGCTGGAACAGCAAAATTTTGTGCATTTGAGGACGGATTCATGCGTATTATGTTGTATTGGTAAGATTCATGTGGTTTGCGATACTTTGGAACTGCTCGGAATGTGGTAATTTTGACTTATTCCAAACTTCATCAACTGCAGATGGCGCTCTGAAAACACGAAATATGAAGTTTTGTCGATAGATTCATACATATCATGAGGTCCTGAATAGGAATATGAACTTTTTGATTGTGAAAATCTGCGCGAAAAAGCGTGATTTGGACTTATTCCAGATTTTGTGAAACTGCAAATAGCACTCTAAAAACACGAAATATGATGTATTTGGTGCTTGACTCTGCTATATAACGCACTTTTGAAGCAAAATCTTGCTCCTGAGCAGATTTACAAAGTCAAAAATCTCTCAACGAGACTCAGAAATAACGTTGATAACTCGCTGAAAACGCAAAATTTTATTGTTGTTTTGGATAGATTTATGTGATCTGCGATACTTTGAAACTGCTCAGAATGTGGTAATTTTGACTTATTTCAAACTTCATCCAACTGCAAATAGTGCTCTGAAAACACGGAATATAAAGTTTTTGTCCGATAGATTCATACATATCATGAGGTCCTGAATAGGAATATGAACTTTCTGATTGTAAAAAGTTTCCGCGAATAAGCGTGATTTCGACTTATTCCAAAGTTTGTAAAAACTGCAAATAGCACTCTAAAAACACGAAATATAATGTATTTGGTGCTGGAATTCTGCCATATAGTGCACTTTTGGGGCAAAATCTTGCTCCTGATCAGATTTACATAGTCAAAAATTCTTCAACGAGACTCAGGAAAAACGCTGATAACTCGCTGGAAACGCAAAATTTTGTGCATTTGAGGACGGATTCATGCGAAATATGCTGTACTGGATAGATTTATGTGATTTGCGATACTTCGAAACTGCTAAGAATGTGGTAATTTTGACTTATTTCAAACTTCATATATCTGCAAATAGTGCTCTGAAAAACACGGAATATGATGTTTTTGTTGATAGATTCATACACATTATGAGGTTCTGAATAGGGGTATGAACTTTTTGATTGTAAAATCTGCGCGGAAGAGCGTGATTTTGACTTATTCCAAAGTTTGTAGAACTGCAGATAGCACTATAAAAACAGGAAAAATGTTGTATTTGGTGCTAGATTCTGCCATATAACGCACTTTTGAAGCAAAATCTTGCTTCGGAGCAGATTTACCGAGTCAAAAATTTCTCAACGAGACTTGAAAAAAAACGCTGATAACTCGCTGGAAACGCATTATTCTGGCATTTTAGGACGGATTCTTGCGTATTATGTTGTATGGATAGATTTTTGTGTTTTGAGATACTTTGAAACTGCTCAGAAGTGGTAATTTTTGACTTATTTCAAACTTCATATAACTGCAGATAGCGCTCTGAAAACACGAAATATGATGTTTTTGTCGATAGATTAATACATTTTATGAGATCCTGAAAAGGAATATGAACTTTTTGATTGCGAAAATCTGCGCGGAAAAGCGTGATTTCGACTTATTCCAAAGTTGTAAAACTGCAAATAGCACTCTCAAAACACGAATGATGGTGTATTTGGTGGTAGATTCTGCCATATAACGCGATTTTGAAGCATAATCTTGCTTCTGAACAGATTTACAGGGTCAAAAATTTCTCACGAAACTCAGAAAAAACGCTAATAACTCGCTGGAAACGCTAAATTCTGTGCATTTGAGGATGGATTCATGCGTATTATGTTGTATTGGATAGATTTATGTGATTTGCGATACTATGGAACCGCTGAGAATGTGGTAATTTTGACTTATTTCAAACTTCATATAAATGCAGATAGCGCTCTGAAAACACGAGATATGATGTTTTTGTTGATGAATTCATACATATTATGAGGTCCTGAATAGGAATATGAACTTTTTGATTGTGAAAATCTGCCGGAAAAGCGTGATTTTGACTTATTCCAAAGTTTGTAAAACTGCAAATAGCACTCTAAAAACACGAAATATGGTGTATTTTGTGCTAGACTCTGCTATATAATGCACTTTTGAAGCAAAATCTTGGTCCTGGGCAGATTTACAAAGTCAAAAATTTCTCGACAAGACTAAGAAATAACGTTGAAAACTCGCTGGAAAACGCAAAATTCAATGTTGTTTTCGATAGGTTTATGTGATCTGCGATACTTTGGAACTGCTCAGAATGTGGTAATTTTGACTTATTCCAAACTTCATCCAACTGCAGATAGCGCTCTGAAAACACGGAATATGAAGTTTTTGTCGATAGATTCATATATATCATGAGGTCCTGGATAGGAATATGAACTTTTTGATTGTGAAAATCTGCGCGAAAAGCGTGATCTAGACTTATTCCAGATTTTTGTGAAACTGCAAATAGCACTCTAAAAACACGAAATATGATGTATTTAGTGCTAGACTCCGCTATATAACGCACTTTTGAAGCAAAATCTTGCTTCTGAGCAGATTTACAAAGTCAAAAATTTCTCAACGAGACTCAGAAAAAACGCTGATATCTTGCTGGATACGCAGAATTTTGTGCATTTGAGGACGGATCCATGCGTATTATGTTGTATTGGATAGATTTATGTGATTTGCGATACTTTAAAACTGCTCAGAATGTGGTAATTTTGACTTATTTCAAACGTCATATAACTGCAGATAGCGCTCTGAAAACACAAAATATGATGTTTCTGTCGATAGATTCATACATATCATGAGGTCCTGAATAGGAATATGAACTTTTTGATTGCGGAAATCTGCGCGAGTAAAGCGGGATTCCGACTTATTCCAAAGTTTGTAAAACTGCAAATAGCACTCTAAAAACACGAAATATGATGTATTGGTGCTAGATTCTGCCATATAACGCACTTTTGATGCAAAATCTTCCTTTTCAGCAGATTTACAGAGTCAAAAATTTTTCAACGAGATCCAAAAAAAAACGCTGATAACTCGCTGGAAACGCGGAATGTTGTGCATTTGAGGACGGATTCATGCGTATCATGTTGTATTGGATAGATTTATGTGATTTGCGATACTTAAAAATTGCTCAGAATGTGGTAATTTTGACTTATTTCAAACGTCATATAACTGCAGATTAGCGCTCTGAAAACACAAAATATGATGTTTTTGTCGATGGATTCATATATATTATGAGGTCTTGAATAGGAATATGAACTTTTTGATTGTGAAAATCTGCGCGGAAAATCGGGATTTTGACTTATTCCAAAGTTTGTAAAACTGCAAATAGCACTCTGAAAACACGAAATATGATGTATTTGGTGCTAGATTCTGCCATATAATGCACTTTTGAAGCAAAATCTTGCTTCTGAGCAGATTTACATGGACAAAAATTTCTCAACGAGACTCAGAAAGAACGCTGATAACTCGCTGGAAACACAAAATTTTGTGCATTTGAGGACGGCTTCATGCTTATTATGTTGTATTGGATAGATTTATGTGATTTGCGATACTTTGAAACTGCTCAGAATGTGGTAATTTAGACTTATCCCAAACTTCATATAACTGCAGATAGCGCTCTGAAAACACAAAATATGATGTTTTTGTCGATGTATTCATACATATTATGAAGTCCTGAAGAGGAATATGAACTCTTTGGTTGTGAAAATCTGCGCAGAAAAGCGTGATTTCGACTTAGTGCAAAGTTTGTAAAACTGCAAATAGCACTCTAAAAACACGAGATATGATGTATTTGGTGCTAGATTCTGCCATATAACGCACTTTTGAAGCAAAATCTTGCTTCTACGCAGATTAACAGAGTCAAGAATTTCTCAACGAGATTCAAAAAAAAAACGCTGATATATCTCGCTGAAAACACAAAATTTTGTGCATTTGAGGACGGATTCATGCTTATTATGTTGTATCAGATAGATTTATGTGATTTGCGATACTTTGAAACTGCTCGGAATGTGGTAATTTAGACTTATTTCAAACTTCATATAACTGCAGATAGCGCTCTGAAAACACGAAATATGATGTTTTTGTCGATAGATTCATACATATTATGAGGTCCTGAATAGGAATATGAACTTTATGATTGTCAAAAGTTGCGCGGAAAATCGTGATTTCGACTTATTCCAAAGTTTGTAAAACTGCAAATAGCACTCTAAAAACACGAAATATGATGTATTTGGTGCTAGATTCTGCCATATAACGCACTTTCGACGCAAAATCTTTTTTCTGAGCAGATTTACAGAGTCAAAAAATTTCTCAACGAAACTCAGAAAAAAACGCTGATTACTCGCTAAAAACACAAAATTTTGTGCATCTGAGGACAGATTCATGCGTATTATGTTGTACTGGATAGATTTATGTGATTTGCGATACTTAGAAACTGCTTAGAATGTGGTAATTTTGACTTATTTCAAACTTCATATAACTGCAGATAGCGCTCTGAAAACACGAAATATGATATTTTTGTCGATAGATTCATACATATTATGAGGGTCCTGGATAATAATAATATGAACTTTTTGATTTTAAAAATCTGCGCGGAGGAGCGTGATTTCCACTTATTCCAAAGTTTGTAAAACTGCAAATAGCACTCTAAAAACATGGAATATGATGTATTTGGTGCTAGATTCTGCCATATAACGCACTTTTGGAGCAAAATCTTGCTTCTGAGCAGATTTACAGTGTCAAAAATTTCTCAACGAGACTCAGAAAAAACGCTGATATCTCGCTGGAGACGCAAAATTTATTCCATTTGAGGATGGATTCCTGCGTATTATGTTGTATTGGATAGATTTATGTGATTTGCGATACTATGAAACTGCTCAGAATGTGGTAATTTTGACTTATTTCAAACTTCATATAACTGCAGATAGCGCTCTGAAAAACACGAAATATGATGTTTTTGTCAATAGATTCATACATTTCATGAGATCCTGAATAGGAATATAGACTTTTTGATTGTGAAAATCTGCCCGGAAAAGCGTGATTTCGACTTATTCCAAGTTTGTAAAACTGCAAATAGCACTCTAAAAACACGAAATATAATGTATTTGGTGCTGGATTCTGCGATATATCGCAATTTCAGGCCAAAATCTTGCTTCTGAGCAGATTTACAGAGTCAAAAATTTCTCAATGAGACTCAGAAAAAACGCTGATAACTCGCTGGAAACGAAAAATTTTGTGCATTTGAGGACGGATTCATGCGTATTATGTTGTATTGGATAGATTTATGTGATTTGCGATACTTTGGAACTACTCAGAATGTGTTGATTTTGATTTATTTCAATCTTCATGTAACTGCAGAAAGCGCTCTGAAAACACAAAATATGATGTTTTTGTCGATAGATTCATACATATCATGAGTTCCTGAAGAGGAATATGAACACTTTGATTTTGAAAATCTGCGCGGAAAAGCGTGATTTCGACTTATTCCAAAGTTTGTAGATCTGCAAATAACACTCTAAAAACACGAACTATGATGTATTTGGTGCTAGATTCTGCATTTAACGCACTTTTGAAGCAAAATCTTGCTTATACGCAGATTAACAGAGTCAAAAATTTCTCAACGAGATCCAAAAAAAAACGCTGATAACTCGCTGGAAACGCAGAATTTTGTGCATTTGGGAACGGATTCATGCGTATTATGTTGTATTAAATAGATTTTATGTGATTTGCGATACTTTGAAATCGCTCAGAATGTGGTAATTCTGACTTATTTCAAACTTCATATAACTGCAGATAGCGCTCTGGAAACACAAAACATGATGTTTTTGTCGATAGATTCATACATTTTATGAGATTCTGAAAAGGAATATGAACTTTCTGATAGTGAAAAATCTGCGCGGGAAAGCGTGATTTCGACTTATTCCAAAGTTTGTAAAACTGCAAATAGCACTCTAAAAACATGAAATATGGTGTATTTGGTGCTAGATTTTGCCATATAACGCACTTTTGAAGCAAAATCATGCTACTGAGCAGATTTACAGAGTCAAAAATTTCTCAACGAGACTCAGAGGAAAACGCTGATAACTCGCTTAAAACGCGGAATTTTGTGCATTTGAGGACGGATCCATGCGTATTATGTTGTATTGGATAGATTTATGTGAATTGCAATACCTCTGAAATTGCTTGGAATGTGGTAATTTTGACTTATTTCAAACTTCATCTTACTGCAGATAGCGCTCTGAAAACACGAAATATGATGTTTTTGTCGATAGATTCGTACATATCATGAGGTCCTGATCAGGAATATGAACTTTCTAATTGTGAAAGTTTGAGCGGAAAAGCGTGATTTCGACTTATTCTAAAGTTTGTACAACTGCAAATAGCACTTTAAAAACCACGAAATATAATGTATTTGGTGCTGGATTCTACCATATAATGCACTTTTGGGCAAAATCTTGCTTCTGAGCAGATTTACAAAGTCAAAAATTTCTCAATGAGGTCCTGATTAGGAATATGAACTTTTTGATTGTGAAAATCTGCGCGGGAAAGCGTGATTTCGACTTATTCCAAAGTTTGTAAAACTGCAAATAGCACTCTAAAAACACGAAATATGATGTATTTGGTGCTAGATTCTGCCATATAACGCACTTTTGAAGCAAAATCTTGCTTCTGAGCAGATTTACAGTGTCAAAAATTTCTCAACGAGACTCAGGAAGAACGCTGATAACTCGCTGGAAACACAAAATTTTGTGCAATTGAGGACGGATCCATGCGTATTATGTTGTATTGAATAGATTTATGTGATTTGCGATACTTTGAAACTGCTCGGAATGTGGTAATTTTGACTCATTTCAAACTTCATCTCACTGCAGATAGCGCTCTGAAAACACGAAATATGATGTTTTTGTCGATAGATTCATACATATCATGAGGTCCTGAATAGGAATATGAACTTTTTGATTGTGAGAATTTGCGCGGAGAAGCGTGATTTCGACTTATTCCAAAGTTTGAAAACTGCAAATAGCACTCTAAAAACACAAAATATGATGTATTTGGTGCTAGATTCTTCCATATAACGCACTTTTGAAGCAAAATCCCTGCTTCTGAGCAGATTTACAGGGTCAGTTACAGACTCAGAAAAAACGCTGATAACTCGCTGAATACGCAAAATTCTGTGCATTTGAGGACGGATTCATGCGTATTATGTTGTATTGGATAGATTTATGTGATTTGCGATACTTTGAAACTGCTCAGAATGTGGTAATTTTGACTAATTTCAATCTTCATTAAAACTGCAGATAGCGCTCTGAAAACACGAAATATGATGTTTTTGTTGATAGATTCATACATTTTTTGAGGTCCTGAATAGGAATATGAACTTTTTGATTGTGGAAATCTGCGCGGAAAAGCGTGATCTCGACTTAATCCAGAGTTTGTAAAACTGCAAATAGCACTCTAAAAACACGAAATAAGATGTTTTTGGTGCTAGATTCTCCCATATAACGCACTTTTGAAGCAAAATCTTGCTTCTGAGCCGATTTACAGAGTCAAAAATTTCTCAACGAGACTCAGAATAAACGCTAATAACTCGCTGGAAATGCAAAATTTTGTGCATTCGAGAACGGATTCATGCGTATCATGTTGTATTGGATAGATTTATGTGATTTGCGATACTTTGAAACTGCTTAGAATGTGGTAATATTGACTTATTTCAAACTTCATATAACTGCAGATAGCGCTCTGAAAACACGGAATATGATGTTTTTGTTGATAGATTCATACATATTATGAGGTCCTGGATAAGAATATGAACTTTTTGATTGTGAAAATTTGCGCAGAAAAGCGTGATTCCGACTTATTCCAAAGTTTGTAAAAACTACGAATAGCACACTAAAAACATAATATATGATGTATTTGGTGCTAGATTCTGCCATATAACGCACTTTTGAAGCAGAATCTTACTTCTGAGCAGATTTACAGAGTCAAAAATTCTTAACGAGACTCAGAAAAAACGCTGATAACTCGCTGGAAACGCCAAAATTTTGTGCATTTGAGGACGGAATAATGCGTATCATGTTGTATTGGATAGATTTATGTGATCTGCGAAACTTTGGAACTGCTCAGAATGTGGTAATTTTGACTTATTCTGAACTTCATATAACTGCAGATAGCGCTCTGAAAACACGGAATATAATGTTTTTGTTGATAGTGAGACGTTTGCAATACCAACACTATTTATTCAAACAAAATTCTGTGTGATGTCGTTAACAGCTCATTGAATATGTCAACCCTGAGTGCACAACGCTAGTCCAGTGGCTGACCATAAACCAAAGGCATTGACCGTGACACAAAACATCTGTGATTCCATCCCAGTGGAAAATAAGATGTCAATAAATATTAAAGATTTCGAGTCTCTAATCGGTTAAACAGTAATTATGAACAATAATTGAAACCGCTAGAATGTTTACCATTTCGAAACCAAGAAATAATGAGACCTCTACCAATACGGCCCTGGTATTGGGTAGTTGCATACCTGTTCACATTACAAGGGTTATACAAATGAATAATATAATTGATTGAGTTGTTTAATCATGAAATGAGTTTATTGAATACTTGAAGTTGCAAATAGGGTCTTAGAAGCCAATTATTAAAGTCAAATCAAGTTAAGAGAGGGGGTAAATCTCAACTTTGTATTTACTATCGCAGACTGACAAACGAATCCTCCCATAGCTCCCTCCTTCTCCAAGTAGAACAAGTGGGGGTTGAATTTGTACTACGATTTAACCTTTCAGTTTAGCATGTGGTTATAGCATTCGTTTTCACTCTTTCTTTGAAAAACGCTAAAATGTTAACACCTACCACTAAGTAGAAGGGATGCTCTACCAAGCTACGTTGCTCTTTTTAATGCACATATGAACTGTATATCCTACTCTATCATTTCACGCATGCGAAATTATGCAAATTGACACAAATTTGAGAACAAATCAACATCCTAGAAGCAAACCCCTCCAACGTATGCTAACTATCACCAACAATACTATTTCCAAGAAATTAATAGCGATCTCTCTTTAATGCATGAAGATCTATTCTGCCATCTTTGGTAACATCAAGTACTTTTTCGCGGAAGAAAGCATGCTGTTTTTGTCTTACATTTGGTTACGTGATGTTTGATTGAACTTGCACGCTAAAACAAGGGGGGAGATTTTGTAGTATAAAAAAAGGGTGCTTTTCACTTGGAAAGGCATCTTGGTTTCGGCCTTGATCACTGACAGTCCAGATGCTTGGTGAATACTGGCACGCTCTGTCAAATCTACCATAGTCCAGCTGCTTGGTGAAAACTGGCACGCTCTGTGGTAGCTAACTCCGTCCAGCGGCTTGGTGAATACTGGCACGTTCGGAGGAGCCGTCGCAGTTCAGTTGCTTGGTGAATACTGGCACGTCTACAACGCAAACCCGTCGCTACGGCCTCACAAGCCATCTCAACCCTCCGTCCAGCTGCTTGGTGAATACTGGCACGTTCGGAGGAAACTCGTCGATAGGGCCTCACAAGCCCGGCCTCACAAGCCAACTCTACGGGGCCTCACAAGCCAACTCTACGGGGCCTCACAAGCCCGGCCTCACAAGCCAACTCTACAGGGTCTCACAAACCCTCTTTGAAAACTTATTGGCCGCTGTAGTCGTTGTAGCTGATACTATGACACAAGACTGCCTGCGATGCCGCATTACTATTAAAAGTATTGCACCAGTACGCCTGATAAACAGGTTTTACTTTATTAAACCTACAGCGCTATAATTAGTCGCTGTAGTCGTTATAGCAACAAAACTATAACGCAAGCCTACCTGCAGAGCAGGTTCTTTCAATTTGATCACAGATTCTTTGTGAATTTGCCGTCCACCTATCCAGGGGATAGGAAAGTGTGAAAGCGTCCCTAACGAGCCGCTACGGGGTCTAGCCGCAGGCGTTCTCACCCGACAAAGGGGACAGTCCAGGGCCACTGTCGCGTCCGTGGGCTACTCGGTGCCGCTATCGTACGCAAGCTGCCGTACTCGATCAGCGCACGTCCGACTCCTACCGCACTACAGCCGGTGACCGAGCCGAACCCAGTCCGGAGCCTCTACCGACGTCCCGGAGCCTTCATTCCGGGAGTCCTCTGACTGTCTACATCACTCACCCTCCTTTAAGTACACAATACCGCCAATTGCATAAATTTTGTATTATTGTGAGGAAAATAAACTGTTGTTATATTGTTGGTCTGAATTTATGTTGTATTTCTATTTCTCTAGCCTGCACAACCACGACTTCAATTAAAAGGATTCTGGGCACATTTTTAGAACAAAAATCAAACACAACGTAGGACTAATTAAACGAAACGAATAATAGACGATAATAACGTTCGCCGCGTTACAATAGATTCATACATATTATGAGGTCCTGATTAGGAATATGAACTTTTTGATTGTGAGAATCTGCGCGGACTAGCGTGATTCTGACTTATCTTAAAATTTGTAAAACTGCAAATAGCACTCTAAAAACATGAAATATGATGTATTTTGTGCTAGATTTTGCCATATAAGGCACTTTTCAAGCAGGGTCAAAAATTTCTCAACAAGACTCAAAAAAAACGTTGATAACTCGCTGGAAACGCAAAATTCCGTGCATTTGAGGACGGATTCATGCGTATTATGTTGTATTGGATAGATTTATGTGATTTGCGATACTTTTAAACTGCTCGGAATGTGGTAATTTTGACTTATTTCAAATTTCATCTTACTGCAGATAGCGCTCTGAAAACACGAAATATGATGTTTTTGTTGATAGCTTTATATATATATCATGAGGTCCTGGATAGGAATATAAACTATTCGATTGTGAAAATTTGCGCAGAAAAGCGTGATTTCAACTTATTCCAAAGTTTGGAAAACTGCAAATAGCTCTCTAAAAACACAAAATATGATGTATTTGGTGCTAGATTCTGCCATATAACGCACTTTTGAAGCAAAATCTTGCTTCAGAGCAGATTAACAGAGTCAAAAATTTCTCAATGAGACTCAGAAAAAACGCCGATAACTCACTGGAAACGCAAAATTTTGTGCATTTGAGGACAGATTCGAGCGTATTATGTTGTATTGGATAGATTTATGTGATTTGCGATACTTTGAAACTGCTCAGAATGTGGTAATTTTGACTTATCTCAAACTTCATATAACTGCAGATAGCACTCTGAAAACAAGAAATAAGATGTTTTTGTCGTTAGATTGTTACATATTATGAGGTCCCGAATAGGAATATGAACTTTTTGATTGTGTGTGGTAATTTTGACTTATTTCAAACTTCATATAACTGCAGAAAGCGCTCTGAAAACACAAAATATGATGATTTTGTCGATGGATTCATACATATTATGGGGTCCTGAAGAGGAATATGAACACTTTGATTTCGAAAATCTGCGCGGAAAAGCGTGATTTCGACTTATTCCAAAGTTTGTAGATCTGCAAATTACACTCTAAAAACACGAAATATGATGTATTTGGTGCTAGATTCTGCCATTTAACGCACTTTTGAAGCAAAATCTTGCTTCTGAGCAGATTTACAGATTCAAAAATTTCCCAACGAGATCCAAAAAAAACGCTGATAACTCGCTGGTAACGCAGAATTTTGTGCATTTGAGGACGGATCTATGCGTATTATGTTGTATTGGATAGATTTATGTGATTTGCGATACTTTGAAATTGCTCAGAATGTAACAATTTTGACTCATTCCAAACTTCATATAACTGCAGATAGCGCACCGAAAACACGGAATATGATGTTTTTGTCGATAGATCCATACATATTATGAGGTCTTGGATAGGAATATGAACTTTTTGATTGTGATAATCTGCGCGGAAAAGCGTGATTTCGACTTATTCCAAAGTTTGTAAAACTGCAAATAGCACTCTAAAAACACAAAAATTGATGTATTTGGTGCTAGATTTTGCCATATAACGCACTTTTGAAGCAAAATCTTGCTTCTACGCAGATTAACAGAGTCAAAAATTTCTCAACGAGACTCAGAAAAAACGCTGATAACTCGCTGAAAACACAAAATTTCGTGCATTTGAGGACGTATTCATGCGTATTATGTTGTATTGGGTAGATTTATGTGAATTGCGATACTTTGAAATTGCTCAGAATGTGGTAATTTTGACTTATTTCAAACTTCATATAACTGCAGATAGCGCTCTGAAAACACAAAATATGATGTTTTTGTCGATAGATTCATACATTTTATGAGATTCTGAAAAGGAATATAAACTTTTTGATTGTGAAAATCTGCGCGGGAAAGCGTGATTTCGACTTATTCCAAAGTTTGTAAAACTGCAAATAGCACTCTAAAAACATGAAATATGTGTATTTGGTGCTAGATTTTGCCATATAACACACTTTTGAAGCAAAATCATGCTACTGAGCAGATTTACAGAGTCAAAAATTTCTCAACGAGACTCAGAGAAAAACGCTGATAACTCGCTTAAAACGCAGAATTTTGTGCATTTGAGGACGGATCCATGCGTATTATGTTGTATTGGATAGATTTATGTGAATTGCAAAACCTTTAAAATTGCTTGGAATGTGGTAATTTTGACTTATTTCAAACTTCATCTTACTGCAGATAGCGCTCTGAAAACACGGAATATGATGTTTTTGTCGATAGATTCGTACATATCATGAGGTCCTGATCAGGAATATGAACTTTCTAATTGTGAAAGTTTGCGCGGAAAAGCGTGATTTCGACTTATTCTAAAGTTTGTACAACTGCAAATAGCACTTTAAAAACACGAAATATAATGTATTTGGTGCTGGATTCTACCATATAACGCACTTTTGGGCAAAATCTTGCTTCTGAGCAGATTTACAAAGTCAAAAATTTCTCAATGAGACTCAGAAAAAACGCATATCTCGCTGAAAACGCAAAATTAAGTGCATTTGAGTACGGATTCATGCGTATTATGTTGTATTGGATAGATTTATGTGATTTGCAATACTTTGAAATTGCTCGGAATGTGGTAATTTCGACTTATTTTAAACTTCATCTAACTGCAGATAGCGCTCTGAAAACACAAAAAATGACGTTTTTGTTGATAGATTCATACATATCATGAGGTCCTGAATAGGAATATGAACTTTCTGATTGTGAAAGTTTGCGCGGAATAGCATGTTTTCGACTTATTCCAAAGTTTGTGAAACTGCAAATAGCACTCTAAGAACACGAAATATAATGTATTTGGTGCTGGATTCTGCCATATAACGCAACTTCAGGGCAAAATCTTGCTTCTGAGCAGATTTACAGAGTCAAAAATTTCTCAATGAGACTCAGAAAAAACGCTGATAACTCGCTGGAAACGCAAAATTTTGTGCATTTGAAGACGGATTCATGCGTATTATGTTGTATTGGATAGATTTATGTGATTTGCGATACTTTGAAACTACTCAGAATGTGGTGATTTTGACTTATTTCAATCTTCATGTAACTGCAGATAGCGCTCTGAAAACACGAAATATGATGTTTCTGTCGATAGATTCATACATATTATGAGGTCCTGAAGAGGAATATGAACACTTTGATTTTGAAAATCTGCGCGGAAAAGCGTGATTTCGACTTATTCCAAAGTTTGTAAAACTGCAAATAGCACTCTAAAAACACGAAATATGATGTATTTGGTGCTAGATTCTGCCATATAATGCACTTTTGAAGCAAAATCTTGCATCTGAGCAGATCTACAGAGTCAAAAATTTCTCAACGAGACTCAGAAAAAACGCTGATAACTCGCTGGAAACGCAAAATTTTGTGCATTTAAGGACATATTCATGCGTATTATGTTGTATTGGATAGATTCATTTGATTTGCGATACTTTGAAATTGCTCAGAATGTGGTAATTTTGACTTATTTCAAACTTCATATAACTGCAGAAAGCGCTCTGAAAACACAAAATATGATGTTTTTGTCGATAGATTCATACATATTATGAGGTCCTGAAGTGGAATATGGACACTTTGATTTTGAAAATCTGCGCGGAAAAGCGTGATTTCGACTTATTCCAAAGTTTGTAGATCTGCAAATAACACTCTAAAAACACGAAATATGATGTATTTGGTGCTAGATTCTGCCATTTAACGCACTTTTGAAGCAAAATCTTGCTTCTGAGCAGATTTACAGATTCAAAAATTTCCCAACGAGATCCAAAAAAAACGCTGATAACTCGCTGGAAACGCAGAATTTTGTGCATTTGAGGACGGATCTATGCGTATTATGTTGTATTGGATAGATTTATGTGATTTGCGATACTTTGAAATTGCTTAGAATGTGGCAATTTTGACTTATTCCAAACTTCATATAACTGCAGATAGCGCACCGAAAACACGAAATATGATGTTTTTGTCGATAGATCCATACATATTATGAGGTTTTGAAGAGGGATATGAACTCTTTGATTGTGAAAATCTGCGCGGAAAAGCGTGATTTCGACTTATTCCAAAGTTTGTAAAACTGCAAATAGAACTCTAAAAACACGAAAATTGATGTATTTGGTGCTAGATTCTGCCATATAACGCACTTTTGAAGCAAAATCTTGCTTCTACGCAAATTAACAGAGTCAAAAATTTCTCAACGAGACTCAGAAAAAACGCTGATAACTCGCTGGAAACACAAAATTTCGTGCATTTGAGGACGGATTCATGCGTATTATGTTGTATTGGGTAGATTTATGTGAATTGCGATACTTTGAAATTGCTCAGAATGTGGTAATTTTGACTTATTTCAAACTTCATATAACTGCAGATAGCGCTCTGAAAACACAAAATATGATGTTTTGGTCGATAGATTCATACATTTTATGAGATTCTGAAAAGGAATATAAACTTTTTGATTGTGAAAATCTGCGCGGGAAAGCGTGATTTCGACTTATTCCAAAGTTTGTAAAACTGCAAATAGCACTCTAAAAACATGAAATATAATGTATTTGGTGCTGGATTCTACCATATAACGCACTTTTGGGCAAAATCTTGCTTCTGAGCAGATTTACAGAGTCAAAAATTTCTCAATGAGACTCAGAAAAAACGCATATCTCGTTGGAAACGCAAAATTTTGTGCATTTGAGGACGGATTCATGCGTATTATGTTGTATTGGATAGATTTATGTGATTTGTGATACTTTAAAACACCTCAGAATGTGGTAATTTTGACTTATTTCAATCTTCATGAAACTGCAGAAAGCGCTCTAAAAACACGAAATATGATGTTTTTGTCGATAGATTCATACATATTATGAGGTCTTGAATAGGAAAATGAACTTTTTGATTGTAAAAATCTGCGCGGAAAAGCGTAATTTCGACTTATCCCAAAGTTTGTGAAACTGCAAATAGCACTCTAAAAACACGAAATATGATGTATTCGGTGCTAGATTCTGCCATATAACGTACTTTTGAAGCAAAATCTTACATCTGAGCAGATCTACAGAGTCAAAAAATTTATCAACAAGACTTAGGAAAAACGCTGATAAATCGCTGGAAACGCATATCTCTGTGCATTTGAAGACGGAATCATGCGTATTATGTTGTATTGGATAGATTTATGTGAATTGCGATACTTTGAAACTGCTCAGAATGTGGTAATTTTGATTTATTCCAATCTTCATATAACTGCTCATAGCGCTCTGAAAACACGAAATATGATGTTTTTGTCGATAGATCTATACATATTATGAGGTCTTGAATAGGAATATGAACTTTTTGAATGTGAAAATCTGCGCGGAAAAGCGTGATTTCGACTTATTCCAAAGTTTGTAGAACACAAATAGCACTCTAAAAACACAAAATATGATGTATTTGGTGCTAGATTCTGCCATATAATGCACTTTTGAAGCAAAATCTTGCTTCTGAGCAGATTTACAGAGTCAAAAATTTCTCAATGAGACTCAGAAAAAACGATGATAACTCGCTGGAAACGCGAAATTTTGTGCATTCGAGGACGGATTCATGCGTATTATGTTGTATTGGATAGATTTATGTGATTTGCGATACTTTGAAACTGCTCAGAGTGTGGTAATTTTGACTTATTTCAATCTCCATATAACGGCAGATAGCGCTCTGAAAACACGAGATATGATGTTTTTGTCGATAGATTCATACATATCATAAGGTCCTGAATAGGAATATTAACTTTTTTATTGTGAAAATCTGCGCGGAAAAGCGTGATTTGGACTTATTCCAAAGTTTGTAAAACTGCCAATAGCACTCTAAAAACACGAAATATGATGTATTTGGTGCTAGATTCTGCCATTTAACGCACTTTTGAAGCAAAATCTTGCTTCTGAGCAGATTTACAGACTCAAAAACTTCTCAACGAGACTCAGGAAAAACACTGATAACTCGCTGGAAACGCAAAATTTTGTTCATTTAGGGACAGATTCGTGCGTATTATGTTGTATTGGATTGATTTATGTGATTTGCGATACTTTGAAACATCTCAGAATGTGGTAATTTTGACTTATTTCAAACTTCATATAACTGCTCATAGCGCTCTGAAAACACGAAATATGACGTTTTTGTCGATAGATCCATACATATTATGAGGTCCTGAATAGGAATATGAACTTTTTGATTGTGATAATCTGCGCGGAAAAGCGTGATTCCGACTTATTCCAAAGTTTGTGAAACTGCAAATAGCACTCTAAAAACACGAAATATGATGTATTTGGTGCTGGATTCTGCCATATAACGCACTTTTGAAGCAAAATCTTGCTTCTGAGCAGATTTACAGAGTCAAAAATTTCTCAACGAGACTCAGAAAGAACGCTGATAACTCGCTGGAAACGCAAAATTTTTGCAATTGAGGACGGATTCGTGCGTATTATGTTGTATTAAATAGATTTAAAAGATTTGCGATACTTTGAAACTGCTCGGAATGTGGTAATTTTGATTCATTTCAAACTTCATCTAACTGAAGATAGCGCTCTGAAAACATGAAATATGATGTTTTTGTCGATAGATTCATACATATCATAAGGTCCTGAATAGGAATATGAACTTTTTGATTGTGGAAATCTGCGCGGAAAAGCGTGATCTCGACTCAATCCAAAGTTTGTAAAACTGCAAATAGCATTCTAAAAACACGAAATAAGATGTTTTTGGTGCTAGATTCTCCCATATAACGCACTCTTGAAGCGAAATCTTGCTTCTGAGCAGATTAACAAAGTCAAAAATTTCTCAACGAGACTCAGAAAAACGCTGATAACTCGCTGGAAATGCAAGATTTAGTGCATTTGAGGACGGATTCATGCGTATTATGTTGTATTTGATAGATTTATGTGATTTGCGTTACTTTGAAACTGCTGAGAATGTGGTAATATTGACTTATTTCAAACTTCATATAACTGCAGATAGCGCTCTGAAAACACGAAATATGATGTTTTTGTTGATAGATTCATACATATTATGAGGTCCTGAATAAGAATATGAACTTTTTGATTGTGAAAATTTGCGCGGAGAAGCGTGATTTCGACTTATTCCAATGTTTGTAAAACTGCGAAAAGCACTCTAAAAACATGGAATATGATGTATTTGGTGCTAGATTCTGCCATATGAGGCACTTTTGGAGCAAAATCTTGCTTCTGGGCAAATTAACAGAGTCAAAAATTTCTCAACAAGACTCAGAAATAACATTGATAACTCGCTGGAAATGCAAAATTTTGTGCATTTGAGGACAAATTCGTGCGTATTATGTTGTATTGGATAGATTTATGTGATTTGCGATACTTTGAATCTGCTCAGAATGTGGTAATTTTGACCTATTTCAAACTTCATATAACTGCAGATAGTGCTCTGAAAACACGAGATCCAATGTTCTTGTTGATAGATTCATACATATTATGAGGTCCTGAATGTGAATATGCACTTTTTGATTGTGAAAATCTACGCAGAAAAGCGTGATTTCGACTTATTCCAAAGTTTGTAAAACTGCGAATAGCACTCTGAAAACATAAAATATGATGTATTTGGTGCTAGATTCTGCCATATAACGCACTTTTGAAGCAGAATCTCACTTCTGAGCAGATTTACAGAGTCAAAAATTTCTCAACGAGACTCAGAAAAAACGCTGATAACTCGCTGGAAACGCAAAATTTTGTGCATTTGAGGACGGAATAATGCGTATCATGTTGTATTGGATAGATTTATGTGATCTGCGAAACTTTGGAACTGCTCAGAATGTGGTAATTTTGACTTATTTCAAACTTCATATAACTGCAGATAGCGCTCTGAAAACACGGAATATAATGTTTTTGTTGATAGTGAGACGTTTGCAATACCAACACTATTTATTCAAACAAAATTCTGTGTTATGTCGTCAATAGCTCATTGAATATGTCAACCCTGAGTGCACACAAACACAGTTATAAAATTAGCAAGCTACAAGGGTGGTCGGGAAAGTTATAAATTAAGTATAAGCGTGTAACCTCCATCCCTAGTCCAGTGGCTGACCATAAACCAAAGGCATTGACCGTGACACAAAACATCTGTGATTTCATCCCAGTGGAAAATAAGATGTCAATAAATATTAAAGATTTCGAGTCTCTAATCGGTTAAACAGTAATTATGAACAATAATTGAAACCGCTAGAATGTATACCATTTCGAAACCAAGAAATAATGAGACCTCTACCAATACGGCCCTGGTATTGGGTAGTTGCATACCTGTTCACATTACAAGGGTAATACAAATGAATAATAAAATTGATTGAGTTGTTTAATCATAAAACGAGTTTATTAAATACTTGAAGTTGCAAATAGGGTCTTAGAAGCCAATTATTAAAGTCAAATCAAGTTGAGAGAGGGGGTAAATCTCAACTTTGTATATACTATTGCAGACTGACAAACGAATCCTCCCATAGCTCCTTCCTTCTCCAAGTAGAACAAGTGGGGGTTGAATTTGTACTACGATTCAACCTTTCAGTTTAGCATGTGGTTATAGCATTCGTTTTCACTCTTTCTTTAAAAAACGCTAAAATGTTAACACCTACCACTAAGTAGAAGGGATGCTCTACCAAGCTACGTTGCTCTTTTTAATGCACATATGAACTGTATATCCTACTCTATCATTTCACGCATGCGAAATTATGCAAATTGACACAAATTTGAGAACAAATCAACATCCTAGAAACAAATCCCTCCAACGTATGCTAACCACCACCAACAATACTATTGCCAAGAAATTAATAGCGATCTCTCTTTAATGCATGTAGATCTAATCTGCCATCTTTGGTAACATCAAGTACTTTTTCGCGGAAGTAAGCATGCTGTTTTTGTCTTACATTTGGTTACGTGATGTTTGATTGAACTTGCACGCTAAAACAAGATGGGAGATTTTGTAGTATAAAAAAAGGGTGCTTTTCACTTGGAAAGGCATCTTGGTTTCGGCCTTGATCACTGACAGTCCAGATGCTTGGTGAATACTGGCACGCTCTGTCAAATCTACCATAGTCCAGCTGCTTGGTGGATACTGGCACGCTCTGTGGTAGCTAACTCCGTCCAGCGGCTTGGTGAATACTGGCACGTTCGGAGGAGCCGTCGCAGTTCAGTTGCTTGGTGAATACTGGCACGTCTACAACGCAAACCCGTCGCTACGGCCTCACAAGCCATCTCAACCCTCCGTCCAGCGGCTTGGTGAATACTGGCACGTTCGGAGGAAACTCGTCGATAGGGCCTCACAAGCCCGGCCTTACAAGCCAACTCTACGGGGCCTCACAAGCCCGGCCTCACAAGCCAACTCTACGGGGCCTCACAAGCCCGGCCTCACAAGCCAACTCTACAGGGTCTCACAAACCCTCTTTAAAAACTTATTGGCCGCTGTAGTCGTTGTAGCTGATACTATGACACAAGACTGCCTGCGATGCCGCATTACTATTAAAAGTATTGCACCAGTACGCCTGATAAACAGGTTTCACTTTATTAAACCTACAGCGCTATAATTAGTCGCTGTAGTCATTATAGCAACAAAACTATAACGCAAGCCTACCTGCAGAGCAGGTTCTTTCAATTTGATTACAGATTCTTTGTGAATTTGCCGTCCACCTATCCAGGGGATAGGAAAGTGTTAAAGCGTCCCTAACGAGCCGCTACGGGGTCTAGCCGCAGGCGTCCTCACCCGACAAAGGGGACAGTCCAGGGCCACTGTCGCGTCCGTGGGCTACTCGGTGCCGCTATCGTACGCAAGCTGCCGTACTCGATCAGCGCACGTCCGACTCCTACCGCACTACAGCCGGTGACCGAGCCGAACCCAGTCCGGAGCCTCTACCGACGTCCCGGAGCCTTCATTCCGGGAGTCCTCTGACTGTCTACATCACTCACCCTCCATTAAGTATACAATACCGCCAATTGCATAAATTTTGTATTATTGTGAGGAAAATAAACTGTTGTTATATTGTTGGTCTGAATTTATGTTGTATTCCTATTTCTCTACCCTGCACAACCACGACTCCAATTAAAAGGATTCTGGGCACATTTTTAGAACAAAAATCAAACACAACGTAGGACTAATTAAACGAAACGAATAATAGACGATAATAACGTTCGCCGCGTTACATAAATTGGTGCCGTGACCAGGATTTGAAGTTCTTGAGGTTGGTTGTGCTTGGACGGAGTTTAGAAATTCAACATCACCAAGCTATTCTTGGATGAAGACTTTAAAATTTTGAATTTGAACTAGATACTTTTTCAATGAATGACTACAGTTTGAGTGTCAGCAAGGCTCAGACGCCGATCCTCCAGGTGACCTCTGACCTCACAGGTCCTCTTTAAGAGTGAAGACGAACACAGTGATAAGACTCAAGAGCACAGTGCGAAGACTTGTAGCAAATTATGGGGGAGTTGTATCAGACAAGGGTAAACTTGACAAATCATACTGTTGGTCCAGACAGTGAGCAATTAATAAAACTGCTGCAGTTTCGAGTAACGGAAGAACGGAAAATTAGATCATAGACTTTATTCTCCAGGTACAAGTCTGATCGATCAAATAATAGTTCCTGAGAAAAAAAAAAGGATATGACATAAAATGTAACAAAGACCAGGACTTGAACAAGATAAACATCATCAAGGAATATTGGAACCAATAACTACAGAGGAATGTCCAGAACTGTATGAATATAAAACAGAAGAACAAGAGAAAAGTCTAGATCTAGCAAACACGAATCATGATTCGAAGTGAACATATTGATCTCATCAATGTCTTGCAAGAATATACCTGACCTATCGGAAAAAAGGAAGAAAAAACATCAATAAAGAAAAAACACGGAAATATAACCCAGAGATGAATAGACTATTATGAACGGTCAGCTCTGTCTGTGGAATAGGGGGAGTTTATTCACAAGAAAACTAGGAGAAAACAATGCAAGCGATATAAGTTGGAAATAGAAGTAAATCTCCAGATTACGTACGAACATAGCTGGCAATAAGTGTTAAGAGCTGAATGTAAAGATAAAATGTAATTTTATACCTGTAAAAGTAAATATGGTAACCTCTATGGAAGAAAAAAATGGTTGATAAGGATAATTATACTATGTAGTAGAGTGTTCAGTTCTTTAACGAAAGGACAAGTTTCAATAAATTTGAGAACCTTTCCAGCCATATTATCCCTATATCTCAGTAATATTAAAATACTCATCTACTTCGATTTAAATATTAGGGGGAGAATGAGACGTTTGCAATACCAACACTATTTATTTAAACAAAATTCTGTGTTATGTCGTTAACAGCTCATTGAATATGTCAACCCTGAGTGCACACAAACACAGTTATAAAATTAGCAAGCTACAAGGGTGGTCAGGAAAGTAATAAATTAAGTATAAGCGTGTAACCTCCATCCCTAGTCAAGTGGCTGACCATAAACCAAAGGCATTGACCGTGACACAGAACATCTGTGATTTCATCCCAGTGGAAGATAAGATGTCAATAAATATTAAAGATTTCGAGTCTCTAATCGGTTAAACAGTAATTATGAACAATAATTGAAACCGCTAGAATGTATACCATTTCGAAACCAAGAAATAATGAGACCTCTACCAATACGGCCCTGGTATTGGGTAGTTGCATACCTGTTCACATTACAAGGGTAATACAAATGAATAATAAAATTGATTGAGTTGTTTGATCATAAAATGAGTTTATTAAATACTTGAAGTTGCAAATAGGGTCTTAGAAGCCAATTATTAAAGTCTAATCAAGTTAAGAGAGGGGGTAAATCTCAACTTTGTATTTACTATCGCAGACTGACAAACGAATCCTCCCATAGCTCCTTCCTCCTCCAAGTAGAACAAGTGGGGGTAGAATTTGTACTACGATTTAACCTTTCAGTTTAGCATGTGGTTATAGCATTCGTTTTCACTCTTTCTTTAAAAAACGCTAAAATGTTAACACCTACCTCTAAGTAGAAGGGATGCTCTACCAAGCTACGTTGCTCTTTTTAATGCACATATGAACTGTATATCCTACTCTATCATTTCACGCATGCGAAATTATGCAAATTGACACAAATTTGAGAACAAATCAACATCCTAGAAACAAATCCCTCCACGGCCAACTCTACGGGGCCTCACAAGCCCGGCCTCACAAGCCAACTCTACAGGGTCTCACAAACCCCCTTTAAAAACTTATTGGCCGCTGTAGTCGTTGTAGCTGATACTATGACACAAGACTGCCTGCGATGCCGCATTACTATTAAAAGTATTGCACCAGTACGCCTGATAAACAGGTTTTACTTTATTAAACCTACAGCGCTATAATTAGTCGCTGTAGTCGTTATAGCAACAAAACTATAACGCAAGCCTACCTGCAGAGCAGGTTCTTTCAATTTGATTACAGATTCTTTGTGAATTTGCCGTCCACCTATCCAGGGGATAGGAAAGTGTGAAAGCGTCCCTAACGAGCCGCTACGGGGTCTAGCCGCAGGCGTCCTCACCCGACAAAGGGGACAGTCCAGGGCCACTGTCGCGTCCGTGGGCTACTCGGTGCCGCTATCGTACGCAAGCTGCCGTACTCGATCAGCGCACGTCCGACTCCTACCGCACTACAGCCGGTGACCGAGCCGAACCCAGTCCGAAGCCTCTACCGACGTCCCGGAGCCTTCATTCCGGGAGTCCTCTGACTGTCTACATCACTCACCCTCCATTAAGTATACAATACCGCCAATTGCATAAATTTTGTATTATTGTGAGGAAAATAAACTGTTGTTATATTGTTGGTCTGAATTTATGTTGTATTTCTATTTCTCTAGCCTGCACAACCACGACTTCAATTAAAAGGATTCTGGGCACATTTTTAGAACAAAAATCAAACACAACGTAGGACTAATTAAACGAAACGAATAATAGACGATAATAACGTTCGCCGCGTTACAATAGATTCATACATATTATTAGGTCCTGATTAGGAATATGAACTTTTTGATTGTGAGAATCTGCGCGGACTAGCGTGATTCTGACTTATCTTAAAATTCGTAAAACTGCAAATAGCACTCTAAAAACATGAAATATGATGTTTTTTGTGCTAGATTTTGCCATATAAGGCACTTTTCAAGCAGGGTCAAAAATTTCTCAACAAGACTCAGAAAAAACGTTGATAACTCGCTGGAAACGCAAAATTTTGTGCATTTGAGGACGGATTCATGCGTATTATGTTGTATTGGATAGATTTATGTGATTTGCGATACTTTGAAACTGCTCGGAATGTGGTAATTTTGACTCATTTCAAATTTCATCTTACTGCAGATAGCGCTCTGAAAACACGAAATATGATGTTCTTGTCGATAGCTTTATACATATCATGAGGTCCTGAATAGGAATATGAACTATTCGATTGTGAATATCTGCGCGGAAAAGCGTGATTTCGACTTATTCCAAAGTTTGTAAAACTGCAGATAGCACTCTGAAAACACGAAATATGGTGTATTTGGTGCTAGATTTTGCCATATAACGCACTTTTGAAGCAAAATCTTGCTTCTGAGCAGATTTAAAGAGTCAGAAGTTTTTTAATGAGACTCAGAAAAAACGGTGATAACTCGCTGGAAACGCAAAATTTTGTGCATTTGAGGACGGATTCATGCGTATTATGTTGTATCGGATAGATTTGTGTGATTTGCGATACTTTGAAACTGCTCAGAATGTTGTAGTTTTGACTTATTTCAATCTTCATAAAACTGCAGATAGCGCTCTGAAAACACGAAATATGATGTTTTTGTCGATAGATTCATACATATCATGAGGTACTGAATAGGAATATGAACTTTTTGATTGTGAAAATCTGCGCGGAAAAGCGTGATTTCGACTTATTCCAAAGTTTGTAGAACTGCAAATAGCACTTTAAAAACACAAAATATGTTGTATTTGGTGCTAGATTCTTCCATATAACGCACTTCTGAAGCAAAATCTTGCTTCTGAGCAGATTTACAGAGTCAAAAATATCTCAATGAGACTCAGAAAAGACGCTGATAACTCACTGGAAACGCAAAATTTTGTGTATTTGAAGACGGATTCATGCGTATTATGATGTATTATATAGATTTATGTGATTTGCGATACTTTAAAACTGCTCAGAATGTGGTAATTTTGACTTATTTCAATCTTCATATAACTGCAGATAGCGCTCTGAAAACACAAAATATGATGTTTTTGTCGATAGATTCGTATATAATATGAGGTCCTGAATAGAAATAAGAACTCTTTGAATGTGAAAATCTCTGCGGGAAAGCGTAATTTCGACTTATTCCAAAGTTTGTAAAACTGCAAATAGCACTCTGAGAACACAAAATATGATGTATTTGGTGCTAGACTCTGCCATATAACGCACTTTTGGAGCAAAATCTTCCATTTGAGCAGATCTACAGAGTCAAAAATTTCTCAACGAGACTCAGAAAAAACGCTGATAACTCGCTGGTAACGCATAATTTTGTGCATTTGAAGACGGATTCATGCGTATCACGTTGTATTGGATAGATTTATGTGATTTGCGATACTTTGAAACTGCTCAGAATGTGGTAATTTTGACTTATTTCAAACTTCATATAACTGCAGACAACGCTCTGAAAACACGAGATATGATGTTTTTGTCGATGGATTTATACATATTATGAGGTCTTGAATAGGAATATGAACTTTTTGATTGTGAAAATCTGCGCGGAAAAGCGTGATCACGACTTTTTTCAAAGTTTGTAAAACCGCAAATAGCACTCTAAAAACACTAAATATGATGTATTTGGTGCCAGATTCTGCCATATGACGCACTTTTGAAGCAAAATCTTGCTTCTGAGCAGATTTACAGTGTCAAAAATTTCTCAACGAGACTCAGGAGAAACGCTGATAACTCGCTAGGAACGCAAAATTTTGTGCATTTGAGGACGGATTCATGCGTAACATGTTGTATTGGATAGATTTATGTAATTTGCGATACTATGAAACTGCTCAGAATGTGGTAATTTCGACTTATTTCAGACTTCATATAACTGCAGATAGCGCTCTGAAAACACGGAATATGAAGTTTTTGTTGATAGATTCATACGTATTATAAGGTCCTGAAAAGGATTATAAACTTTTTGATTGTGAAAATCATCGCGGAAAAGCGTTATTTCGACTTATTCCAAAGTTTGTAAAACTGCAGATAGCACTCGAAAAACACGATATGTGATGTATTTGGTGCTAGATTCTGCCATATAACGCACTTTTGAAGCAAAATCTTGCTTCTGATCAGATTTACAGAGTCAAAAATTTCTCAACGGGACTCAGAAAACACGCTGATAACTCGCTGGAAACGCAAAATTTTGTACATTTGAGGACGGATTCATGCGTATTATGTTGTATTAGATAGATTTATGTGATTTGCGATACTTTGAAACTGCTCAGAATGTGGTAATTTTGGCTTATTTCAAACTTCATATAGCTGCAGATAGCGCTCTGAAAACACAAAATATGATGTTTTTGTTGACAGATTCATATATATTATGAGTTCCTGAATAGGCATATGAACTTTTTGATTGTGTAAATCTGTGCGGAAAAGCGTGATTTCGAATCATTCCAGAGTTTGTAAAACTGCAAATAGCACTTCAAAAACACGAAATATGATGCATTTGGTGCTAGATTCTGCCATATAACGCGTTTTTGAAGCAATATCTTGCTTCGTAGCAGATTCACAGAGTAAAAAATTTCTCAACGAGACTCAGAAAAAACGCTGATAACTCGCTGGAAACGCAAAATTTTGTGCATTCAAGGACAGATTCATGCGTATTATGTTGTATTGGATAGATTCATTTAATTTGCGATACTTTGGAACTGCTCAAAATGTAGTAATTTTGACTTATTTCAAACTTCATTAAACTGCAGATAGCGCTCTGAAAACACGAAATATGATGTTTTTGTCGATAGATTCATACATATCATGAGGTCCTGAATGAGAATATGAACTTTTTGATTGTGAAAATCTGCGCGGAAAAGCGTGATTTCGACTTATTCCAAAGTTTGTAAAACTGTAAATAGCACTCTACAAACACGAAATATGATATATTTGGTGCTAGATTCTGCCATATAACGCACTCTTCAAGCAATGTCTTGCTTTTCAGCAGATTTACAGAGTCAAAAATTTCTCAACGAGACTCAGAAGAAACGCTGATAACTCGCTGGAAATGCAAAATTTTGTGCGTTTGAAGACGGATTCATGCAAATTATGTTGTATAGGATGGATTTATGTGATTTGCGATACTTTGAAACTGCTCAGAATGTGGTAATTTTGACTTATTTCAAACTTCATATAACTGCAGATAGCGCACTGAAAACACAGAATATGATGTTTTTGTCGATAGATTCTTACATATTAGGAGGTCCTGAATAGGAATATGAACTTTTTGATTGTGAAAATCTGCGCGGAAAAGCGTGATTTCGACTTATTTCAAAGTTTGTAAGACTGCAAATAGCACTCTAAAAACACAAAATATGATGTATTTGGAGCTGGATTCAGTCATATTACGCACTTTTGAAATAAAATCTTGCTCCTGAGCTGATTTACAGAGTCAAAAATTTCCCAACAAGACTCAGAAAAAACGCTGATAACTCGCTGGAAACGCAGAATTTTGTGATATGAGGACGGATTCATGCGTATAATGTTGTATTGGATAGATTTATGTGATTTGCGATACTTTGAAACTGCTCAGAATGCAAGTGCAATCAAACATCACGTAACCAAATGTAAGACAAAAACAGCATGCTTTCTTCCGCGAAAAAGTACTTGATGTTACCAAAGATGGCAGATTAGATCTTCATGCATTGAAGAGAGATCGCTATTAATTTCTTGGAAATAGTATTGTTGGTGGTGGTTAGCATACGTTGGAGGGGTTTGATTCTAGGATAGTAGTATAACAGGAATCGTTCTGGCTCACTTTTAACGTCATCCGGCCTATTGCGTTGATAAACACCGGAAGTCTCATCACTTGTAACTAGCTTCAGGGTTATCTCAACCGCATTTCACCGGACGTCTAATCTAGACGGATGTGTGTGGTTTCCGGCCGTCCGGTCCACTTGCAGGAAATGCTTATCACTTGTGGCTAGCTTCAAGGTAACCGCGTCTAATCTAGACCTTTGGAAGCAGGGCCGGGGGCGGTATTGTTATCGTTGTTCGGTTGGAAGTATAGCTTGTATTTTGCGCGGTTTCACTTTGAATTTTTTATTGTTAATTAAGATTTTTCACTGGGTGTTTCAATCGTTGTTTGCATATGGCGTCTAATGTAGAAACATTGTCAGAGCTGAGTGATAGAGTGGTTGAAAACATAAGAGGAGCTTTTTTTTTGTTGAAAACAATAGAGGAAGTTGAATCATGGCGTAAGCATGTAAATAAAATAAAATTAATCCTATATAAGGGTATTCGTAAGAAGAAATTATCTGGTAGGAACAAAAAAGAGAATTTGTTCAAGTTAGAAGCTAATTTGACTATTTTGAAAGTATACCGAGAGAAATTGAAGAATTTCAAAGTGAAAATAGGTGCAGGATCGGGTAGTGCTAAGAAATCTAGTGCACTTCTATGGCAAAGTGTGAACTCAATATTTAACCGACGTGTCAGAACAGGAGCTATCATCAATAAAGCAGGATTCAAGGATCCTAAGATATTCTTAAGCAAAGCGAAAACAATATTCAGAAATCAGATTGAAAGTTGTCTGAAAGAGTCGCTGTTGAAGGTGAACGTGATATTCAGTGGAGAATTCATTCTTCCCAGTATAGGAAAACTGGAAATTAAAACTTTCAATACCAGCAATAGTATTATCGATCATTCTACAAATATTGATCAGTGGTATAGTTCAAATGTTATCGAGAGGATTTTACCGGATCTGGAAGAGTTTCAGGAGAGAGATAGTGGTTGGGCGCTGAGGGAGATTTTACACTTGAGAGTGAACATAAATAACTTCACACCAATTAACATTGGAAGCTATATTAAGTTACCGAAAGATATAGCACGGAAGCATGTTATTATAAATGTTAAAAATATGTATGATAATAATTGTTTCTTATGGGCTGTTACATCAGCATTATATCCTGCATCGCAAAACTCAGACAGAACATCATCTTATCCACACTATTCTGATGAATTGAATTATTCTGACCTGGCACTTCCGGTAAAACTCAAAGATATTCCCAAATTTGAAGATTTGAATAGTTTAAATATTAACGTTTATACTTTGAAGACAATTGGCAAAAGTAAAAATGAAGTCGTGCCAGTAAGACTTACAACAAAATCGTTTGAGAAAACAATTCATCTACTTATGATGTATTCGGGCGAAAAGTTTGGAAATGAAAGAACTGAAAATAGTAATGAAGATGACGATGGCATGTTGATGGAAATTGATTCTGGAGAATCCAATATGGTAAGAAGAGGCCATATAGATGCAATAAAGTCTGCTAAAAATTATCATTTCATGTGGATTAAAAATTTGTCAGGATTACTAAGATCACAATTAAGTGTAACAAACAAAAGTTACATGTGTGAAAGATGTTTGAACCATTTTAAAAGTGAGAATATACTTCAAAAACATGTACTCAATTGTAGTAGAGTGAACAATTGTAGAATAGAAGTACCCAGTGAAGATAATAAAATTTTAAGCTTCAGAAATTACAAATATCACGAAAAAGTTCCATTTGTTATCTATGCAGACATTGAATCTATCCTGGAGAAAGTAAATGACGAACAAGAAAAAAATACACAGCTTTGTGAAAAACATATACCGTTCAGTATAGCTTACTATATTAAATGTTCGTATGACAATTCATTATCTGAATACAGGCAGTATCGTGGTGAAAACTGTATTGAATGGTTCATAGAACAACTAAAAGATAGAGCTCTTGAAGTGAATGAAATCATGAGCAATATGAAACCAATGTCTCTCACTTTAGAAGAAACAAATGGATTCAATCATGCTACAGTGTATCATATATGCCAGGGCAAATTTTGTTTGAATGACAGGAAGGTACGTGATCATTGCCATTTGACGGGCAATTATCGTGGAGCTTCTCATAATTCATGCAATCTGAAGTACCAAAATTCTCGAATGATTCCAGTGGTCTTCCATAATTTAAGTAACTATGATGCCCACTTTATAATTAAAAGAATAGCAAGAGACATTCCAGGCTCAACCTCACTCCTGCCAATAAATAAAGAAAGATATATATCCTTCACTAAGTATGTACAAAATACTAAAATATCTTTTAGATTTATCGATTCATTCAGATTTATGGCGAGTAGTTTGGACAAATTATCATCATATTTGGATAGCTCTGGAAAAGTCATCACAAAGTCTTCGTGCAATTCAGAAATGGAATTCGATTTACTAACAAAGAAAGGAATCTTCCCGTACGAATATATAGATTCATGGGCAAAATTGGATGAGTTGAAATTGCCGGCAAGAGATGATTTCTATAGTTCACTGAGAGGCGATAGCGTCTCAGAGGAAGAGTATAAATTTGCTCAAAAAGTATGGGATACTTTTGGGATAAAATCTTTGGGGGAATATGCAGATTTATACTTGAAGACTGATGTATTATTATTAGCAGATGTTTTTGAGAACTTTCGAAAGAATTGTTTGAACACATATGAACTAGATGCTTTACATTATTTTACAGCGCCTGGACTAGCATTTGATGCAATGTTGAAAAGTACAAAAGTCAATCTTGAGTTACTAACAGATGTGGATAAAATCATGTTCATTGAACGTGGCATACGTGGAGGCGTATCACAATGTTCAAATAGATATGGAAAAGCAAATAATGAATTTATGGACACGTATGATTCAACGCACTCTGTATCATATTTGATGTATTTTGACATAAATAACTTGTACGGAGCTGCTATGAGAGAATATCTACCGTATGCAAATTTCGAATGGGTTGATGATTGTAGCAAGATTGATTTGATGAATGTGAGTGATGAATCTGACGTGGGATACATTTTTGAAGTTGATTTGAAATATTCAGTAGATTTGCATGATATTCATAAGGACTTACCATTATGTCCAGAACATTTTATTCCACCAATTTCAAAAACATCCAAATTGATCACAAATCTATATGACAAAAAGAAGTAAATTATCCATTATAAGAATTTAAAACAATGCATTTCACTGGGCTGGGAAATTGAAAAATTCATCGTGTACTAGAATTCAAACAAAGTCCATGGCTGAAGAAGTATATAGATTTGAATACTGAAATGCGAAAAAAGTCAAGTAATGAATTTGAAAAAAAATTTCTATAAATTAATGAATAATGCAGTTTTTGGTAAGACTATGGAAGATGTTCGAAAATATAAGGATATAAAGCTGGTTACACAATGGGAAGGCAGATATGGTGCTGAAGCGTACATTTCACAACCAAATTTCCATAGCTGTGTTATACTGGATGATGAAATTTTATCAATTGAAATGAATAAAAAAGTTGTTTGGTTTAATAAGCCAATTTACGTGGGATTTTCAATATTAGACCTTTCAAAGACATATATATATGATTTTCACTATAAATACATGAAAATGAATTTTTGAAATCAAGCTAAATTATTGTACACAGATACAGACAGTTTAATCTATCACTTTTCCAATATCAATCCATATGAAATGATAAGAAATGATATTCATAAATTTGACACATCAGACTACCCTATCGATAATATTTTTAACATACCTCGCGTCAACAAGAAAGTAATTGCACTTATGAAAGATGAGAATAATGGCAACATTATGACTGAATTCATTGGTTTACGATCCAAGATGTATTGCTATAAAGTGCAACATGTAGATAAAAACGAGAAAACTAGTAAGAAAGCAAAAGGTATCACTTCAACCACGTTGGAATCAATTGAGTTTGAAGATTATTATAATTGTTTGTTTGATAATACAAACCTTATTAGACAGCAGTCTATGATACAGTCTAAAAATCATGAGGTTCATACTATAAAACAAAAAAAACTAGTTTTAAGTCCTCACGACGATAAAAGAATAATTAATAATTCAAATACTGATACTGTACCATGGGGATATAATTTATTAACTTTGATTTAATGTCACAATATATTGTATTCGTCGCTGATAGACTTTTATCAGAATTAAATTGTAATAAAATTTTTAATACCAAAAATCTATTTTCCTTCATGGAAATGATTTCTCTTGAAAAGAAAACAAACTTCTCTGAAAGAAGAGTTGGAGAATATCAAAAGTGCGGAGTAATGGTGGATATGGAAGACAGGACATTCAGGACAGATGTTGACTTCTAAACCTCAAATTGAACAAAAAATAAATCATTTATATATGTATTTATTGAAAAATAAATAGTATTACAAGTTGTAAGATAATAAAGTATTACATTATGTTATAATATAATGAAATTTTACTTACAATATTCCTTAACTCTTTGAATATACTTATATTAGAACATTCTATATTAAATATAGATAAATCAAATTTTGCCGCTTTTTCTAATTTATTTGTGAATTCATTGTAAGCATAGTAATTATTATTTTTGAAAAAATATATCAGGCCATCAGTGAACCTGAATGCACTAGTGACACCTAGTGGTAGTTCTGGAAACTTTTTATAAATAAGAATGTTCTTTTACAGCAAAGTTACATTCATCTATCTCTACACAGTAAGTATCACTATAAAATATATAAGTTTGACCTGTATAAGAGGAAAATGCAGCTGACACGTTATTATACTCGAAATTGATATAGTTTTCCAATTCCAATGTGGGAAATTTAACATTGTAAACATGATCAGCAAATATGACAAGATTTCCATTTGGTCGCTGGTAAACAGCAGATATACTTCCAATATTTTTTATGAATGGCAGCCATGTTGATAGTGGTTTAGGTTTATGATCAAAACTGTCATGTGCTAAATGTTTTACCCACAGCCATTCCTTATGTATGATATACAAATGTTCATTTATTACTAAAAACTTGTTCAAATCATCATTTATGTCACAAATATTGGGTGGCTGTGGATTTTCAATAGTTGTAGTTCCAGTAGCAGAAGGAGTACCCAAAGGTTTTCTTGTTGTTGTTGTACTGTTCAAAGCTACTCCATATGACTTTTGGATAGCATGTATATCGTCCTCATACAAATCAATTGAATTATTATCGTTCTTTGAGAAATAATATGGATACATAATTGACTTTCCTACATTTGAATGGTAAATTCCCAATGCGTGACCTATTTCGTGTATGGCAACTTCTAGAAAACTTATTTGACCGACATGAGCATTATAATTTTTACTGTAAGCCCAATTTTCATCTAAATCAAAATGTATTTCTACAGGTGTTTGCAGAATATCTGGTACATTCGCAAGTGCTAATGTACCTCCCTTTCCATCAAACATCTCTGAGCAAAATTTTGTATATTCTGCATTTATATGCCTCAATTTTCCAGCAGTTATTAATATATTAACATTTACTGAGCTTTGTATGAAATTTATATTTGCATATTTTGACCATGTTGTAAAAGCTTCTTCAATCAAATTTATAATTGTTGTATTAGTGATTCTATATAAATTATATATAATTGTTTTATTAAACCACTTATCATTAGGATTTGTTACGTAGCTATAATTGTCAATAACACCACATCATGGTCGCTTAATTAAGTCCAAAGTTTCATTATTCAATGTACCATCATCGCTTAAATTATAATGAAGTTGAAATGCTTTCAAAGCATTCATAAAACTGTCACTTGTTCCATTTATTGTTCCAAAATTGTTACTCTCACTCAAATTCAAATACCCATATGTGTTTAAATGTGTGAGCACATTTTCAAAATTAGTAGCGCCACTTTGGACTAAAGTATTGCAGAGAAAAGAGAGCAATAATAAATAATACATGTTGATAAGTCAATGGCTTCTATAAAACTGAACAAAATATAATATTTACAAAATATTTACCATACCTGTCAAAGGTATATATTCAGTAATACGGTCATGTAATATGAGGCAATAAGCTGTGGTTGAATTTGGGAAATTCTCCGAAGCTTCGAATCCTATTCGAATGTCTACAGGGGCATTTTTTATTCTTTCAGACTGTTTGCTACAATCTAACAAAATACAGGGTAATGAATTTTTGAAGGTTGACCAGTTTAATATAGGACTATTGCTTTTATTATAATAAGAGTTTTGAAATTTACTATACATTTCATACAGTGAAGCATACTGATTTTTAGTGAAGTTTATATTCAAATTTTCATAAGGGAAACATTCAGAGTTGAGGTAAAGTTTGACATTTGCGATATTACAGTGATGAAATTTACTAGCATCTTTCTCAGTTTGATTTCTAACATTTGTTTGAAAAGTGAGAACTACAAACCTAGGTGTTTCCAGTTGACTGGATGATTTTAAAGACCACACTTGCTTAGTTGTTATAGATAATACGGGGTATTCATACAAATCCCAACTTCTAAATGGTACAGATAGAGGTTGAGTACTATTTATTATTTTTAAAAAGTTCAATTTTTCTTCATCGTTGGGATAAATATGTTTCACGCGCCATTGTACTTTGAACAGTTGAATTTTCAATTCATCCTTATTAATATATACATTATTATCACTTCTGGCTCGTACTAAAACAAGTTCTTGTTTAGCATTCATTATGATACGTTTAAAATCTTCTGCAAATCCTAGTAATAGTTTAAGCGGAAGAAAAACAGTGAATTCTCCTGTTGAATGTATAATATTAGCATTATTCCATCCAGCAGTTCCATATAAATGTTGTTCATTTGATGGAATAGAAATATATCCTTTTATTGTACTTGTTATACCAACATTTTCCACTTTATCCAGTTCAATACCAAAAAGTTCGTAGCGTATTTCATCGAAAAGAAATGCTAATCCATTATTTGCTATTGTTATTTTAGTTTGAGGAGCTAAATCAGTTCCATCTTTTCTAATAAATTTACCCTCCAATATAATGTAACTGTCATGTGGTGTTGTAAATATATCCTGGTGATGGATAGGTATTCTTATTCCATCGCTGTTCTCAAATCTTGTTGAAGCATAAGGATCATATGTATGCCACTCTTCACGTCTAATATCATTATTGAAGACTATATTCTCATTTACTCTTAGAACCTCTGTATTGGCCATTTTGTTTAATTTTATAACCTTGAGCGATAAGAAATTGAATATTCTCAGGTCTTAACTCACGAACAGTTGAATGTGAATTGAGATGTTTTGAGAAATTCTGTGTATTTATAAAATTTGTAGTATTATTGAAGTTGATTCCCATTATTTATCTGGTTTCAAGTGGAGTCTGATAACTATATGCTCGTCTCTGAAATTGATTGAATTTCCGTTCTGATCATTGATTCTTATTGTTATGTTGTTTATCTTTCGAACGTTCACAGGCAAATAAATTACATTCTTAGGTGTCTCTATTATTTTATACCCAGGTGGTACTGAAGGAAAACACTCGTGTATAATATGAACTAGCTCATTGTTTCTATACGCACCTGTTGTAATATTACTTTCTATTTGAATTGAATTTACGTTTATAATATTAACAGGGCAATCAGAAATATGTCTCATATTTGGCTCTAATTTTCTCCTATTGAATCCTAATAGTGATCCAATGGAATCTTCTTTTTCAAAATCAATTTCATATTTGCATCTTAGCTCGCATTTTAATGTAACATTATTGGCATATAAAGTTATTATATCCTCATTATTTTTATTATTGATATTGTTATTTTTTATATTTGTTTTGTTATCAAACCCATCGTGAGCTCTATAATCATTCAGTGCTAAACGTAAATAATTGTTAATATCTTCTATTTCGTAGCACCCTATAGGTAGCTCTAATACCTTATTATCATAATAAAATTTATTATTTTTTTCATCTACGTTTGGTATTGAATAATATGTGTAAAAATTCACTAAGCCCATAACATATTCATCGTTATTTTTTAATTCAATTGCAGGAAAAAAATCTGCACTCAGCTCATTATATTTACCGCTCAATGTTACTGTTCTAGACATTTTGTATAGACTGACTATTTAAGGCTAAGCTTGTGTATTATATAAAAATTTTAAGCATAAATGTCCACATTTAATGGAATTATAACTTTGATCTCTATTATAATTATATTTTATACTTGTGTTTGAACTTGAATAATTAATTAGCTCAATGGAAGGAGGTAATTCTCCAAAGCTGTCATAGTAAATTGCTGAGTTCCCACATTTTCTATAGGCCACCCAATGAGTTCCTGGACCATTTTGATCGTCTAAATTTATTATAGCACATTCATTTTTGAAGGGTTTGTATGGTAAATTATCACGCATATATACACCTCGAAATTATGATATATCCTTAGCATATTTGAGTAAATCAAAATTACTCAACGGCCTATTCGGTAATTACCTAAAATTTATGATTTTTTTCTTTCACGACCAGCTCCTTTTTTGTATGGGCGTAAATATAAGCCTTTGCCTGATGATGATAAAGCTTTATTAGCACCATAAGACGCAGCTCCACTTACAGCTCCTGCTAATATTGCTTTAGCAATAATTGGGGCAACAATGGGTATGAGGGCAGGTAAAAAACCGCCTTTCTTCACTGGACTATTGCCTCTTGAAAGCGCTTTAGTTATAAGAGGTGTAACAATAGGTAAAATTGCTGATGGAAGAAAACCACCTTTCTTTGTTTTGCGCTTCGTGCATTTATTTTTATTTGTTTTTTTTCCCATTCCGAATTTGGTCTTTGTTTTCATAGCAGTCGAAACAAATAAGGCTGCAGATTTCTCAGCTAGTGACGAGTCTGACGCTTTTACTCTAGACCACGCTTTCTCTTGTAAAATTTTATCTGCTTTATGGCGATCTTCTAAATTATTACTCTTGGAATATGCAATATCGTGTTGTTTACAAGCCGCATCCAAAGGATTTATTCCAGGATCACCTCGTGCTAATCGCTGTTGTAATTTTGTATCAGGCCCACAGTACTGGTAGCCAGGAATATGAAGCTCAAATGGTAAAGAGTTTATAGCAGAATTGAGTAGACCTGTTCCCTCAGCTTGATGCTCAATCATTAAAGGTTGGCCAACAACTGAATATATATTGATGCAATTATTCATATTTATGCCATTTTTGAAGATGAATTCGAAGAGCATGTATTTAAAATGCCAGCAAAAAAGTTTGGAAGTGGAAAATTTTGACACAACACCGGAGAAACTAAATAAAAAACATAGTGAATTACTACCAGATACAATACGATGTATTATTTGTGGTCCTTCAAATTGCGGCAAAACAAATGTTCTATTGAGCTTACTCACATATATAAATGGTTTAAAATATGAAAATATATATTTATACTCTAAATCTCTAAGTCAACCAAAATACAAATTCTTGGAAAAATGTATATCACATGTCAAAGGAATGGGGTATTTCCCATATACTGATAACACAATAATAGTAAAGCCGCAAAATGCAAAACCAAACTCGGTTTTCATATTTGATGATATTGCTTGTGATAAACATGACTGTATTAGAGAATATTTCAGTATGGGGCGACATAACTATATAGATTGTTTCTATTTATGCCAGACATATGCTCGAATACCAAAACATTTGATCAGAGATAATGCAAATTTTCTTATACTTTTCAAACAAGATTATATGAATTTACGCCACATATATAATGATCATGTTAATACAGATATGAGTTTTACAGATTTCAAAAATTTCTGCTCAAATTGTTGGAAATGTAAGTATGGCTTTACCGTTATAGATAAAGATAGTGATATGCATAATGGAAGATATCGTAAAGAATTCAATAAGTTTCTGAACAAAAATGGTCTCAATACTCTGTAATATTTTCCTAGTAATGTATTATAAAATATTGAAAGTTCAATGAGCTACCTTTAGTCTTTCATGAAGTATAGAAGCAGACAGACAGACAGACAGACAGACAGACAGACAGACAGACAGACAGACAGACAGACAGACAGACAGACAGACAGACAGACAGACAGACAGACAGACAGACAGACAGACAGACAGACAGACAGACAGACAGACAGACAGACAGACAGACAGACAGACAGACAGACAGACAGACAGACAGACAGACAGACAGACAGACAGACAGACAGACAGACAGACAGACAGACAGACAGACAGACAGACAGACAGACAGACAGACAGACAGACAGACAGACAGACAGACAGACAGACAGACAGACAGACAGACAGACAGACAGACAGACAGACAGACAGACAGACAGACAGACAGACAGACAGACAGACAGACAGACAGACAGACAGACAGACAGACAGACAGACAGACAGACAGACAGACAGACAGACAGACAGACAGACAGACAGACAGACAGACAGACAGACAGACAGACAGACAGACAGACAGACAGACAGACAGACAGACAGACAGACAGACAGACAGACAGACAGACAGACAGACAGACAGACAGACAGACAGACAGACAGACAGACAGACAGACAGACAGACAGACAGACAGACAGACAGACAGACAGACAGACAGACAGACAGACAGACAGACAGACAGACAGACAGACAGACAGACAGACAGACAGACAGACAGACAGACAGACAGACAGACAGACAGACAAATCATACCAGATTTGTACGATGGCTGCCAATGAAAATAGCCCAGAAACCCTCAAACGTATTGTAGAAATCAGCAAAATTATACGGCAGAAGTATAAAAGCTTCAAACGTAGTCAAACTGAGTCTACACAACATACAGAGCAAATATTCAAACCCATTACAAAACCATTGAAACAACTAATCGAATCCCAGACCTTAAATACCGTAAAATCTGAACCAAGAGCATTAAAAGATGGATTGTTGGACACATTTCAAGAAACACAATCTCTTTTGGATACACTCCAAGTAACACCATCTATATTCAAAACGAGGAAAAGAAAGAGGTTTGAAACGCCTACACCTTCTTTCGCTGTATCAAAAAAGAAAACAATTCCTCGTAATATGCCAGTAACTGATGATAATGTTGATCATGATCATAATCAAAATGATGCTAATGACAGCTTGCCAATTGGAACAATGAGTAACCCACTTGAAATATCTATAGAGAATCAATCTAATTCTGATAATTCAGTAGGAGATATTGCTTTAGAATATTTGAATTTTTATGCAACAGGTGATAAAGCAGATAAGGATATGATATACGGAGTTCATAGAAACTCGAAGGGTGAATGGCTAATTGGAGATACCGTGATACAAATTGAAAATAATAATATTCACGTGAAAGATAAATGGTATAGAGGAACACAAGGCTTATATGAACTATTATTCAGGAAAATACCTAAAAATTTCACAGAATGTGAACAAAAAACTTATATTGAAATTGTACTTAAGACAAATGCCCATAAAAGATACTACAAAGCTGATCAACAAATAAATGGATCAACAAATCCAAAATATAGAAACATCATCAGAGATGGAATTCATTCATTTGATGGACTTGGAGTTTCATTAGGGCAAATCAGGCTCAATAATATCAAAGATAAACCTTCTGAAAACTCAACTATATTTAAAACAAAATTTTTAGATCTTACTGATAAAAATAAAGAATTGGTATACTGGAATGATGAGAATGAGCTGGTGGATAGATTACAATTATTGATTGCTTCTAAGAGTGCAGGCCACACTGGTCACGATAATGAAATTTTAAAAATAGAAGAAGAACTACGTGAAGCTAATATTATAGAATAAGTTTGAAAATTCGACTCAGTTTTGGTTTAAGCTCCATGCAGTGTACTTTGAATTATTACTTAAAATGAAATATATAGTAGACTTACAAGGATTTCACGCTCAGGAATTTGTATTGAAAGAAATTGCAATTCTGACACTAAACAGTAATCAAATTGGGCATTTTATTTTGAAACCGCCATTTTCATGGTCTATGTTAGATAATAAGTCAAGACAGAACGCAATGTGGCTATATAAAAATCATCATGGCCTAAAATGGTCTGATGGAACAGTGAACTATAGAGAATTTCTTGAAATTGATCTACCAAATATATTAAAATGTACAACAGTTATTTATGTTAAAGGTAAACAGAAAGAGCAATTCTTTCTATCATTGAACTTGAATACTACTATTATCGATATATGTGAGAAACCAGCATTACAAAACTGTGAGGAAGTTCCTCACAGATGTATGTTTCATTCTAAAAATAAAGTTTGTTCTCTCAATAATGTATATAAAATTGAGAATATAATAAAAGAGAATGAGGTCGAGTAGAATAAATATTCAGATTTTCATTACTTAAACGTAAAATGGTCCTACGCGTATTCAGTTTTGTTCAAACTTTGTACAGTAATGGATAAATTACATGTTGTTAATGAATTACATAGGAATGCACGTAAAAATTTTCCACGTAGGAAAGTAATAACAAAGGGAATTGATGATTTATGGCAATGTGATCTTGTTGAAATGATACCATACGCCCGAGAAAATAAAGGATTCAAATATGTATTGACTCTTATAGATGTTTTTTCCAAATACGCGTGGGCCGAGCCAGTTAAAGTAAAGTCTGCTAAAAATGTTTCAGTAGCTATGGAGAATATATTCAATAGGGGCCGTACTCCTAAAAACTTGCAATCAGACAATGATAAAGAGTTCTATAATAATAGTTTCAAGCAATTAATGAAAACATATAGCATTAATCATTATTCAACATTCAGTTATCTCAAAGCATCTGTTTGTGAGAGGTTCAATAGGACATCAAAAACAAATATGTGGCGTCAATTCAACTATCAAGGCTCACATAAATGGTTGCACATGCTGCCAGAATTAATAACAAACTACAATAAAACCAAACATAGAACTATAAAAATGAGGCCCATAGATGTTTCTCGCAAAAATGAAAACAAATTATTGAAAACTGAATACAATAATGTTAAAATAACTCATAAAGCTAAATTCAAAGTGGGAGACTTTGTGAGAATAAGTTAATTCAAAAGTATATTTCAAAAAGGTTATGAACCTAATTGGTCAACCGAAATATTTCAAATTGAGAAAATTCAGTACACAAATCCTGTTAGAAATAAAATAAAAGACTTACAAAATAATGTTATAAGTGGAGGGTTTTATGAATTTGAACTACAAAAAACTAAATATCCCAATATTTATCTTGTACAAAAAATATTACGTACAAAAGGCTCAAAAGTATATGTGAAATGGTTAGGTTTTGATAGTTCACATAATTCTTGGATAAGCAAAACTGATTTGATTAGAAATAATTTTTGAAATTTTTGAGTTGGCATTTATTATTCTCAGTTTCAATATAATTTTCCTAAAGGAAATACATCCCGTAGTGGTTCAACTAGTTACAAAATATAATCATATAGAAAGGAAATGTATCCCGTGTCGGTTTCAACTGATAAGAAAATGATTAAAAGTGAGAGGAAACATATCCTGTCTTTGGTTTTGGTGGCTAAGAGATATCAAACAATGAGAGGACGTGAGCTTCTTATCATACTGATAAGCCGAGTGATATATAAACTTGGGATTTTTCATATTTTATTCATAATATATTTGTTTGTTACACAGTGAACATTTTGTAACTAGTTACTTCAATCATGTCATCAAATATTTTGAAAACTTTGAACGAACTGGCTGTGACCAAAGAATCTGAAAGTTTAAAGGATCTACCGGTGAATATAAGTTTGAAAATGAAACATGTCAAACGAGTGAACACTAAATTTGGAACAACTGCTATTTTGGTTGAGCTTGAAGATTGCGTTGTATTCCTACCAACTCGATTCAACAAGCTCACTGATGAACAGCTCAAGCAAATAAATGACGATATAAATACGTCATCAGCATCACTTGTTTATGATGGACATGTGAATGGAGTCTTCAAAATACACTTTGAAATGTAACAATTCATCATCATTTGAAACCAATGTGTGAGGATGTCAAGATATAATAAGCATCGCTCAGCTGCAAACAAAGAGTCTATAAAATACTTGAACGATAATTTAAAATATAGAATTGATATGTATATTGAAAAAAATAAAATTGTTAAAACAAAACATTGAATTATATAGTAATGTAGTTCATATAACAAAAAAATATATAAGGAATTAGTCTTTAAGTGATATGTTATGTAAATAAAAAAGAATTATAATAAATTATATCAATATATTTTAGCTTTTTTTATCATACCCAAATCCTTATTCATCCTGAAAAATGTGTAAAGTAGGAAAATAAAACAATATGCATATTGGAAAAAAAGTCACTTTATTCAATATCAAGTGGTCTTACAATATTTGTGTGCATAACTATTTGAGCGTATAATTTATTTGGTGTAGACTGTTTATCTTTAGGATAAAATTGAATTTTATCATGTTCTTTAACATTTGTGTTTCTTAAAACTGAATTTTCATAGTTCAAATATGCAGTAGCAGAAGTATTATGGCTATATTTTATATCCACAATAAGTCCATCACAAGGAACAATATGATCATCAATATTTGAATTCATTACCTGGTACACTTGCCCAACTAAGAATAATTTTATATCAATTATTGTAATACATTTAGATAGATTCTGTATTTCACCTAATTGCACAATACTATTTCTATTCAAAACAGTCTTATTTTCAACACTCAACAATTTTTCCTTACTATTGTTGACTTCATTCTTCAAACGTAGCATATCCGTCGATGAATTGCCTGTAATTTATTTCAGTTCTTCAGTGGAGTTATCTATTTTATACTTCAAGCTTATTTCCAGTTTCAAATTATCTCTTTCTATTTGATTAATTTTCAAATTTATTTCGTCACAGTTTTTCATTAGACTATTTTTATTAGCACTTATTAGATTGGCGATGTTGAAGAGCTCAACATTCAAACCTTTCGACAATGCCCTGAACTTTTTATCCATATTTTCAACCAAAACATCCACATACTTTTTGATACAAGCATCATTCAAGTCTACAGGATCGTTTATATTTACTAAGCGTTTTGAATGAAAATCGTAATCATTTTCATTAGTACGACTAAACCCTACATTGGTGAATACATGTGAAGCTGCTGCTGCGAATGCCTCAGTAGTATTCACTTTGGAAGAGTAATGTCCGAACTTATTGACACTCATGATTCAATTGAAACATTCAACTCTATTGCACACAATTATAAGTATTCTGATGGGTTTTAGGCTCCTTGAAAAAAATATTCACATATTTTAGGAATAAATTTATTTCAAACTAAAGAATATGTACAGATTTGTTCATATCACTTATTTTATGCTTCAACATAGGTGTTAAAAATATTGCATATTGTTCAATTCTGCATTGGAATCGATTGCGATCTCTTGCATATTGCCCCCAGATTCCTTTACGACTTGATTCATATGCAAATTTCCACGCTATCATATAATGTACAAGTACTTTATCATCAAACGTTACAGATTTCATATTAGTAAAATTATACAATAAAAATTATAACTACTGAAAATATTATATATATAACTACAACAGCTATTACTATGCAATTTATTATATTTCTTAGCATATTTTTTCAATATTTTTTTACACACTTCACATCTTCCCATGCACGGTGCAGGCCCATCCATATGAAGCGTTTGTGTGGGTGAATTCCAGTGTTCTACACAGGGTAAACGTCTCAAAACTTGGGGTTGCAATTTATATTTGAGTGGAAGCTTTGGCCAAATTTGTGCTAAAGTCCATCCATCGAATAGTTCTAAACACAATAGAAATTTTGTCTCTTCTATAGCTCCACAAATGAATGCTTCTGGTAGTAGTTTAGCAATTACCGCATGACAATTTTTCTTTAAATTTTTCCTATGCTCATTGAATTCTTCAAATTTCACTAAGCCAGCCTTATAAACGTTATCCAATAGATCGTTAGCTAATATATCGCTTGAGGCCATTTTTTGTTTCTGAAACGTTTTCACCTGTTACTCAACTGCAACAAATGAATTGTGTGTGTGTGTGTGTGTGTGTGTGTGTGTGTGTGTGTGTGTGTGTGTGTGTGTGTGTGTGTGTGTGTGTGTGTGTGTGTGTGTGTGTGTGTGTGTGTGTGTGTGTGTGTGTGTGTGTGTGTGTGTGTGTGTGTGTGTAAACGCGAAGTGGGTACAGTGTGAAGAGTGAGGACAAAATCACGAGTCCTCATTTCTCAGTTTACTTTTTACATGATATCTTCTGTACTCTCCGCTTCATATTGAATATTATGTTCTAATACCTTCAATGGAACTCCTCTCCGATCGAAGCGATCTGAAAAGATTTGATAATTGGTCTTATAATAAAAATTTTTGAGATAATGTAATCCAACATGCTGGTCCCTGTTATTATAGAACAGAACTTGTGTTAGTGTAAACTCAAGGTACCAGTGTGTATCCGCTAGATGACTTCTACATTATCTGTACAAATTATACTGATTTCACACAGATAAGTTGCAATATAACAGAATAAGTCCGTGCATTATGTCGGTAGATATGGAATCTCTATCTGCGGAGCTAAAGCTTAGTTCAAATTCTGGCGCTGTGATTCGGATAATGACGCTGTTCATGAGTCTGTTTAATATCAATGCTATTTTATCAGGAACCAATCAACTATTTTGTGAAGCACATCAATTAGAAGACTCGGGGTATAAGATCTAATGAATATATTTTAATTCAGCTAGACATTACTGCGAGTTTTCTATGAATATTCAGAAAATTGAGCAGCATCAGCGCTTGAAAGATGAGTTTTTAACATTATGATCTTCATTCTCAAGCATTTTATATCGCAGCAAACAATATATAATCCTCCATTGCATATAACGAGTGTTTCATCAAGACAAGATATCTCTATTTATTTAAACTCGATTTCTTCATGAAAGAGCTAGGTTTGAATTTGTAAACTCTCTTTCGATCAGTGGTACCAAAACCTTATCGATGATACTTTCAAATTTTTTGCGTTCATTTGATGAACAGTAATATCGAATAACCAAAATTGATCCTCGTATAATTTAGCACGACATTCACCTGAAACATTTTTCGAAATTATCAGCGATTTACTTGTGATCATTGAAATTTTATTCGTTATATTTTTCTGAAGCAGAGGAGTAATGACAATCATAATATGGACTTGAAATTATTATTATTGATATTTAGACATCACGTGCAAACATCCATTAAGGTCAACCAAATTTTCAGAATAAGTAATTTGGTTCTATCGTGTTTGGTGTAGTTATTTCAATAATGTCCAGTTTGACCAGTTTACCATCAATCTGAAGCTGTCGGCGAGATGAGCTTGGTAGGAATATAAAATGAATAATAATCAGTTGAATCCACGATACCATCTGTAAATTAAACATCTGAGGATAAAGTGTCATAACTGTACGTTCCAGTGAATTAAAAACACCGCAAATCTAGAAAAAGACTCTTAATTCTCAAGAATATCTATTTTGTGAAAACTTAAATTTAATCATCATCCGTCACCACAACAATGGCAGCTGTCTCTTTGTCAATGACAGCTGTCACTTTGACATTGACAGCTGTCACTTCAACAATGACGCTGTTACTTTGACAATGATAACTGTCACTTCAACAATGATAATTGTCACTTAAACAACGACAACTGTCACTTTGAAAATTGATGTGACACTCTTAATTTATGAAACAGCGGTCAAACTGGCCATTAAATTCATGGTCGGGAAAACACTGTGATGCTCTAAGCAGATTTTCATAAATATTAAGATTAAATAATAATTGCGAATTTGGAAGATTGATGAACAGGATATCAAAATTTTTGACAAGAAGTTTTGAATCTTGATGATACATTCTTGTCTTGTCTTGGGAAATGAAGAGTATTTTTTGTCTTGTTCTTCTCTTTATATCAAGACAAGATCATGATTACATCTTTATTCTTGTGAAACACCACATATTTCTGCTATTACTTTTAAATTTACCAAGTTCGCGCCTTGGTTGAGTTGGATAAATTTAACTGGAGTTTCTTGAGATTCTGGGTTAATTTTGCCTTCTGTGTCCAGAAATAATATTCAATGATAATCATTTCGAACAAAATATGTAGTATATTCAATTTGGGAATGAATATTGACTACACAATATCTCATATCAATTTCGCGCGTTCAGACCTCAAAATTATTGCCAAAACTCAACGGGTGGAGCGAATAATTCGAATTTGTGATTGCAGTTAATTTATTATCCAAGGAGTTGCAAATAAATGAAGTTCAGTTTTCATTTGAAAAAAAAATTGCGATTTTACCTTGCTGGGAATTGAACCTGACAACATCCGATTACTAGGCGGGTAAGCTAGCCTCTGAGCCACCTTTTCTGTTATAAGTTAAATATTATATAGCTCTCAAATTTTACCGTGAAGAGCAATTCATTAAATTAAATATAATAAAATAAATATGTACATCAATTTGATAGGCTTAAATTAATAGAAAACTGTATTAGGATACATAATACAATGCATCAAACGATTGCATAGCAAAAAATTTCAAACTATTGCCATCGGTCGGTCTCGAACTTGCGACTCATGAAAACCATATGCATATTATATTATAGAGATCCTTTATTGACAACAAAATATTGCAGTGCTATTCACTTCCTACACATATTCATCACTTGTAATTGAACAGTATCAATCAAATGTACACAATCACTCGACAATATTTCTAATCATTCTGAATAGTTCAGTTGATCTCTGTATTAGAAATTTTGAATTATGAATTGTTTATATTTACTGCAAATATCAAAAGATACGTGAGCTCCTACACAGCCCGTAACTTTTGAAATGACAGTATCACTCGGATGATCAATTGAAAATGTTATTATTCATATTTTCATATCGAAGCCCGGTTGTTCAATATAAGTTTATCCATAGCTTAGTTGAGCCGAGCTTATTTTCCATGGCTACAATTGCTGATATAATTGTAACTATGATAATCAAACTCAGCTCAACTAAACTGTGGATAAACTTAGATTGTACAATCGTGCCTAGCCTAAATAGAGCAGTTAAATTCCATATCAATATAAATCATTCACATCACTGCGGTCACGCTACAACTTCTCTTATTTGGCAAATGATTGCAAGCTATGAATCAGTGGATCCCAAGTTCGAATCACGTTAGGTCAATATTTTTTTTCTCCTTTTTTTTTAGAAATTGATGTTTTTTCATAGGAAATGTTATTGAAAAAGAGATATTTGATGCAAAAACTCATTATTCAAACAAAATGATGGAAAAATTCATCACCAGTTCATTGAAAGACAGCTCACAGACTTTTAACAAACATTTCTTATAACAATATTCTATCAATTAAGGTCTCAAATAAACCATTTTATACTGAATCATAGACAATGACGCACCCAATGGGGATTTTGGAGGTTCAAAACTCACCAAAATTCAGCTCATCACAGCTCGGTTAAGCTGGAGTCTGAATTATAATTAAGATTCATGTTTAGAACACTTGATTTAATTCTCATTGTTAGGATTGTTGGAAAAAATATGTTATTTGAGCAAGCTGATTGCTCTACTTTTACTTTCAAACCCCCTGTAAAAAATCAAAATTCTCCGTCTTGCTCATTTCCTGGCGACGTATTTCTTGCCTTGTTTCAAGAATTCTTGATATAGCTTGACTTTTGGGGGAATCCCCTCTCTCCATCGCTTTATTCAATCCACATGCTCAAGTTTACCGTTAGTGTCTTCTCTTTCCCCACCCTGACAGTTAGGCGGCGTCCATGAATTACGTGAGGTGTTTAGGGGGGAAGGGGATCGAGCCGAGTCTCATCCAATCTTACTTTGAGGAGAGAGGGGATCTCGGCGATATCACGTAATTTTTATACCGCAAGAAACAGAATAAAATTGCGAGAAAATTTGGTTGAATGTTTCTCCACTGAAATATGGCCAAATCTTATACAATCATAGTCTTAACTAGTCAAATAAGAATATAAGACAAATTATTATTATTATTATTATGTTTTTTAGAATAAATCCAACGCATTTACACTAGAAACACATATTTTGAGAGATCTCACGTGGGATTGGGTGATGGGGAAGGGGGTTCAGCCAAATCTCACAATATCTACGATATCTTACCAAGAGGGGTGGAAGGGGGAGAAAAGTCGCCAAAAACGCCTCACGTAATTAATGGATGCCCCCTTTTGTAATAGTACAATTGTAGCAACGTTTTCAAGGATGGCCACCAGTATAAATAAATGAAAAGTCTGTCCTTTTCATGTTTTAATCAGTGTTTGCAATTACTATTTGTTATATGATATGGTAACATTGCTAAAAATTCACAAACCTTCTTAGAGTGCTGAGGATTCTAAATATACATTTCTACTCTACATGATCGATTCATAGGTACACTGGGAACTGGAAATATATGCTTTAGATACGTGTCAAATATTTGTTTTGAAAATCACAGTCACAAAAGTTTTTTATCCCTCCGATCTATATATATGAATATATAATAGGGAAAGTATTGAAACCGTTATTTCTTGACAATTCGAGATTTAGATTAATCTAACATTTTAGACCCTTCTGGACCCAAAAAACATAATGCACAATAATTTGAGAACGCGTACGATATTATATATTCTGTTTTTAATTTTTTTTTATTGAAAAGCCAATTCTAAATTTGTGATTGAGATTTTTCCAACCAGTGCTACCAAAACTTAATGAAATAGAATTTCTTAGTTTTTTTGCGTGTATTTCATGAACGGTAGTAATAATCTTTGGATAATTTATCACAACAACAACCTTGAAATCTCTCGATATTATTAGCGATTGATCTGTAATAATCATTGAAATTTCTGATGCAAAGAAATAATGAGAATCATATTGTAAATTCGGGATTATTATAACTCATATTTAGACATCAGGTGCAACGTTTATCAACGTCAGAATAAATAATTTGGTTCTGTCGTGTTTCGTAAAGTTATTCTGATGATGTCCATTTTGGTATCAATTTTAATCTCTCGAGTAGATAAGCTTAGTAAAAATATGAAATGAATAGACAGTTAGTGTTTCACAAGAATCAAAAAATAATCTTGATCTTGTCTTGAAATCGAGACAAGACCAAGACAAGAAGTATTTTATATTTCCCAAGACGAGACAAGAAAGTACCATCAAGAATCAAGACTTCTTGTCAAGAAATCTTGATATCTTGATAATTAATTATTCAAATCTGCATATTTATTAATCTATTATTGGAATAATAAAATCTGCTGTGACCATTACTGTTTTTTCCGGCAATAAATTTCATGGCCAGTTTCATTACTGTTTAATGAATTTAGGTATGTCATACCAACTTTCAAAGTCGTTGTCAAACTGGCAGTCCAAAGTGACAGCGTCATTATTGAAGTAACAGCGTCATTGTCAAAGTGACAGTGTCATTGTCAAAGTGACAGCGTCATTTTCGAAGTGACAGCTGTCATTATTAAAATGACAGCTGTCATTGTTATAGTGACAGATGGCAGCTATATGTTAGTCCTTACAATATAGGTATTTTTAGAAATGGCCAGTCTTCCTCTAGACTCTCTGGTTAGAAAAGCTTATTTATAAATTTAAACCATGCTTTTTCATTCAGAAATTCAAATATGAAATTTCAGTTAAAAATTCGTTCGGGTTCTCTAATTAATATAATTTTAGATAGATGGACCGACCGATTTCATTCGAACTTACATATGTTTTTTGGGTTCAGTAGGGTCTAAAATGTGAAAATCCATCAGAGTCTTGAACTATCAAAAAATCACAATTCTAATACTTCCCCTATTATATATAAGTCGGGAAAGATAAAATCATCTGTGACTATGATTAGAACAAATATTTGATACATATCGAAATCATAAGTCGTCAGTTTCTAGTGGTTAAATCGTTCATGTTCATGTAGAAAATAAATGTATAGGTAGATTCCCCAATACTCTAAGAAAGTTGCTATCTCTTAGCAGAATTACCATATTATATAACAAATAATGATTGCAAATACAGATTAAAACATGGAAATGACAGACTTTTCATCCATTTCTATTGTGGATATCTTGGAAAACGTTGCTAGAATCGATTCATAACATAACTGACAAGGAGGATAAAGAGTAGAAACTAACGCTAAACTGAGTGTTCGGATTATATAAAGCAATAGAGAAAGGGGAATCCCCCTATATGTCAAGATCAAGAAATATCCAGAATTCATAAAACAAGACAAGAAATGCGTCGTCAAGAAAAGGGCAAGACAAGAAGTTTTCATTTTCTTGTCTTGAAAATCAAGACAAGACAAGAAATGGTCATCAAGACAAGAAATCTTGTCTTGATGAAACACTATAGACAGTGATTTTCACGTTACCATTTTTAAATCATACTTTCGACTATCTGTACATTCCAATGAATTGAAGACCCCTTAATTTAAAAAAATACTAATCTTCAAAAATACTTATATTAGTGTTTCACAAGAATCAAGAAATAATCTTGATCTTGTCTTGATCTTGTCTTGAAATCAAGACAAGACCAAGACAAGAAGTATTTTTTATTTCTCAAGACAAGACAAAAAAGTACTATCAAGAATCAAGACTTCTTGTCAAGAAATCTTGATATCTTGATGATTTTTTTTCTCAAATCCGCATATTTATTAATCTATTATTGGATTATTGAAATCTGTTGTGGCCATTACTGTTTTTCTCCGGCAATAAATTTCATGGCCAGTTTCATCACTGTTTTATGAATTTTGGAATGTCATACCAACTTTCAAAGTGACATTTGTCATTGTCAAACTGATAGTTCAAAGTGACAGCATCATTGTCAAAGTGACAACGCCATTTTCGAAGTGACAGCTGTCATTATCAACTTATCAACATTATCTTGAACTATCATAAAATCACAATTCTAATACTTTCCCTGTTATATATAAGTCAGGGAAGTAAAAAGTATCTGTGACTATGATTAAAACAAATATTTGATACATATTGAAAGCATAAGTCGTCAGTTTCCGGTGGTTGAATCGTTCATGTTTATGTAGGAGAGTAATGTATAGATAGATTCCTCAATACTCTAAGAAAGTTGCTATCTTTTAGCAACATTGCCATATTATATAAGAAATAAGAATTGCAAATACTGATAAAAAACATGAAAATGACGGACGTTTCATTAATTTCTATTGGTGGCAATCTTGGAAAACGTTGCTAGGATCGATTCATAACATAACTGACAGGGGGGATGAAGAGTAGACACTAACGCTAAGCTGAGTGTTCGGATTGGATGAAGCGATAGAGAAAGGGGAATCCCCCTATATATCAAGATCAAGAAATATCAAGAATTTCTGAAACAAGACAAGAAATGCGTCGTCAAGAAATGGGCAAGACAAGAAGTTTTTATTTTCTTGTCTTGAAAATCAAGACAAGATCTCTTGTCTTGATGAAACACTAACTTATATCATAAGAATCAGAATATAACCGCCATCTGTCACTATAACAATGACATCTGTCATTTTGACAATGAATGACAGCTGTCACTTGGACAATGACAGCCGTCACTTGGACAATGACAGCTGTCACTTTAGTAATGACATTGTCAATTTGATAATAACAATTGTCACTTTTACCATGACAACTGTCATTTTGACAATTGGTGTGACACTCCTAATTCATGAAGCGGTGATAAAACTGGCCATAAAATTAATGATCTCGGGAAAACTGTGACGGTCACAGCAGATTCTGATATGTTAATATTCCTAACTAATAATTTAGATGCGAATGTCAGTTTGTTTGTTTGATACTCTTCTACGCATAAACTACTCAACCGATCTTCTTGAAATTCCGTACACATATTTACAAAATTTGATTGATTGATATAGGACACTTGATTCAGAAGTAAAACCTTATTTGGGGCGTTTATTAAACAAAAAACTCAAACAAAAAATAAACTACAGCGCCCCGGCCATCATGATGCTAGCTGCATTCGCAGATTGCACGCGTTCCTAAACCACAGTGAGAAATTTCACTTCTACCGCGTATAAACCCACACTCGAATTTTTTTAAATTTGATCATTTAAAATGATGTTGATCATTTTTTGAGTACTGGTACACAAGAAGTGCTCATATATGGTTTCTCTAGAATGTTAGGTACTTCTAACAGTAGGCCGCCGTGCGAGCAAGCCGAGCTTGATCAACTTTCAAGCTGGCTTGCGAGCGAGCGAAGCGAGCTCACCTAATTGCAGGTTGTCGTGTTAGCGATACGAGCTTGGTCAACGGTGAGCCGCCGTTCGAGCAAAGCGAGCTCGGTCAACCTTGAGATATCATTATATTTTTTTTTATAGAGAGCGTTCTTGATTGTCTGTAAGCTGTTATGCGAGCGAAACAATTTTGATCGACAGAAGGCCACCGTGCGAGTGAAGCGAGCACGGTCAATGTAAAGACATTATTACATTTTTTTCCATTAATTCCAAGAAGTACATTTTATGCGAGCGGAGCCGCGGGTAACTGCTAGTAGATTGATAAATGCGACAAATGATTATCAAGATATCAAGATTTCTTGACAAGAAGTCTTGGGCCTTGATAGTACTTTCTTGTCTTATCTTAGGAAATGGAAAATACTTCTTGTCTTCGTCTTATCTTGATTTTAAGACAAGATTGAGATTATCCCTTGATTTTTATTCAACACAAATAGTACTCTTCCGGTTAATGATAATCTCCGATTGTCCTACACGATTAATACGATTATGATGAGATCAATTGAAATCGAAGTTATATTTTATGTTATAGCCTCAATAATCACAAAGAAGTATTATCAAATTAAGACATATTAAGCAGCCTACCTCTGCAAATAAAGGCAAGCGATTAAAAAACTATGAATGAAATTCTACTTGGAACTGTTGTGCTATTGCTAAGCTAGGTAATCAATAAATCAGACTCTACATTTATCATATAATGAGATCATTTCTAGTATTTTTATTTTGTAATATTCCTTTATCTTATATTTTGACTCAATTCAACACTTCACCTAATAAGGTTCTGCTTCATTGATCATTTATAACAAAGGAAAAATAATAATCGTAGTCATAATTTCAATCGTATGATTACTGTTTTAGTAATCGTAATTGTAATCGTAACCGCAAAAGTGCAAAATGTTTCGTCACTCGATTTTTGCCATAAACAAAAATTGAAAGCATGGACCTTCAACAGCATTCAGTTATTGTTCTCTAGATCCCCACCAAATTACATAATTTCCTACTTCGTCTCTACAGCTGTTTGTAAATACTTCAGTTTTTGCGTGATCAGGTTGCCGACACTTGCGATCAATTCTGGGAATCCCCTAGAGTCAACGAACATGAAGTAAGTACTCAAATGTTTCTCTGGGTCAGATGTTTCAAGATAAATATCCATTTGTTGATAAAAGAATATCTGCATGTTATTTCTGATAAAAATAGAAGAATAGCGTTATGTGTCACGGCCTTTCGTTGTAATATTGTTGGTCTTGTTTTTATACATTTTAGAAGTGTGGCAACACTGAACAAAACACCCAGTGCGTGCTGGCTGATAGCGTCGCTGTACGCTGAATCGTCAGTGTAGTTTTAATTGTGATGTGCTGTGAGTAGCCGTAATAGAAGATTCAAGAAGCACTATTCAGGAATATTACTTATCAGGTTAGTAACTAATTCTTTTTGCAACCATTAATTCTTGTTAAACATGATTCAATAATTCATAATTGAGGTAACTGACATATTCGATATTTTGCGTAGTTTTTGAGATATCGAGATTCGAGAATAGGAGTTCTAGACATTGAAAGATATACGATGATCAAAATGGCTGTAATTAATTTCTTGAAGCGCAGTTCGATAACGTGATGGTTATTTTTCAGTGCAGTTTGATTATTTGAGCCAATTATCTCTTTCATGACCTAATAGGGAAAGCAAGTTCTGAGTTCTTCAATGAGGCTCTTTCAATTAGTGGTATTAAAACTTTATTGATGGAGCTTCTCAGTTTTTTTGCGTTTATTTTATGAACAGTAATATTAGAATATAAAATCAACTGGAATTGATCCTTGAATAATTTGGCACAACATTTACTTGGAATATTTTTCAAAATTTTCTGCGGTTCATTTGTTATTATTTGAACTATCATAGAATTGTTTCTTCAAGATAAGTGATTTGATCCTATCGTATTTGGTACCAAATTAAAGCTACTGCGGAAGTAATTCTTGTAAAACTGTCAATAAGAATATTCAAACGACTGTCAATTGTTTTTTTCCTCACAAATATAGGAGATAAGCTTAGTAGAAATATAAACAATGACAGCTGTCACTTCGACAATAATAGCTGTCACTCCGAAATATACAATTAATTGTTGCGATACTCTAAATTTATGGAACAGCAATGAAACTGGCTATGAAATCCATGGTCGAGGAAATAGGTACTGTTTGGCCACAACAGACTTTTAATTTCAATTAAAAACAGTTCTTACCGAATATTCCTCAAATATTATGTATACCTACTGAAAATTTCGAGATTCCTCAACAAGCTGCTTGCAGGTTTACTGTCCTACGCCTCCGTCGTCAGGCTATTACCAAACACCGTGCTTTCGGAAACAGTCTGCATAAGATTAACAAAGACTTTGAGATATTTTAGTTGACAGTTCTATTAACAAGAAGAATTCAACCTAGCGCTTTTTATCAGTGGTACTAGTTGATATGTTTGTTTGGACGTCTCATTTGCCGAACGACGTTTGGTAATATGCTGTATCTATCTCTAATTTCATTGCAGTTTCATTGTTATTTGTTGATATAAGTGCTGTACTCTCAGAAACAGTTGTAGTTCTATATTCTGTGATTTAGTGAGGACATTAAGATTCCAAATTCCGAAAAGCCATTCATTATGTGAGTCCATCATTTTCACTCAAATCGCAATCTGTGATTCCAATCAATAAGGCAATAAATATATATTTTTGAGTTTAGTAGGATATATAGAGGTCCAGAAACTATTTTTTCCATCTATTATTGTTTGCAACATAATCTCGTATAGCATCTGCAAATAGATTTTCTGCAGGACTGCCTCTATTTGAGGTGGTATGTTGATTTTACCAGCAAACTGTGGTTACGATGGTTATGCTGACTTACCGCCAATGGGCAAGGGCGGTAAGTAAAAAATAGTGGAATTTTACACAAAATTTTTATTTATTCATCTTTATTTGTAATTCAATAAAATGTTAAACTTGACAGCTGACAGCAAATATACAATCATCAGTAGTAACTCAATTTGAGAAAGAAAATTCGAATCCATATTTTGGGTAGATCTTCCGACCGTGCAAAAATTTTTGTAAGCATCATGGTCAATATCGATTTCGCATAATATTGGGAAAACTCGCCGAGGCTCGGCCTTCAAACTATCATTCTCAATCGGTAAACTGTACTTACTGACCTTAATACTCAAATAACTATATTATTAGCTACTCAATAACAAAACATTATTACCTCTCTTTTAGTGGAATCAATGCTTTTGTAGTAGTTTGATTCAATTCAAAATAATAAATGAAATAGATGAGGCATTGCTGAATATTGGTGCTCACATTCTAAAGTTCGCAGTTTTGTGTTTTTTTTTTTATGAACTCTGTATAAAATGTTGTCTTGATAAGACCTCAAAATTTTCAAATGAGTGGCATATGTCCTCTTACCCTGAAGCCACCATTATTGAATGTCTGTTGATTGAAATTTTACCATATACATATGAATCCATTCTCAATAGTGTAGTTGAATCTAAATGATAACAATTTTCAGGTGACATTTTATAGAATTACTTTGGTAACTCTATTGAACAGCAACGTTATGGGTAAGCGCAAAAGAAATCGTAGAAGAGAAGAGTGCGCAATAACTTTCGAAACCCCGAAGAAGAAAAGGACGAGACACCCATTGACTCCATACACTCCCAGAATTCGTGAGTTGAATATAAATCAGAAAGTGAGGAACAATTTCAATCAATTCTTGCATTCATCATTTTCAGACTTAATCAATCATTCATGGAAACCACAAGTTCCTGCTGAAGATATAGAAACATATTCTATAATAAGAATAGGTATTCATGTTCGAAGTAACATTTATTCTAGCTTCTTTCACAAGCGTAACGTATTACAATAGAGATTGTAATCTGAACCAGTTTTCGTATTTTATTATTATATTGAAAGGTGCTTCATGCGTTATGTGTAATCTAGATCTTGCACAGTTTTTGTAGTTATTCTCGAGATTATACAGATTAATTTGAAATTTCTACAATTTTTGTGATTTTACAAAAAAAGAAAAATCATAACTAGAATATAACTGGTAATCTTTAATTCACAATATTTGAGAAAATTTAATTAAATTTCAAAGGCTATTTTTCGCCTTAGCGATATTATAATAATTTTTGTGGAAGTGATGAGTTACGAATGATTTGAGCTTAGTTCACACGCTCCGCAATGCTTGATCTTTATCATGTTTATATTATAGAATGGAATAACAAGAATCAGACAAGAAACTGACTTCGAAATTGTTGGAATTGTGAAATTATTTGAATTGATGAATATTGATTGTCGATTGTATAAATCGTCTTAATCAACGAAACACAATCGCTTTTCGTATCAACAAAAATGATATTAGGATGACAGGTTTCATTTCTTTCGTGTTCTATTCATATTGATAAAAAAAAAGAGAAGAAGACAAATCGAGAATAGCTGGAATGTTTTATTCTAGCTCTGTTCTGTATATTTCTATCAAGTTCACAACTTGGCTCCTGATTTATTTAAGTTGAATTATTTTGGAATGATTAACCTGTACATATATTCACATTTACTAGATGCGCAAAATACTCCGACCAAAATAAGTGATAACGGAATCGATATTAGATCATCTTTTCAAATTAAGGACCATGCAAGACGAGCTTTGGACTTTGGGATTTATATTGACGAGGAGATTGCTCAAGATTTAAGCAGTAGTCTCCAGGAACCGTACTCATCATTAGGTTAGTAGATATATTCCATCTTTCCTATTAAATCCAGAAAATAGTAACAAACTGAAAGAACGTTAATAGAGAATTATTTTGATGTTAATTTAACAAGTCTCGAACAAAGAAGCAGACAGAACTAAAGTAATCTTGAACTTTTCGGAGTATTGAGTTTGACACTGATTTATTGAAGTTGGATGGTTCTGGAATGATTAACCTATAGATATATTCACATTTTCTAGATGCACAAAAAAATCCTAGCGATATTAACGATGAAGAAATTGATGTCAGATTATCTTCTCAAGTTAAGAACCATACAAGACGAACTTTGGATCTCGGGACTAATATTGACAAGGATATTCATCAAGACTCAAGCAGCAGTTTTGGAGAACCGTACTTGTCATCAGGTTAGTAGAGATATTCCATTTTCCCGAATAAATTCAGGAATAGAAATAGTAACAAACTGGAAAAGCGTGAGAATAATTTTTCTTACTGTCAATTTATTGAGTTCTAATCAGAGGAGCTGAGAGGACTAGAGTTGTCTAAAATGTTTTGGAGTATTGAATTTAACACTCGAAATTTCTCAAAGTGTTGTTTCTTCTATACTTATAGTCCAAGTCCGTTATAGGTTTCGACTTGCACTGATCGAATAACCGGATGAAATTTATTTTTTATGCAATCCAATATGTTAACAAGAATGAAGTTGATGAGTTGCCTGAAGAAATCTACTCAAGGTTACGTTTAATAAAAAATGCATCAACCAATTCTTCTTCCTTATCTTCACCGATATTGTAACCAAAAAAATTCAACACTAATTTGAACTATAAAGAATATGGAAACAAAGGGTTGCTCACCTTTTTTCTGTTCAAGGCTACATAGTTACCAGGTTTGAATAGTTGAATCTAAAATGGAACAGAAAAATATGCAGCCCTATTTTTGCATTTCCTATATAGGCTTCATACTTTCTATTAGTATTAAAATATTCTAGTTACAAGATCAGAAAAGATATGGGAAAAAGAAATTATTGAATTCTTAAGTAAAATATCCTTGAACAGATTTACTTAGGCAACTCATCAACGTTACTTTTCTGTTGAAATATTTTATCGCATGAAAAATAAATATTCCATTCGGTTACTTAATCGGCGCAAGTCGACATCTATAAATGATCCTGTATTATCAAAGAGTATTCGCCTGCAGTCGATTATGAAAATTCAATTTTTACTTCAAATATTGTTGATAATTTTTAAGCAAAATGATGCTTATGAAGGAAAATGGCTTTAGAATATGACTTTGTCAAAATATATAGGCTATCGCATTCCAAAATCGCACACTTGGATACCTATACCAAAAATCAGATGGACTGAGAAAGAATAAACTTATTTCACTGTATGGATCGAGTTTGTTTGATGAGTTTGCATTCCACTATTTTGTCGTGTCTCGAATATTCCGTAATTGAATATTCATCTGCAGCTAGATTTCATTTGTAACCAGGGTCGGTTTATCTATTTGGCACATGGGGCACGTGTCCTTGGCACTGCGCCTAATAGAGTTCCGCACTGAAGAATGCATTTGCCTGTTTTCTTTTTATTTAAATATGCAGATGTGGTACGTGTATTTTTGTCAAGGAGTTCTGCAATTCTATCGTGTCGCGGGCCCCGTGATACCTTGAACCGGCCCTGCTTGTAATTCTGTAAATCAGCGCAGCTTAAAAATTCTTGCGGAATGATATGTCATAGGGGAAAAGTTGATAGAACTGTAATCAGCCCTTATTTTTATTATTCTTTTGTGTTGGTATTGAGTCAAATAATTCATCTATCAACTTTCCGCTCAAACAAAAAAATTGCATTTCGTGTTAATTACATCGCTGTACTTGTAACATCCTGCAATTTTCTGTGAAATAGACAGAATTATTACTATTGCTCTCCTTGAGAGCTCCTTTGTACTATATTTGAAATCGATAAGAGTATTCATCTCTGCTGAGTTTTGTCCAAAAATAATATTTCGATTCAATTGCTTGTAGGATCCGAGTATAAGCCGTCAGATGATGAAAGAGAAGAAACATGTAGTGAGAACCTGAATGAAAGAGGAGAAACATCTGATGAAGAAAGAGATACATTCAATATTCCTAACTGTGTCAATAATGAAACACCAACCAAAATATTGGTTCATGATTCGAATGAACGTCAAGAATTAGTGGACAGTGCCAGAGGACCCGGTTAGTATATTTTCAAATGATGTATCAAATAGTACATAAGAAAATCAACCCTTATTAACAATCGTATAGTGTAACAGGGCGATATTGTGAAATCTATCTATTCTTGAATATAAATTCTGATGCTATTTTGGTGTCACCTATTGGATAATGAAAGTTGAAAAATGAGTTCAAAATATTGTTGATAACTATCGGAAATCTGTTATTGTTACTGTTCGCAATTAAATTCTAGGTAGCTGACCTTAGAAGCAAAATTTTTCAACCAATCTTACGTTACACAAATTCTGGGAAAAAACATATCAATCTAACTCGAAATGATGAACTATTCAATTTGGTGCAATCAACGTTATTGTTAAATTTTTGAAGGTTTTTGCAATATTTGATAACTATTGAAAGGTGGACTTCAAACTTCAATCGTTCTTGGCTGATCTAAAAATCACATGAATTCTGGAAAGTACGATTAGGATGAAAGATTCATACCATTCAAAGGGACAACTGATTTTCATTCAAAAAAAATACTATAGAAGTGCGGAATCCATCTCTTAATAATCATTGTTATCTGAGTATAGACCAAATCATCATACAAAAATCCATAATACTTACTTCATATTTACTTGGAGAGAATTCTCAAATGAGCCTTATCTAAGTTTTCGAGTCAAAACTGGTTTGGAAATTTTGAAATAGGCAATTTCAGCATTCTCATCAGGTTACTGGATTTTATTTCGATTTTTTCAAATATAGTAGTATGAGTATTACTTCCGCAATAATACTATAAAAAAAAAAAACATATTCTAAAATATCTGTTTCTAATTTTTGACAATCGTAATGATGATTGTTAATAACTAGATATAGGTATCATTATTCTAGAGATGGAACTGAAAACAAACTGATTCTATTTTCAAGCTGTCTTATTTATCGCGCGGTAACTTTGGTTTGTGGAGATATACGAGGCTGGTCAGATTAGACAATAAGCACTATAGTACGGACTCATATTTGGAAAGCCGCTGGCATGAATTTTTTAACTTCAGTATCGACGAGCTTTAGACATATTTATTCAAGTCAACAAGGTGAAAAACGTGCTGATTTTTGCTACTGCGAATAAAAATACGAGCGTGAGCTTATTGAACTCGTTATGACGTCTAGAAAAATGTGCAAAAATTTCAAACCCGCATATAAAAAACTGCAAAAGTCATAAGCAGTTGAAGATTCCAAATAAAAGGGTTCTATTTTTTTAAAAATTACTCAGAAACTATTGGTGCTAGAGAAGTTCAACATACAAATTCTTAAAGAGAAAAAAAATTCCAGAAAAAAAAAACAATTTTAATACCGGAATCTGACCTCTTTTGTTCATACTTTTTATTCAATCTTTATTTTATTCATGCTCCGCAGGATAAGCATAATGCCGGTACGCTACTAATAACAAGAAATATTTTCAATTGTACTAAATATCAATTTGAAAATAAAAAAAAAAACTACTGTGTCATCTAGACACCTGAAAGAAAGAACTTCTGGCGAGAGAATTTATCTTGTGCGATTGTCGTTGAATGAATCTATTGTTGAGTACTGAATGATTTTGAAACTCTTATCAACATTTTAAGTTCAATAATTGTTGAAAAAAGGTCTCAAAATTATTTATCTTTGTGCAGACTCTTGGTAATTCCAGTAAATGGAGTTATCAGCTTGCGGTATCTCTTTTTTCTGAGTAATTTGAGCAAAACCAAGCTTTGAAGAAGTTTTCAAAAAAGTAGATCCCTTGTCTTTGGAAGCTACAATAGTTAATGACTTTTGCAGTTGTTTATGGGCGGTTTTAAAGCTTCTGCATATCTTTCTTGATGTCATAACGAGTTCAACGAGCTAGCGCTCGTATATTAATTCGCAGTAGCAAGAATTAGCACGTTTTCAACTTGTCAACTACACTGGATTGTTAAACGTGATCGCTAATCATAAATTGAATAATTCGAATGAAGTTTAATACAAATTATTTTTATTATTTTCATTTATCTATAATTTTGATTTGATTCATTCCTATTTTTTAGTTGAGAGAGAGCATTTAAATGTATTGACAAAAATGGAGGTCACGACAAAAAAGCAGTGCTGCCCATATTGCAAAAAAAAAATTGTTAAATTTGCACGTCACTTGGGAAGTAAACATTCAGAAGAAGCTGATGTTTCACATTTCTTGGCAATGCCTGTGGGCAGTTTGCAGAGAAAAGATGCAATCACACAAATCAGAAATAGAGGAAATTTTTTCCATAATATGCATGTTTTCAGTACAGGAGAAGATAATTTGATAGTCAAACGTCGTCCTGAGAGAACTCAAAAGAAAGGAACAGATTTCCTTCCATGTCAAAAATGTTTAGGCCTATATGCAAGACACACATTGTATAGGCATGCAAAAGTATGTGATGTAAGTAAGAAGAAATGGAGTCGTGTACAAAGTGCCAGTGCAGCGTTGCTGCCAATTCACGGTACAGCTAGTAAAGCACTAAGAGAGAAGGTTCTTGTACGAATGAAAGAGGATTCCATTTCGAATGAAGTTAAAAGGGATAGGCTAATTTTATTATTTGGGAGTAATCTTATCAATAAATATGGTCACGAGCAACATTTGTTTGTATTTATTAGCACAAAAATGAGAGAGTTGGCACGTCTAAGTATGAAATTGAAAGAATCGAATCCAACTATCAAGGAGTTGTCGGACATCTTTTACCCGAAATTCTTTGATTCACTTATAACTGCAGTCCAAAATCTTACTGGTTTTGATTCTGAAAGCGGTTGTTTTAAGATTCCAGCGTTAGCCTTGAAATTGGGACACAGTTTGAAGAAATGTACGGATATTCTTATCTTTGAGTCAATTAAACAAGAAAACATGCAGAGAAAAGCTTATTTGGAACAATTCAAACAAATATTTGAAGTTCAGTGGCTTCCAAATATATCAAAACATGCATCAGATACTTTATACAGAGCTAAATGGAATCAGAAATCGTTAATTCCATTAGCGGATGATATCAAAAAATTGAATTTATTCTTGAATACGAGAGCATCTGAGTTAGTCGAGAATTTATCGAACAAATTCCAACCATCAGACTACGATGATTTATCCAAAATTATCTTAGCTAAATTGATTTTATTCAATAGGAGAAGAGTGGGCGAGGTACAGCGAATCACTGTCGATAGTTTTACCGCTAAGAAAACTATGAATCCTAGTAATGAAATTTATCAATCTCTATCAAATATAGAGAAAAAAATAGCTGGTAATTTCTATCATGTTGAAGTTCGCGGAAAACGTGGTCGGAAAGTACCTATTCTGATGACGCAAGATACAGTATGTAAAATAGATTTATTGATCAATCTTCGAAGTCATGCGGGTATTTCAAATGATAATAGATATGTGTTTGGGCGAGGATGCTTTGGATACTTGCGAGGCTGCGATGTCCTGCGATTTGTTGCAAAGTCATGTGGAGCTTCAAAACCAGAAAATTTGACATCCACAAGATTACGTAAGCATGTGGCTACAATGTGCCAGATATTGAACTTGAAGGAACATGAAATGGACCAGTTGGCCACATTTATGGGCCATGACATCAAAATCCATAGGCAATATTATAGAATGTCAGATGATAATGTTCATTTAGCGAAGATATCAAAATTACTCCTTGCATTTGAGAGCGGTAAAATTGCACACTATAAGGGGAAATGTCTGGATGACATTGACTTGGATATAGATGATGCAGACGAGAGTGAAAACGATAGCGAGGACAATGAAAATATTAATGTAAACAATACCGTCTCTGAAAATATCGATGCACCTCAAACCATCTCTAAAGCGGAAACCAAATCATATAAATCTAAAAATATGGTAAGACAAGATATTCTGTTGTGAATCGATTGATTTATTGATATTTGCTCGACATTTTCAGAGAGAACAACCTTCGGTAATACCACCTGAATCGCAGCCCATGGCTAATTTAGGAACTTCAAATAAAAAAATTAACAAAACCACTAAATTGAGAAAGGTATTTATTCATTTATATACATTTCAAATATGGTCACCCAGATATTATATAACAATTCTCTTTATATTTGAAGATATCCACTCGTAGATCTTGGTCGGATGCAGAGAAAAAAGCAGTATGGAGGCAGCTACCATCATTTATGTATGTGGATGGGTTACCGGGCAAAAGTGAATGTTTACAGTGCGTGGCCAATGAAAAAATTCTTAGCTCCCGGAGCTGGACTCAGATTAAAGATTTTGTCCGCAATTACCAATTGCGAAGACGTTGATGACGTTCTTCCTATTTAACATCGAAAATCACTTCTTTTGTAATACATATTTTATGTTTTGAGAAATATATGTAACCGTATAATCAAATAATACCTTTCAACTCCCAAACCGGCTCCTGAGGCGCAGAGCTCTTTTTTGATTCTTGTTATTGATCATCCTTTCTGTTATTCCGATTCATTCCTATATTATCTCACTTGCTCATTGTAGCTCAATTTCGTATCAAGTATAAATGAGATCAAAATTCACTCAAATTTTGTAGCCAACTTTTTCACAATCCTACATACTTGTCAATTTTGTTCTAGTTATTCTATTAAGCTATTGAGTCAGTATCTTGCCGTATTTCTCCCTCATATTTCTGTTATTCTGATCAATTTAATTTATTATCAGGGTAAAAATTATAATTGATGTCATGGGGTAGAATTTGATTTTATTAGTAGTGTACAGTTTTTCAGGATCTGTTTCCCTCATCAAAATCAACTGTTTTCAATTCTAAGAATCAAAATATTGTATTTATTAATCCAAAGAGCTGTAATTTCATATATTTTTTCTTGGAAACATTATTTATCTAGCAACATCGTAATAGTCATCTGTCCTATTAAATCACGAGAGTGTAGCTCAATGGATTTAATCTGAGCATATGACTCAAAGGATGTTGCTTGAAGGTAAACAATGTTTGAAACAGAAAATAGAGTCACGAGTGAAACTTGTAGAGAATATTTCTGGAATTAAATTACTATCATAAGTACCGATTAAATCATGTTGGTTGTTGCAACCAAACAATAATTCAGTCCATTTTGCAATAAGAAAGGTTGGTAGTTGCTCTTAATCTGTTTTCATCGCTTAATGCACTGATTTGTCTCCCTCATTTCACATTTTTTTTTGTCTTATCAGACTTTTTGTTTTCAACTTCATTACAAATTTTTGCGATAAATGCATTTCCAAAACGAATAAATTTCAACATTTTCTGTAATGTTTCTCCATGGCAAAGATAATTTATTCCGATAAATGATCTTGGGAATTCACAGAGGTAGATTTCCGTTGGCAAATGATTTGTTACTACAATTGTCCTTGTAACTATGCAAAATTGATCAATATAAATTCATGATATTTTTACCCCACTCCCCGTCTTTTTCACAGCTGGTCACATTCTGAGATTCTCCCCTTCATATTGTGATCTTCAGTGGCGCACCCAAATTTTTTTTTCGGAGGGTGTTCTATATTTTATTGAGGGGGTATAATAACATATTTTGTCCAACAACTAACTATGAGAATAAAATCACAGTTTTAAAGATGAATCTTGATTATAGTTCAAACTTCAGCGAAACCAAACTGAGCCGAGATCCAACGGATTGAAATCACAGAACCTTTTTCTTGGGTGCGCCACTGGCCATACTTTGGAATTTAACACCAAAAAAAACAGCTGGGTTGGTAATATTTTAAGGTTTTTCGTTGATATTTCAAATTTTGTGTTTTAATACTTAGATATATTTGATTTTAAATTGTCAGACAATAATTGTTTCAAAATATCGACGGTTGGAGCGCTAAATTCAAATTTATGATTTCAACTGACTTTTTTAATTCGTGGGTAGTTACTTATCCATTACTAATTGCGGTTGGGATAGCTTTAAAATAGAAAATTAAATATGGCTCAACTGGGATTTGAATCTGCGATTGCCCGGTTTTTGAGCGTGCACCAAGTTACCAAGCTACCGGTATTGTTACAACTTATGGACTCTAGAATTCAACTTACGGTAATTTGTGGACTTAAATCTAGCTGAAATACTAACATTAATTTCAAAAACTTAAAATATATACTAACGATATCCGAAAACTAAAGTAATACAAGTGGATAAATACATTTCAAGAATAGAATTAAAAACGAATGCTACGTACCGGTATCGAACCTGGGATACTGGAACAATGATCAGTCGTCTTATCCACTCGGCCACTAGCGATATCTCCAAGTTTTGTGGTACCGCGATACAAAAGTGACATTCGTCACAACATATCAGTTGCAGCAACACATTGTTGTAGTAGTATGTGTCTCAAAGGTAGAGCGTTGGAGGAAGTTTCGAAAGGTACCGAGGTTGAATAGCGTTAGAGTGGGGTCTGAAGTTTCATATTATTTCACTTTTATTCTCTTAAACAGAAAACTATTCCATTAATATTACCAAACTAAAGCATAATCATCCATATTTGAGGTATTTTATATCAATTATTATGTGCTAAACATATATTCCATTTGACTGACGACCTCTGGTATTATCAGTGGGATATAAATAGTAATATGGTAATAATCATAAGAATAATAAAATAATATAAAATATGGGAAATGTATAATATTATAATATTAAATACCAGGAGTATGCAACTATGCCTAAGGCGCCCGTTGAAAAGTGATGAGTTGTCAGTCAAATAGAAGATATGTTCGGCACATAATACCTAACATAATATACCTTCAATCTGAATTATGACGCTTTAGGTGAGTAATATTGATAAAATAGTTGTCTGTATGAAAGAAAAAATATATAAAAGTTTCCATTGCACTGTAACACTATCCGAACTTGATACCCTCCGAACCATAGGCCAACACTCTACCATTGAGCCATATACTTCAAACCTTGTCATCGTAACTACCTGATATCTATGTAACTACCTTAGAACATTACGGAGTCAATTACTCAGTGATGACCGTAAATATATGTTGAGATTACTTAATTATACACTCACGGACAAAAATATTGCAAATTTCTTCTGTCATAATTTTTTCTTAAAATAGATAGGATCTCTCAATATAAATTCTGTATATTCATAAATTATTTGACTGGAGTGCTACTAGTGAATTATAGTCAAATAATTTACATATTGAAGCTTTCATACAGACTCGTAGATAAACTAATAAAATAGCCTGATTCTGGTTATTACTTTACTCAGAAAGAGTAACATCAGTGAATCTAACTCGCTCAAATGGGACATCTCTCTAACAGAAATTTCAGAAACAATAAAAAAAGCACATGAAATGTCATTCGGATAACAACAAACAGAGAAGCATAAGTTATTAATCGCCAAGCATTTGAAAAAATATGACAATTGACCACTTATTCAGCTACAAAAAGCAGTCTATGTTTTTCATCTCTGAAATGAATTGCAGCATATGTAAAACACTCTATTCAACAATAAAAAACATGAAAAGTAGAACACATAGATTTTTGAAGAGAATAATGACTGAAAAAAATGTGCAATATTTTTGTCTTAGAGTGTATATTATGTATATAACATAATCATCACGTCATTGATAATATCACTATGATTATCAAACAGAATATATATATTTTGACCAAGTGACACCTAAAATTTAAGAGACAGCGGTTCAACTGGTCATAAGGCAGTCGAGTCTCACAAGAGAATTAATATATGGATTTAAATGAAATTGGTTTTCGAAAATGTTAAACGAAGAAGCTTGGTTTGGTTCGTAGAGAATTCTGTACAATTTTTGTATCAAAAGATATATAGTCTAAGAACAACTTCAGATAAAAGGAGTAAGTATCATCACATGGCGTTCATTCCGATGCAGCTCTACGTAGCGATATTGCGTCACAGACAATTTTTATAGCATTGGTATTGAATCGGTGCTGCAGTTCCGATTTGACAGAGTTATTCATGGTTACATAAAAGTCGCGACGAGCGCTACGTAAGGTTGAACGTGGTCGGTATTCAAGTAAAACATATTTTCAGATCATCTGTACATGCATAATATCTATTATTCTAATAAAACGTATATTCATATATTATAGTAAATAAATTTTATGATCTTCCGTATGATCCCGAATGAAGTTTACAAGACGACACAAAAATCATCGCCAATGTGTCACAAAGTTTTACTCTTGACAAAATGAAGCTATAAAATCTAATAAATGACGATTTCATGAGACGATACCATATGTAAATTAGCACAGACTTTAAAATCTTTGACATATACTACAATTTTAAAACGTAAAATTGAATTATAGATGGAGCTGACGATGTGTCTCCAGTTGTTACGGTTAACTTATGCGAGTGGAGTATTGTGTATACAAAATGATTTTGAGAAGGATTATAGATAACGTCAGTGTAGGTCCTTATTTTGATGGAATAGAAATGTACTACGTATTGTGTACACACAGATATTTTTTAAAGGGAATGCAGATGACACTAGTGCAGGTCCTCATTTTGATAGAATTTGAATTTAGGTCCTCAAATGTTATCATAAAGAACCTATATACATTTTGCACACAAGTCCCCATTATGATAGAAAAGGACCAAATGGCTATCACTGTTAGTTATGATATTTCGTCGAGTGTATTACGATTTATAGCTTCATGAAAATAAGCTGGATGAATGGAAGAAATGCAAATTTGGCTATCACATCGCTCTGATGGAGTACCTACTTTGATAGGTTACTTACAAAGTACTCACTACTAGCGGTTCACAAACCTGAGTGTGTGTGTATGTGTGTGTGTGCGCGTGTGTGTGTGTGTGTGTGTGTGATGGTGTGTGTGTGTGTATATTTTTCACAAAATAATAGTTTTTACTTGTGTAAATCGATGAAGAACCCCAGTGAGTGGTACTAAATTTCTCCAATCCTCATAATATATTCTTGAACCATGAACTATAATACTACTTATAGTCTTATCATCAATATCATACACTTCAATTATATTATAATCAAAAAAATCCTCAATGTCTATATGATAGCACAACTCATCATTGATGAAAATATCAATATTTTTCCCACTCACTCTAGGCTCAATTCCATAATCTGAATCAAACAGTTCATCATCAGATTTATTCAATTTTAAACAATGATGTACGGCTAACGAAAAGCAATTCTCTGATACCGACTGTGACATACTTACCGATCTAAATTGAAGCAGCTACTAAACAAGAACATATATGTACACTTGAATAGTTTAAATATTGACGTTTATACTTTGGAGAGAATTGGCAAAAGTAAAAATGAAGTCGTGCCAGTAAGACTCACAACAAAATCGTTTGAGAAAACAATTCCTCTACTTATGATGTATTCGGGCGAAAAGTTTGGAAATGAAAGAACTGAAAATAGTAATGAAGATGACGATGGCATGTTGATGGAAATTGATTCTGGAGAATCTAATATGGTGGGAAGAGGCCATATAGATGCAATAAAGTCTGCTAAAAATTATCATTTCATGTGGATTAAAAATTTGTCAGGATTACTAAGATCACAATTAAGTGTAACAAACAAAAGTTACATGTGTGAAAGATGTTTGAACCATTTTAAAAGTGAGAATATACTTCAAAAACATGCACTCAATTGTAGTAGAGTGAACAATTGTAGAATAGAAGTACCCAGTGAAGATAATGAAATTTTAAGCTTCAGAAATTACAAATATCAGGAAAAAGTTCCATTTGTTATCTATGCAGACATTGAATCTATCCTGGAGAAAGTAAATGACGAACAAGGAAAAAATACACAGCTTTGTGAAAAAACATATACCGTTCAGTATAGCTTACTATATTAAATGTTCGTATGACAATTCATTATCTGAATAAAGGCAGTATCGTGGTGAAAACTGTATTGAATGGTTCATAGAACAACTAAAAGATAGAGCTCTTGAAGTGAATGAAATCATGAGCAATATGAAACCAATGTCTCTCACTTTAGAAGAAACAAATGGATTCAATCATGCTACAGTGTGTCATATATGCCAGGGCAAATTTTGTTTGAATGACAGGAAGGTACGTGATCATTGCCATTTGACGGGCAATTATCGTGGAGCTTCTCATAATTCATGCAATCTGAAGTACCAAAATTCTCGAACGATTCCAGTGGTCTTCCATAATTTAAGTAACTATGATGCCCACTTTATAATTAAAAGAATAGCAAGAGACATTCCAGGCTCAACCTCACTCCTGCCAATAAATAAAGAAAGATATATATCCTTCACTAAGTATGTACAAAATACTAAAATATCTTTTAGATTTATCGATTCATTCAGATTTATGGCGAGTAGTTTGGACAAATTATCATCATATTTGGATAGCTCTGGAAAAGTCATCACAAAGTCTTCGTGCAATTCAGAAATGGAATTCGATTTACTAACAAAGAAAGGAATCTTCCCGTACGAATATATAGATTCATGGGCAAAATTGGATGAGTTGAAATTGCCGGCAAGAGATGATTTCTATGGTTCACTGAGAGGCGATAGCGTCTCAGAGGAAGAGTATAAATTTGCTCAAAAAGTATGGGATACTTTTGGGATAAAATCTTTGGGGGAATATGCAGATTTATACTTGAAGACTGATGTATTATTATTAGCAGATGTTTTTGAGAACTTTCGAAAGAATTGTTTGAACACATATGAACTAGATGCTTTACATTATTTTACAGCGCCTGGACTAGCATTTGATGCAATGTTGAAAAGTACAAAAGTCAATCTTGAGTTACTAACAAATGTGGATAAAATCATGTTCATTGAACGTGGCATACGTGGAGGCGTATCACAATGTTCAAATAGATATGGAAAAGCAAATAATGAATTTATGGACACGTATGATTCAACGCACTCTGTATCATATTTGATGTATTTTGACATAAATAACTTGTACGGAGCTGCTATGAGAGAGTATCTACCGTATGCAAATTTCGAATGGGTTGATGATTGTAGCAAGATTGATTTGATGAATGTGAGTGATGAATCTGACGTGGGATACATTTTTGAAGTTGATTTGAAATATTCAGTAGATTTGCATGATATTCATAAGGACTTACCATTATGTCCAGAACATTTTATTCCACCAATTTCAAAAACATCCAAATTGATCACAAATCTATATGACAAAAAGAAGTATATTATTCATTATAAGAATTTAAAACAATGCATCTCACTGGGCTTGAAAATTGAAAAAATTCATCGGGTACTAGAATTCAAACAAAGTCCATGGCTGAAGAAGTATATAGATTTGAATACTGAAATGCGAGAGAAGTCAAGTAATGAATTTGAAAAAAATTTCTATAAATTAATGAATAATGCAGTTTTTGGTAAGACTATGGAAAATGTTCGAAAATATAAGGATATAAAGCTGGTTACACAATGGGAAGGCAGATATGGTGGTAAAGCGTACATTTCACAACCAAATTTCCATAGCTGTGTTATACTGGATGATGAAATTTTATTAATTGAAATGAATAAAAAAGTTGTTTGGTTTAATAAGCCAATTTACGTGGGATTTCCAATATTAGACCTTTCAAAGACATATATATATGATTTTCACTATAAATACATGAAAATGAATTTTGGAAATCAAGCTAAATTATTGTACACAGATACAGACAGTTTAATCTATCACTTTTTCAATATCAATCCATATGAAATGATAAGAAATGATATTCATAAATTTGACACATCAGACTACCCTATCGATAATATTTTTAACATACCTCGCGTCAACAAGAAAGTAATTGCACTTATGAAAGATGAGAATAATGGCAACATTATGACTGAATTCATTGGTTTACGATCCAAGATGTATTGCTATAAAGTGCAACATGTAGATAAAAACGAGAAAACTAGTAAGAAAGCAAAAGGTATCACTTCAACCACGTTGAAATCAATTAAGTTTGAAGATCATTATAATTGTTTGTTTGATAATACAAACCTTATTAGACAGCAGTCTATGATATAGTCTAAAAATCTTGAGGTCCATACTATAAAACAAAAAAAAACGACGATAAAAGAATAATTAATAATTCAAATACTGATACTGTACCATGGGGATATAATTTATTAACTGTGATTTAATGTCACAATATATTGAATTCGTCGCTGATAGACTTTTATCAGAATTAAATTGTAATAAAATTTTTAATACCAAAAATCCATTTTCCTTCATTGAAATGATTTCTCTTGAAGGGAAAACAAACTTCTTTGAAAGAGGAGTTGGAGAATATCAAAAGTGCGGAGTAATGGTGGATATGGAAGACAGGACATTCAGGACAGATGTTGACTTCTAAACCTCAAATTGAACAAAAAATAAATCATTTATATATGTATTTATTGAAAAATAAATTGTATTATAAGTTGTAAGATAATAAAGTATTACTTTGTGTTATAATATGATGAAATTTTACTTACAATATTCCTTAACTCTTCGAATATACTTATATTAGAACATTCTATATTAAATATAGATAAATCAAATTTTGCCGCTTTTTCTAATTTATTTGTAAACTCATTGTAAGCATAGTAATTATTATTTTTGAAAAAATATATTAGGCCATCAGTAAACCTGAATGCACTTGTGACACCTAGTGGTAGTTCTGGAAACTTTTTATAAATATATGAATGTTCTTTTACAGCAAAGTTACATTCATCTATATCTACACAGTAAGTATCACTATAAAATATGTAAGTTTGACCTGTATAAGAGGAAAATGCAGCTGACACGTTATTATACTTGAAATTGATATAGTTTTCCAATTCCAATGTGGGAAATTTGACATTGTAAACATGATCAGCAAATATGACAAGATTTCCATTTGGTCGCTGGTAAACAGCAGATATACTTCCAATATTTTTTATGAATGGCAGCCATGTTGATAGTGGTTCAGGTTTATGATCAAAACTGTCATGTGCTAAATGTTTCACCCACAGCCATTCCTTATGTATGATATACAAATGTTCATTTATTACTAAAAACTTGTTCAAATCATCATTTATGTCACAAATATTGGGTGGCTGTGGATTTTCAATAGTTGTAGTTCCAGTAGCAGAAGGAGTACCCAAAGGTTTTCTTGTTGTTGTTGTACTGTTCAAAGCTACACCATATGAATTTTGGATAGCATGTATATCGTCCTTATACAAATCAATTGAATTATTATCGTTCTTTGAGAAATAATATGGATACATAATTGACTTTCCTACATTTGAATGGTAAATTCCCAATGCGTGACCTATTTCGTGTATGGCAACTTCTAGAAAACTTATTTGACCGACATGAGCATTATAATTTTTACTGTTAGCCCAATTTTCATCTAAATCAAAATGTATTTCTACAGGTGTTTGCAGAATATCTGGTACATTTGCATGTGCTAATGTACCTCCCTTTCCATCAAACATCTCTGAGCAAAATTTTGTATATTCTGCATTTATATGCCTCAATTTTCCAGCAGTTATTAATATATTAACATTCACTGAGCTTTGTATGAAATTTATATTTGCATATTTTGACCATGTTGTAAAAGCTTCTTCAATCAAATTTATAATTGTTGTATTAGTGATTCTATATAAATTATATATAATTGTTTTATTAAACCACTTATTATTAGGATTTGTTACGTAGCTATAATTGTCAATAACACCACATCTAGGTCGCTTAATTAAGTCCAAAGTTTCATTATTCAATGTACCATCAGCGCTTGAATTATAATGAAGTTGAAATGCTTTCAAAGCATTCATAAAACTGTCACTTGTTTCATTTATTGTTCCAAAATTGTTACTCTCACTCAAATTCAAATACCCATATGTGTTTAAGTGTGTGAGCACATTTTCAAAATTAGTAGCGCCACTTTGGACTAAAGTATTGCAGAGAAAAGAGAGCAATAATAAATAATACATGTTGATAAGTCAATGGCTTCTATAAAACTGAACAAAATATAATATTTACAAAATATTTACCATACCTGTCAAAGGTATATATTCAGTAATACGGTCATGTAATATGGGGCAATAAGCTGTGGTTGAATTTGGGAAATTCTCCGGAGCTTCGAATCCCAATCGAATGTCTACAGGGGCATTTTTTATTCTTTCAGGCTGTTTGCTACAATCTAACAGAATACAGGGTAATGTATTTTTGAAGGTTGACCAGTTTAATATAGGACTATTGCTTTTATTATAATAAGAGTTTTGAAATTTACTATACATTTCATACAATAAAGCATACTGATTTTTAGTGAAGTTTATATTCAAATTTTCATAAGGGAAACATTCAGAGTTGAGGTAAAGTTTGACATTTGCGATATTACAGTGATGAAATTTACTAGCATCTTTCTCAGTTTGATTTCTAACATTTGTTTGAAAAGTGAGAACTACAAACCTAGGTGTTTCCAGTTGACTGGATGATTTTAAAGACCACACTTGCTTAGTTGTTATAGGTAATACGGGGTATTCATACAAATCCCAACTTCTAAATGGTACAGATAGAGGTTGAGTACTATTTATTATTTTTAAAAAGTTCAATTTTTCTTCATCGTTGGGATAAATATGTTTCACGCGCCATTGTACTTTGAACAGTTGAATTTTCAATTCATCCTTATTAATATATACATTATTATCACTTCTGGCTCGTACTAAAACAAGTTCTTGTTTAGCATTCATTATGATACGTTTAAAATCTTCTGCAAATCCTAGTAATAGTTTAAGCGGAAGAAAAACAGTGAATTCTCCTGTTGAATGTATAATATTAGCATTATTCCATCCAGCAGTTTCATATAAATGTTGTTCATTTGATGGAATAGAAATATATCCTTTTATTGTACTTGTTATACCAACATTTTTCACTTTAACCAGTTCAATACCAAAAAGTTCGTAGCGTATTTCATCGAAAAGAAATGCAAATCCATTATTTGCTATTGTTATTTTAGTTTGAGGAGCTAAATCAGTACCATCTTTTTTATTAAATTTACCCTCCAATATAATGTAACTGTCATGTGGTGTTGTAAATATATACTGGTGATGAATAGGTATTCTTATTTCATCGCTGTTCTCAAATCTTGTTGAAGCATAAGGATCATATGTATGCCACTCTTCACGTCTAATATCATTATTGAAGACTATATTCTCATTTACTCTTAGAACCTCTGTATTGGCCATTTTGTTTAATTTTATAACCTTGAGCAATAAGAAATAGAATATTCTCAGGTCTTAACTCACGAACAGTTGAATGTGAATTGAAATGTCTTGAGAAATTCTGTGTATTTATAAAATTTGTTGTATTATTGAAGTTGATTCCCATTATTTATCTGGTTTCAAGTGAAGTCTGATAACTAGATGCTCGTCTCTGAAATTAATCAAATTTCCGTTCTGATCATTAATTCTTATTGTTATGTTGTTTATCTTTTGAACGTTCACAGGCAAATAAATTACATTCTTAGGTGTCTCTATTATTTTATACCCAGGTGGTACTGAAGGAAAACACTCGTGTATAATATGAACTAGCTCATTGTTTCTATATGCACCTGTTGTAATATTACTTTCTATTTGAATTGAATTTACGTTTATAATATTAACAGGGCAATCAGAAATATGTTCCATATTTGGCTCTAATTTTCTCCTATTGAATTCTAATAGTGATCCAATGGAATCTTCTTTTTCAAAATTAATTTCATATTTGCATCTTAGCTCGCATTTTAATGTAACATTATTGACATATAAAGTTATTATATCCTCATTATTTTTATTATTAATATTGTTATTTTTTATATTTGTTTTGTTATCAAACCCATCGTGAGCTCTATAATCATTCAGTGCTAAACGTAAATAATTGTTAATATCTTCTATTTCGTAGCACCCTATAGGTAGCTCTAATACCTTATTATCATAATAAAATTTATTATTTTTTTCATCTACGTTTGGTATTGAATAATATGTGTAAAAATTCACTAAGCCCATAACATATTCATCGTTATTTTTTAATTCAAGTGCAGGAAAAAAATCTGCACTCAGCTCATTATATTTACCGCTCAATGTTACTGTTCTAGACATTTTGTATAGACTGACTATTTAAGGCTAAGCTTTTGTATTATATAGAACTTTTAAGCATAAATGTCCACATTTAATGGAATTATAACTTTGATCTTTATTATAATTATATTTTATACTTGTGTTTGAACTTGAATAATTAATTAGCTCAATGGGAGGAGGTAATTCTCCAAAGCTGTCATAGTAAATTGCTGAGTTCCCACATTTTCTATAGGCCACCCAATGAGTTCCTGGACCATTTTGATCGTCTAAATTTATTATAGCACATTCATTTTTGAAGGGTATGGTAAATTATCACGCATATATACACCTCGAAAATATGATATATCCTTAGCATATTTGAGTAAATCAAAATTACTCAACGGCCTATTCGGTAATTTCCTAAAATTTATGATTTTTTTTTTTTACGACCAGCTCCTTTTTTGTATGGGCGTAAATATAAGCCTTTGCCTGATGATGATAAAGCTTCATTAACACCATAAGGCGCAGCTCCACTTACAGCTCCTGCTAATAATGCTTTAGCAATAATTGGGGCAACAATAGGTATGAGGGCAGTTAAAAAACCGCCTTTCTTCACTGGACTATTGCCTCTTGAAAGCGCTTTAGTTATAAGAGGTGTAACAAAAGGTAAAATTGCTGATGGAAGAAAACCACCTTTCTTTGTTCTGCGCTTCGTGCATTTATTTTTATTTGTTTTTTTTCCCATTCCGAATTTGGTCTTTGTTTTCATAGCAGTCGAAACAAATAAAGCTGCAGATTTCTCAGCTAGTGACGAGTCTGACGCTTTTACTCTAGACCACGCTTTCTCTTATAAAATTTTATCTGCTTTATGGCGATCTTCTAAATTATTACTCTTGGAATATGCAATATCGTGTTGTTTACAAGCCGCATCCAAAGGATTTATTCCAGGATCACCTCGTGCTAATCGCTGTTGTAATTTTGTATCAGGCCCACAGTACTGGTAGCCAGGAATATGAAGCTCAAATGGTAAAGAGTTTATAGCAGAATTGAGGAGACCTGTTCCCTCAGCTTGATGCTCAATCATTAAAGGTTGGCCAACAACTGAATATATATTGATGCAATTATTCATATTTATGCCATTTTTGAAGATGAATTCGAAGAGCATGTATTTAAAATGCCAGCAAAAAAGTTTGGAAGTGGAAAATTTTGACACAACACCGGAGAAACCAAATAAAAAACATAGTGAATTACTACCAGATACAATACGATGTATTATTTGTGGTCCTTCAAATTGCGGCAAAACAAATGTTCTATTGAGCTTACTCACACATATAAATGGTTTAAAATATGAAAATATATATTTATACTCTAAATCTCTAAGTCAACCAAAATACAAATTCTTGGAAAAATGTATATCACATGTCAAAGGAATGGGGTATTTCCCATAAACTGATAACACAATAATAGTAAAGCCGCAAAATGCAAAACCAAACTCGGTTTTCATATTTGATGATATTGCTTGTGATAAACAAGACTGTATTAGAGAATATTTCAGTATGGGGCGACATAACTATATAGATTGTTTCTATTTATGCCAGACATATGCTCGAATACCAAAACATTTGATCAGAGATAATGCAAATTTTCTTATACTTTTCAAACAAGATGATATGAGTTTACGCCACATATATAATGGTCATGTTAATACAGATATGAGTTTTACAGATTTCAAAAATTTCTGCTCAAATTGTTGGAAATGTAAGTATGGCTTTACCGTTATAGATAAAGATAGTGATATGCATAATGAAAGATATCGTAAAGAATTCAATAAGTTTCTGAACAAAAATGGTCTCAATACTCTGTAATATTTTCCTAGTAATGTATTATAAAATAATGAAAGTTCAATGAGCTACCTTTAGTCTTTCATGAAGTATAGAAGCGGACAGACAGACAGACAGACAGGTAGACAGACAGACAGACAGACAGACAGACAGACCGACAGACAGATAGACAGACAGACAGACAGACAGACAGACAGACAGACAGACAGACAGACAGACAGACAGACAGACAGACAGACAGACAGACAGACAGACAGACAGACAGACAGACAGACAGACAGACAGACAGACAGACAGACAGACAGACAGACAGACAGACAGACAGACAGACAGACAGACAGACAGACAGACAGACAGACAGACAGACAGACAGACAGACAGACAGACAGACAGACAGACAGACAGACAGACAGACAGACAGACAGACAGACAGACAGACAGACAGACAGACAGACAGACAGACAGACAGACAGACAGACAGACAGACAGACAGACAGACAGACAGACAGACAGACAGACAGACAGACAGACAGACAGACAGACAGACAGACAGACAGACAGACAGACAGACAGACAGACAGACAGACAGACAGACAGACAGACAGACAGACAGACAGACAGACAGACAGACAGACAGACAGACAGACAGACAGACAGACAGACAGACAGACAGACAGACAGACAGACAGACAGACAGACAGACAGACAGACAGACAGACAGACAGACAGACAGACAGACAGACAGACAGACAGACAGACAGACAGACAGACAGACAGACAGACAGACAGACAGACAGACAGACAGACAGACAGACAGACAGACAGACAGACAGACAGACAGACAGACAGACAGACAGACAGACAGACAGACAAATCATACCAGATTTGTACGATGGCTGCCAATGAAAATAGCCCAGAAACCCTCAAACGTATTATAGAAATCAGCAAAATTATACGGCAGAAGTATAAAAGCTTTAAACGTGGTCAAACTGAGTCTACACAACATACAGAGCAAATATTCAAACTCATTACAAAACCATTGAAACAACTAATCGAATCCCAGACCTTAAATACCGTAAAATCTGAACCAAGAGCATTAAAAGATGAATTGTTGGACACATTTCAAGAAACACAATCTCTTCTGGATACACTCCAAGTAACACCATCTATTTTCAAAACGAGGAAAAGAAAAAGGTTTGAACGCCTACACCTTCTTTCGCTGTATCAAAAAAGAAAAAAATTCCTCGTAATATGCCAGTAACTGATGATAATGTTGATCATGATCATAATCAAAATGATGCTAATGACAGCTTGCCAATTGGAACAATGGGTAACCCACTTGAAATATCTATAGAGAATCAATCTAATTCTGATAATTCAGTAGGAGATATTGCTTTAGAATATTTGAATTTTTATGCAACAGGTGATAAAGCAGATAAGGATATGATATACGGAGTTCATAGAAACTCGAAGGGTGAATGGCTAATTGGAGATACCGTGATACAAATTAAAAATAATAATATTTACGTGAAAGATAAATGGTAGAGAGGAACACAAGGCTTATATGAACTATTATTTAAGAAAATACCTGAAAATTTCACAGAATGTGAACAAAAAACCTATATTGAAATTGTACTTAAGACAAATGCCCATAAAAGATACTACAAAGCTGATCAACAAATAAATGGATCAACAAATCCAAAATATAGAAACATCATCAGAAATGGAATTCATTCATTCGATGGACTTGGAGTTTCATTAGGGCAAATCAGGCTCAATAATATCAAAGATAAACCTTCTGAAAACTCAACTATATTTAAAACAAAATTTTTAGATCTTACTGATAAAAATAAAGAATTGGTATACTGGAATGATGTAAATGAGCTGGTGGATAGATTACAATTATTGATTGCTTCTAAGAGTGCAGGCCACACTGGTCACGATAATGAAATTTTAAAAATAGAAGAAGAACTACGTGAAGCTAATATTATAGAATAAGTTTGGAAATTCGACTCAGTTTTGGTTTAAACTCCATGCAGTGTACTTTGAATTATTACCTAAAATGAAATATATAGTACACTTACAAGGATTTCACGCTCAGAAATTTGTATTGAAAGAAATTGCAATTTTGACACTAAACAGTAATCAAATTGGGCATTTTATTTTGAAACCGTCATTTTCATGGTCTATGTTAGATAATAAGTCAAGACAGAACGCAATGTGGCTATATAAAAATCATCATGGCCTAAAATGGTCTGATGGAACAGTGAACTATAGAGAATTTCTTGAAATTGATCTACCAAATATATTAAAATGTGCAACAGTTATTCATGTTAAAGGTAAACAGAAAGAGCAATTTCTTCTATCATTGAACTTGAATACTACTATTATCGATATATGTGAGCAACCAGCATTACAAAACTGTGAGGAAGTTCCTCACAGATGTATGTTTCATTCTAAAAATAAAGTTTGTTCTCTCAATAATGTATATAAAATTGAGAATATAATAAAAGAGAATGAGGTCGAGTAGAATAAATATTCAAATTTTCATTACTTAAACGTAAAATTGTCCTAAGCGTATTCAGTTTTGTTCAAACTTTGTACAGTAATGGATAAATTACATGTTGTTAATGAATAACATAGGAATACACGTAAAAATTTTTCACGTAGGAAAGTAATAACAAAGGGAATTGATGATTTATGGCAATGTGATCTTGTTGAAATGATACCATACGCCCGAGAAAATAAAGGATTCAAATATGTATTGACTCTTATAGATGTTGTTTCCAAATACGCGTGGGCCGAACCAGTTAAAGTAAAGTCTGCTAAAAATGTTTCAGTAGCTATGGAGAATATATTCAATAAGGGCCGTACTCCTTAAAACTTGCAATCAGACAATGGTAAAGAGTTCTATAATAATAGTTTCAAGCAATTAATGAAAACATATAGCATTAATCATTATTCAACATTCAGTTATCTCAAAGCATCTGTTTGTGAGAGGTTCAATAGGACATTAAAAACAAATATGTGGCGTCAATTCAACTATCAAGGCTCACATGAATGGTTGCACATGCTGCCAGAATTAATAACAAACTACAATAAAACCAAACATAGAACTATAAAAATGAGGCCCATAGATGTTTCTCGCGAAAATGAAAACAAATTATTGAAAACTGTATACAATAATGTTAAAATAACTCATCAAGCTAAATTCAAAGTGGGAGACTTTGTGAGAATAAGTAAATTCAAAAGTATATTTCAAAAAGGTTATGAACCTAATTGGTCAACCGAAATATTTCAAATTGAGAAAATTCAGTACACAAATCCTGTTACAAATAAAATAAAAGACCAACAAAATAATGTTATAAGTGGAGGGTCTTATGAATTTGAACTACAAAAAACTAAATATTCCAATATTTATCTTGTACAAAAAATATTACGTACAAAAGGCTCAAAAGTATATGTGGAATGGTTAGGTTTCGATAGTTCACATAATTCTGTAGTGGTTCAACTGGTAACAAAATATAATCATATAGAAAGGAAATGTATCCCGTGTCGGTTTTAACTGATAATAAAATGATTAAAAGTGAGAGGAAACATATCCTGTCTTTGGTTTTGGTGGCTAAGAGATATAAAACAATGGAAGGAAGTGAGCTTCTTATCATACTGATAAGCCGAGTGATATATAAACTTGGGATTTTTCATATTTTAATCATAATATATTTGTTTGTTACACAGTGAACATTTTGTAACTAGCTACTTCAATCATGTCATCAAATATTTTGAAAACTTTGAACGAACTGGCTGTGACCAAAGAATCTAAAAGTTTAAAGGATCTACCGGTGAATATAAGTTTGAAAATGAAACATGTCAAACGAGTGAACACTAAATTTGGAACAACTGCTATTTTGGTTGAGCTTGAAGATTGCGTTGTATTCCTACCAACTCGATTCAACAAGCTCACTGATGAACAGCTCAAGCAGATAAATGACGATATAAATACGTCATCAGCATCACTTGTTTATGATGGACATGTGAATGGAGTCTTCAAAATACACTTTGAAATGTAACAATTCATCATCATTTGAAACCAATGTGTGAGCATGTCAAGATATAATAAGCATTGCTCAGCTGCAAACAAAGAGTCTATAAAATACTTGAACGATAATTTAAAATATAGAATTGATATGTATATTGAAAAAATTGAATTGTTAAAACAAAACATTGAATTATATAGTAATGTAGTTCATATAACAAAAAATATCGAAAAACTTAGTCTTTAAGTGATATGTTATGTAAATAAAAAAAAATTATAATAAATTATATCAATATATTTTAGCTTTTTTTATTATACTCAAATCCTTATTCATCCTGAAAAATGTGTAAAGTAGGAAAATAAAACAATATGCAAATTGGAAAAAAAGTCACTTTATTCAATATCAAGTGGTCTTACAATATTTGTGTGCATAACTATTTGAGCGTATAATTTATTTGGTGTAGACTGTTTATCTTCAGGATAAAATTGAATTTTATCATGTTCTTTAACATTTGTGTCTCTTAAAACTAAATTTTCATAGTTCAAATATGCAGTAGCAGAAGTAATATTGCTATATTTGAAATCCACAATAAGTCCATCACAAGGAACAATATAATCATCAATATTTAAATTCATTACCTGCTACACTTGCCCAACTAAGAATAATTTTATATCAATTATTGTAATACATTTAGATAGATTCTGTATTTAACCTAATTGCACAATCCTATTTCTATTCAAAACAGTCTTATTTTCAACACTCAACAATTTTTCCTTACTATTGTTGACTTCATTCTTCAAACGTAGCATATCCGTCGATGAATTGCCTGTAATTTGTTTCAGTTCTTTAGTGGAGTTATCTATTTTATACTTCAAGCTTATTTCCAGTTTCAATTTATCTCTTTCTATTTGATTAATTTTCAAATTTATTTCGTCACAGTTTTTCATTAGACTATTTTTATCAGCACTTATTAGATTGGCGATGTTGAAGAGCTCAACATTCAAACCTTTCGACAATGCCCTGAACTTTTTATCCATATTTTCAACCAAAACATCCAGATACTTTTTGATACAAGCATCATTCAAGTCTACAGGATCGTTTATATTTACTAAGCGTTTTGAATGAAAATCGTAATCATTTTCATTAGTACGACTAAACCCTACATTGGTGAATACATGTGAAGCTGCTGCTGCAAATGCCTCGGTAGTATTCACTTTGGAAGAGTAATGTCCGAACTTATTGACACTCACGATTCAATTGAAACATTCAACTCTATTGCACACAATTATAAGTATTCTGATGGGTTTTAGGTTCCTTAAAAAAAATATTCACATATTTTAGGAATAAATTTATTTCAAACTAAAGAATATGTACAGATTTGTTCATATCACTTATTTTATGCTTCAACATAGGTGTTAAAAATATTGCATATTGTTCAATTCTGCATTGGAATCGATTGCGATCTCTTGCATATTGCTCCCAGATTTCTTTACGACTTGATTCATATGCAAATTTCCACGCTATCATATAATGTACAAGTACTTTATCATCAAACGTTACAGATTTCATATTAGTAAAATTATACAATAAAAATTATAACTACTGAAAATATTATATATATAACTACAACAGCTATTACTATGCAATTTATTATATTTCTTAGCATATTTTTTCAATATTTTTTTACACACTTCACATCTTCCCATTCACGGTGCAGGCCCATCCATATGAAGCATTTGTGTGGGTAAATTCCAGTGTTCTACACAGGGTAAACGTCTCAAAACTTGGGGTTGCAATTTATATTTGAGTGGAAGCTTTGGCCAAATTTGTGCTAAAGTCCATCCATCGAATAGTTCTAAACACAATAGAAATTTTGTCTCTTCTATAGCTCCACAAATGAATGCTTCTGGTAGTAGTTTAGCAATTATCGCATGACAATTTTTCTTTAAATTTTTCCTATGCTCATTGAATTCTTCAAATTTTACTAAGCCAGCCTTATAAACGTTATCCAATAGATCGTTTGCTAATATATCGCTTAAGGCCATTTTTTGTTTCTGAAACGTTTTCACCTGTTACTCAACTGCAACAAATGAATTGTGTGTGTGTGTGTGTGTGTGTGTGTGTGTGTGTGTGTGTGTGTGTGTGTGTGTGTGTGTGTGTGTGTGTGTGTGTGTGTGTGTGTGTGTGTGTGTGTGTGTGTGTGTGTGTGTGAGTGTGTGTGTGTGTGTGTGTGTGTGTGTGTGTGTGTGTGTGTATATTTTTCACAAAATAATAGTTTTTACTTGTGTAAATCGATGAAGAACCCCAGTGAATGGTACTTAATTTCTCCAATCCTCATAATATATTCTTGAACCATGAACTATAATACTACTTATAGTCTTATCATCAATATCATACACTTCAATTATATTATAATCAAAAAAATCCTCAATGTCTATATGATAGCACAACTCATCATTGATGAAAATATCAATATTTTTCCCACTCACTCTAGGCTCAATTCCATAATCTGAATCAAACAGTTCATCATCAATTTTAAACAATGATGTACGGCTAACGAGAAGCAATTCTCTGATACCGACTGTGACATACTTACCGATCTAAATTGAAGCAGCTACTAAACAAGAACATATATGTACACAAACAATTTATATTAAATATTAACACCAACTGCGCAAACGCACAATGGCGCAGCTCTCCCCACCACAGTTAGTAGGTGTATCCTGATCAATTATGAGCAAAAGCCTAATACTGTCATGAATAGGAAAAACAGTATAATAAAAAGAAATATGTAATTGAAGCCTATTACCTTCATCAAAAGGGTAAACAGTAACATAAAAAGGAATATGTAATCTAAGGGTATTGTCATATCGACAATTACTTTATCCAATGACGATGATGAAGACATAATTAAGACAAACTGTATTTCTATACACACACACAGTGAAAAATTTCATTTAACAATGAAAAATTCAAAATAAAACCACTGATTTATACAAAACTATAGTTCCCGGCACCGCCCTCCAACCGAACAACGATAACGATACCGCCCCCGGCCCCGCTTCCAAACGTCTAGATTAGACGCGGTTACCTTGAAGCTAGCCACAAGTGATAAGCATTTCCTGCAAGTAGACCGGACGGCCGGAAACCACACACATCCGTCTAGATTGGATGTCCGGTGAAATGCGGTTGAGATAACCTTGAAGCTAGTCACAAGTGATAAGACTTCTGGTGTTTATCAACGCAATAGGCTGGATGACCTTGAAAGTGAGCCAGAACGATTCCTGTTATACTACTATCCTAGAATCAAACCCCTCCAACGTATGCTAACCACCACCAACAATACTATTTCCAAGAAATTAATAGCGATCTCTCTTTAATGCATGAAGATCTAATCTGCCATCTTTGGTAACATCAAGTACTTTTTCGCGGAAGTAAGCATGCTGTTTTTGTCTTACATTTGGTTACGTGATGTTTGATTGCACTTGCATGCTAAAACAAGGGGGGAGATTTTGTAGTATCAAAAAAGGGTGCTTTTCACTTGGAAAGGCATCTTGGTTTCGGCCTTGATCACTGACAGTCCAGATGCTTGGTGAATACTGGCACGCTCTGTCAAATCTACCATAGTCCAGCTGCTTGGTGAATACTGGCACGCTCTGTGGTAGCTAACTCCGTCCAGCTGCTTGGTGAATACTGGCACGTTCGGAGGAGCCGTCGTAGTTCAGTTGCTTGGTGAATACTGGCACGTCTACAACGCAAACCCGTCGCTACGGCCTCACAAGCCATCTCAACCCTCCGTCCAGCTGCTTGGTGAATACTGGCACGTTCAGAGGAAACTCGTCGATAGGGCCTCACAAGCCCGGCCTCACAAGCCAACTCTACGGGGCCTCACAAGCCCGGCCTCACAAGCCAACTCTACGGGGCCTCACAAGCCCGGCCTCACAAGCCAACTCTACAGGGTCTCACAAACCCTCTTTAAAAACTTATTGGCCGCTGTAGTCGTTGTAGCTGATACTATGACACAAGACTGCCTGCGATGCCGCATTACTATTAAAAGTATTGCACCAGTACGCCTGATAAACAGGTTTTACTTTATTAAACCTACAGCGCTATAATTAGTCGCTGTAGTCGTTATAGCAACAAAACTATAACGCAAGCCTACCTGCAGAGCAGGTTCTTTCAATTTGATTACAGATTCTTTGTGAATTTGCCGTCCACCTATCCAGGGGATAGGAAAGTGTGAAAGCGTCCCTAACGAGCCGCTACGGGGTCTAGCCGCAGGCGTTCTCACCCGACAAAGGGGACAGTCCAGGGCCACTGTCGCGTCCGTGGGCTACTCGGTGCCGCTATCGTACGCAAGCTGCCGTACTCGATCAGCGCACGTCCGACTCCTACCGCACTACAGCCGGTGACCGAGCCGAACCCAGTCCGGAGCCTCTACCGACGTCCCGGAGCCTTCATTCCGGGAGTCCTCTGACTGTCTACATCACTCACCCTCCATTAAGTATACAATACCGCCAATTGCATAAATTTTGTATTATTGTGAGGAAAATAAACTGTTGTTATATTGTTGGTCTGAATTTATGTTGTATTTCTATTTCTCTAGCCTGCACAACCACGACTTCAATTAAAAGGATTCTGGGCACATTTTTAGAACAAAAATCAAACACAACGTAGGACTAATTAAACGAAACGAATAATAGACGATAATAACGTTCGCCGCGTTACAATAGATTCATACATATTATGAGGTCCTGATTAGGAATATGAACTTTTTGATTGTGAGAATCTGCGCGGACTAGCGTGATTCTGACTTATCTTAAAATTTGTAAAACTGCAAATAGCACTCTAAAAACATGAAATATGATGTATTTTGTGCTAGATTTTGCCATATAAGGCACTTTTCAAGCAGGGTCAAAAATTTCTCAACAAGACTCAGAAAAAACGTTGATAACTCGCTGGAAACGCAAAATTTTGTGCATTTGAGAACGCATTCATGCGTATTATGTTGTATTGGATAGATTTATGTGATTTGCGATACTTTGAAACTGCTCGGAATGTGGTAATTTTGACTTATTCCAAATTTCATCTTACTGCAGATAGCGCTCTGAAAACATGAAATATGATGTTTTTGTCGATAGCTTTATACATATCATGAGGTCCTGAATAGGAATATGAACTATTCGATTGTGAAAATTTGCGCGGAAAAGCGTGATTTCGACTAATTCCAAAGTTTGGAAAACTGCAAATAGCTCTCTAAAAACACAAAATATGATGTATTTGGTGCTAGATTCTGCCATATAACGCACTTTTGAAGCAAAATCTTGCTTCAGAGCAGATTAACTGAGTCAAAAATTTCTCAATGAGACTCTGAAAGCACGCCGATAACTCACTGTGCATTTGAGGACAGATTCATGCGTATTATGTTGTATTGGATAGATTTATGTGATTTGCGGTACTTTGAAACTGCTCAGAATGTGGTAATTTTGACTTATCTCAAACTTCATATAACTGCAGATAGCACTCTGAAAACAAGAAATATGATGTTTTTGTCGTTAGATTGTTACATATTATGAGGTCCCGAATAGAAATATGAACTTTTTGATTGTGTGCGCTTGAATGAAAATCTTGCTTCTGAGCAGATTTACAGAGTCAAAACTTTCTCAACGAGACTCAGAAAAAACGTTGATAACTAGCTGGAAACGCAAAATTTTGTGCATTTGAGGAAGGATTTATGCGTATTATGTTGTATTGGATTGATTTATGTGATTTGCGTTACTTTGAAACTGCTCAGAATGTGGTCATTTTGACTTATATCAAACTTCATATAACTGCAGATGGCGCTCTGAAAACACGGTATATGATGTTTTTGTCGATAGATTCATACAATTTATGAGGTCCCGAATGGGAATATGGACTTTTTGATTCTGAAAATCTGCGCGGAAAAGCGTGATTTCGACTTATTCCAAAGTTTGTAAAACTGCAAATAGCACTCTGAAAACACGAAGTATGATGTATTTGGTGCTAGATTCTGCCATATAACGCACTTTTGGAGCAAAATCTTGCTTCTGAGCAGATTTAAAGAGTGAGAAGTTTCTTAATGAGACTCTGAAAGCACGCCGATAACTCACTGTGCATTTGAGGACAGATTCATGCGTATTATGTTGTATTGGATAGATTTATGTGATTTGCGGTACTTTGAAACTGCTCAGAATGTGGTAATTTTGACTTATCTCAAACTTCATATAACTGCAGATAGCACTCTGAAAACAAGAAATATGATGTTTTTGTCGTTAGATTGTTACATATTATGAGGTCCCGAATAGAAATATGAACTTTTTGATTGTGTGCGCTTGAATGAAAATCTTGCTTCTGAGCAGATTTACAGAGTCAAAACTTTCTCAACGAGACTCAGAAAAAACGTTGATAACTAGCTGGAAACGCAAAATTTTGTGCATTTGAGGAAGGATTTATGCGTATTATGTTGTATTGGATTGATTTATGTGATTTGCGTTACTTTGAAACTGCTCAGAATGTGGTCATTTTGACTTATATCAAACTTCATATAACTGCAGATGGCGCTCTGAAAACACGGTATATGATGTTTTTGTCGATAGATTCATACAATTTATGAGGTCCCGAATGGGAATATGGACTTTTTGATTCTGAAAATCTGCGCGGAAAAGCGTGATTTCGACTTATTCCAAAGTTTGTAAAACTGCAAATAGCACTCTGAAAACACGAAGTATGATGTATTTGGTGCTAGATTCTGCCATATAACGCACTTTTGGAGCAAAATCTTGCTTCTGAGCAGATTTAAAGAGTGAGAAGTTTCTTAATGAGACTCAGAAAAAACGCTGATAACTCGCTGGAAACGCAAAATTTTGTGCATTTGAGGACGGATTCATGCGTATTATGTTGTATTGGATAGATTTATGTGATATGCGATACTTTGAAACTGCTCAGAATGTGGTAATTTAGACTTATTTCAATCTTCATGTAACTGCAGGTAGCGTTCTGAGAACACGAAATATGATGTTTTTGTCGATAGATTCATACATATTATGAGGTCTTGAATAGGAATATGAGCTTTTTGATTGTGAAAATCAGCGCGGAAAAGCGTGATTTCGACTTATTCCAAAGTTTGTAAAACTGCAAATAGCACTCTAAAAACACAAAATATGTTGTATTTGGTGCTAGATTCTTCCATATAACGCACTTCTGAAGCAAAATCTTGCTTCTGAGCAGATTTACAGAGTCAAAAATATCTCAATGAGACTCAGAAAAAACGCTGATAACTCACTGGAAACGCAAAATTTTGTGCATTTGAAGACGGATTTATGCGTATTATGATGTATTATATAGATTTATGTGATTTGCGATACTTTAAAACTGCTCAGAATGTGGTAATTTTGACTTATTTCAATCTTCATATAACTGCAGATAGCGCTCTGAAAACACAAAATATGATGTTTTTGTCGATAGATTCGTATATAATATGAGGTCCTGAATAGGAATAAGAACTCTTTGATTGTGAAAATCTCTGCGGAAGAGCGTAATTTCGACTTATTCCAAAGTTTGTAAAACTGCAAATAGCACTCTGAAAACACAAGATATGATGTATTTGGTGCTAGACTCTGCCATATAACGCACTTTTGGAGCAAAATCTTCCATTTGAGCAGATCTACAGAGTCAAAAATTTCTCAACAAGACTCAGAAAAAACGCTGATAACTCGCTGGAAACGCATAATTTTGTGCATTTGGAGACGGATTCATGCGTATTCCGTTGTATTGGATAGATTTATGTGATTTGCGATACTTTGAAACTGCTCAGAATGTGGTAATTTTGACTTATTTCAAACTTCATATAACTGCAGACAACGCTCTGAAAACACGGAATATGATGTTTTTGTCGATAGATTCATACATATCATGAGGTCCTGAATGGGAATATGGACTTTTTGATTCTGAAAATCTGCGCGGAAAAGCGTGATTTCGACTTATTCCAAAGTTTGTAAAACCGCAAATAGCACTCTGAAAACACGAAGTATGATGTATTTGGTGCTAGATACTGCCATATAACGCACTTTTGGAGCAAAATCTTGCTTCTGAGCAGATTTAAAGAGTGAGAAGTTTCTTAATGAGACTCAGAAAAAACGCTGATAACTTGCTGGAAACGCAAAATTTTGTGCATTTGAGGATGGATTCATGCGTATTATGTTGTATTGGATAGATTTATGTGATTTGCGATACTTTGAAACTGCTCAGAATGTGGTAATTTAGACTTATTTCAATCTTCATGTAACTGCAGGTAGCGTTCTGAAAACACGAAATATGATGTTGTTGTCGATAGATTCATACATATTATGAGGTCTTGAATAGGAATATGAGCTTTTTGATTGTGAAAATCTGCGCGGAAAAGCGTGATTTCGACTTATTCCAAAGTTTGTAAAACTGCAAATAGCACTCTAAAAACACAAAATATGTTGTATTTGGTGCTAGATTCTTCCATATAACGCACTTCTGAAGCAAAATCTTGCTTCTGAGCAGATTTACAGAGTCAAAAATATCTCAATGAGACTCAGAAAAAACGCTGATAACTCACTGGAAACGCAAAATTTTGTGCATTTGAAGACGGATTTATGCGTATTATGATGTATTATATAGATTTATGTGATTTGCGATACTTTAAAACTGCTCAGAATGTGGTAATTTTGACTTATTTCAATCTTCATATAACTGCAGATAGCGCTCTGAAAACACAAAATATGTTGTTTTTGTCGATAGATTCGTATATAATATGAGGTCCTGAATAGGAATAAGAACTCTTTGATTGTGAAAATCTCTGCGAAAGAGCGTAATTTCGACTTATTCCAAAGTTTGTAAAACTGCAAATAGCACTCTGAAAACACAAGATATGATGTATTTGGTGCTAGACTCTGCCATATAACGCACTTTTGGAGCAAAATCTTCCATTTGAGCAGATCTACAGAGTCAAAAATTTCTCAACAAGACTCAGAAAAAACGCTGATAACTCGCTGGAAACGCATAATTTTGTGCATTTGAAGACGGATTCATGCGTATTCCGTTGTATTGGATAGATTTATGTGATTTGCGATACTTTGAAACTGCTCAGAATGTGGTAATTTTGACTTATTTCAAACTTCATATAACTGCAGACAACGCTCTGAAAACACGAGATATGATGTTTTTGTCGATAGATTCATACATATTATGAGGTCTTGAATAGGAATATGGACTTTTTGATTGTGAAAATCTGCGCGGAAAAGCGTGATTACGACTTATTTCAAAGTTTGTAAAACCGCAAATAGCACTCTAAAAACACTAAATATGATGTATTTGATGCCAGATTCTGCCATATAACGCACTTTTGAAGCAAAATCTTGCTTCTGAGCAGATTTTCAGTGTCAAAAATTTCTCAACGAGACTCAGGAGAAACGCTGATAACTCGCTGGGAACGCAAAATTTTGTGCATTTGAGGACGGATTCATGCGTAACATGTTGTATTTGATAGATTTATGTAATTTGCGATACTATGAAACTGCTCAGAATGTGGTAATTTTGACTTATTTCAGACTTCATATAACTGCAGATAGCGCTCTGAGAACACGGAATATGAAGTTTTTGTTGATAGATTCATACGTATTATAAGGTCCTGAATAGGAATATAAACTTTTTGATTGTGAAAATCATCGCGGAAAAGCGTTATTTCGACCAATTCCGAAGTTTGTAAAACTGCAAATAGCACTCGAAAAACACGATATGTGATGTATTTGGTGCTAGATTCTGCCATATAACGCACTTTTGAAGCAAAATCTTGCTTCTGAGCAGATTTACAGAGTCAAAAATTTCCCAACGGGACTCAGAAAACACGCTGATAACTCGCTGGAAACGCAAAATTTTGTATATTTAAGGACGGATTCATGCGTATTATGTTGTATTAGATAGATTTATGTGATTTGCGATACTTTGAAACTGCTCAGAATGTGGTAATTTTGGCTTATTTCAAACTTCATATAGCCGCAGATAGTGCTCTGAAAACACGGAATATGATGTTTTTGTCGACAGATTCATACATATTATGAGGTCCTGAATAGGAATATGAACCTTTTGATTGTGTAAATCTGTGCGGAGAAGCGTGATTTCGAATTTTTCCAAAGTTTGTAAAACTGCAAATAGCACTCCAAAAACACGAAATATGATGTATTTGGTGCTAGATTCTGCCATATAACGCACTTTTGAAGCAAAATCTTGCTTCTTAGCAGATTTACAGAGTCAAAAATCTCTCAACGAGACTCAGAAGAAACGCTGATAACTCGCTGGAAACGCAAAATTTTGTGCATTCAAGGACACATTTATGCGTATTATGTTGTATTGGATAGATTCATTCAATTTGCGATACTTTGAAACTGCTTAAAAATGTAGTAATTTTGACTTATTTCAAACTTCATATAACTGCAGATAGCTCTCTGAAAACACGAAATATGATGTTTTTGTCGATAGATTCATACATATCATGAGGTCCTGAATAGGAATATGAACTTTTTGATTGTGAAAATCTGCGCGGAAAAGCGTGATTTCGACTTATTCCAAAGTTTGTAAGACTGCAAATAGCACTCTAAAAACACAAAATATGATGTATTTGGAGCTAGATTCAGTCATATAACGCACTTTTGGAACAAAATCTTGCTTCTAAGCAGATTTACAGAGTCAAAAATTTCTCAACAAGACTCAGAAAAAAACGCTGATAACTCGCTGGAAACGCAGAATTTTGTGATATGAGGACGGATTCATGCGTATTATGTTTATTGGATAGATTTATGTGATTTGCGATACTTTGGAACTGCTCAGAATGTGGTTATTTTGACTTATTTCAAACTTCATATTACTGCAGATAGCGCTCTGAGAGCACGGAATATGATGTTTTTGTCGATAGATTCATACATATCATGAGGTCCTGAATAGGAATATGTACTTTTTGATTGTGAAAATTTGCACGGAAAAGCGTGATTTCGACTTATTCCAGAGTTTGTGAAACGGCAAATAGCACTCTGGAAACACGAAATATAATGTTTTTGGTGCTAGATTCTGCCAAATAACGTACTTTCGAGGCAAAATCTTGCTCCTGAGCAGATTTACAGAGTCAAAAATTTCTCAACGAGACTCGGAAAAAAACGCTAATAGCTCACTGGAAACGCAAAATTTTGTGCATTTAAGGACGAATTCATGCGTATTATGTTGTATTGGATAGATTTATTTGATTTGCGATACTTTGAAATTGCTCGGAATGTGGTAATTCCGACTTATTTCAAACTTCATTTAACTGCAGATGGCGCTCAGAAAACACAAAATATGTTGTTTTTGTCGATAGATTCATACATATCATGAGGTCCTCAATAGGAATATGAACTTTTTGATTGTGAAAGTTTGCGCGGGAAAGCGTGATTTCGACTTATTCCAAAGTTTGTAAAACTGCAAATAGCACTCTAAAAACACGGAATTTAATGTACTTGGTGCTGGATTCTGCTATATAACGCACTTTTGGAGCAAAATCTGGCTTCTGCGCAGATTTACAGAGTCAAAAATCTCTCAATGAGACTCAGAAAATACGCTGATAACTCGCTGGAAACGCAAAATTTTGTGCATTCGAGGACGGATTCATGCGTATTATGTTGTATTGGATAGATTCATGTGATTTGCGATACTTTGAAACTGCTCAGAATGTGGTAATTTTGACTTATTTCAATCTTCATGTAACTGCAGATAGCGCTCTGAAAGCACGAAATATGATGTTTTTGTCGATAGATTCATACACATTATGAGGTCCTGAATAGGAATATGAACTTTTTGATTGTGAAATCTGCGC
>OZ022325.1:31621699-31667861 GCA_963989225.1 Dromius quadrimaculatus
AGAAAAAACGCTGATAACTCGCTGGAAACGCAAAATTCTGTACATTTAAGGACGGATTCATGCGTATTATGTTGTATTGGATAGATTTATGTGATTTGCGATACTTTGAAACTGCTCAGAATATGGTAATTTTGACTTATTTCAAACTTCATATAACTGCAGATAGCGCTCTGAAAACACGGAATATGATATTTTTGTCGATAGATTCATACATATTATGAGGTCCTGAATAGGAATATGAACTTTTTGATTGTGAAAATTTGCGCGGAAAAGCGTGATTTTGACTTATTCCAGAGTTTGTGGAACTGCATATAGCACTCTAAAAACACGAAATATGATTCTGCCATATAACGCACTTTTGAAGCAAAATTTTGCTCCTGAGCAGATTTACAGAGTCAAAAATTCCTCATCGAGACTCAGAAAAAACACTAATTACTTGCTGGAAACGCAAAATTTTGTGCATTTAAGGACGAATTCATGCGTATTATGTTGTATTGAATAGATTTATGTGATTTGCGATACTTTGAAACTGCTTAGAATGTGGTAATTTTGACTTATTTCAAACTCCATATAACTGCAGATAGCGCTCTGAAAACACGGAATATGATGTTTTTGTCGATAGATTCATACATATTATGAAGTCCTGAATAGGAATATGAACTTTTTGATTGTGAAAATCTGCGCGGAAAAGCGTGTTTTCGACTTATTCAAAAGTTTGTTGAACTGCAAATAGCAATCTAGAAGCACGGAATATGATGTATTTGGTGCTAGATTCTGCCATATAACGCACTTTTGAAGCAAGATCTTGCTTCTGAACAGATTTACAGAGTCAAAAATTTCTCAACGAGACTCAGAAAAAACGCTGAGACTCGCTGAAACGCAGAATTTTGAGCATTTGAGGACGGATTCATGCGTATCATGTTGTATTGGATAGATTTATGTGATTTGCGATACTTTGAAACTGCTCAGAATGTGGTAATTTTGACTTATTTCAAACTTCATATAACTGCGGATAGCGCTCTGAAAAACACGGAATATAATGTTTTTGTCGATAGATTCATACATATTTTGAGGTCCTGAATAGGAATATGAACTTTTTGATTGTGAAAATCTGCGCGGAAAAGCGTGATTTCAACTTACTCCAAAGTTTGTAAAACTGCAAATAGCACTCTAAAAACACGAAATATGATGTATTTGGTGCTAGATTCTGCCATATAACGCACTTTTGAAGCAAAATCTTGCTTCTGAGCAGAATTAGGGAGTCAAAAATTTCTCAACGAGACTCAGAAATAACGCTGATAACTCGCTGGAAACGCAAAATTTTGTGCATGACAGGACGGATTCATGCGTATTATGTTGTATTGGATAGATTTATGTAATTTGCGATACTTTAATACTGCTCAGAATGTGGTAATTTTGACTTATTCCAAACTTCATATAACGGCAGATAGCGCTCTGAAAACACGAAATATGATGTTTTTGTCGATAGATTCATACATATTATGAGTTCCTGAATAGACATATGATCTTTTTGATCGTTAAAATCTGCGCAAAAAAGCGTGATTTTGGCTTATTCCAAAGTTTGTAAAACTGCAAATAGCACTCTACAATCACGAAATATGATGTATTTGGTGCTAGATTCTGTCATATAAAGCAATTTTGAAGCAAAATCCTGCTTCTGAGCAGATTTACAGAGTCAAAAATTTCTCAACGAGACTCAGAAAAAACGCTGATAACTCGCTGGAAACGCAAAATTTTGTGCATTTGAGGACGGATTCATGCGTATTATGTTGTATTGGATAGATTTATGTGATTTGCGATACTTTGGAACTGCTCAGAATGTGGTAATTTTGACTTATTTCAAACTCCATATAACTGCAGATAGCGCTCTGAAAACACGAAAAATGTTGTATTTATCGATAGATTCATGCATATTATGAGGTCCTGCATAGGATTATTAACTTTTTGATTGTGAAGATCTACGCGGAAAAGCGTGATCTCAACTTATTCCAAAGTTTGTAAATACTGCAAATAGCACTCTAAAAACATGGAATATGATGTATATGGTGCTAGATTCTGATATATAACGCTTTCTTGAAGCGAAATCTTGCTTCTGAGCAGATTAACAGAGTCAAAAATTTCTCAACGAGACTCAGAAAAAACGCTGATAACTTGCTGGAAACGCAAAATTCTGTGCATTGGAGGACGGGTTCATGCGTATTATGTTGTATTGGATAGATTTATGTTATTTGCGATACTTTGAAACTGCTCAGAATGTGGTAATTTTGACTTATTTCAAACTCCATATAACTGCAGATAGCGCTCTGAAAACACGGGAAATGATGTTTTTGTCGATAGAATAATACATATTATGAGGTCCTGAATTGGAATATGAACTTTTTGATTGTGAGAATCTGCGCGGAAAAGCGTGAGTCCGACTTATTCCAAAGTTTGTAAAACTGCAAATAGCACTCTAAAAACACGATACATGATGTATTTGGTGCTAGATTCTGCCATATAACGCACTTTTGAAGCAAAATCTTGCTTCTGAGCAGATTTACAGTGTCAAAAATTTCTCATCAAGACTCAGAAAAAACACTGATAACTCGCTGGAAACGCAAAATTTTGTGCATTTGAGGACGGATTCATGCGTATTATGTTGTATTGGATAGATTTATGTGATTTGCGATACTTTGAAACTGCTTAGAATGTGGTAATTTTGACTTATTTCAAACTCCATATAACTGCAGATAGCGCTCTGAAAACACGAAATATGATGTTTTTATCGATAGATTCATACATATTATGATGTCCTGAATAGAAATATGAACTTTTTGATTGTGAAAATCTACGCGGAAAGGCGTGATTCAGACTTATTCCAAAGTTTGTAAAATACCGCAAATAGCACTCTAAAAACACGGAATATGATGTATTTGGTGCTAGATTCTGCCATATAACGCACTTTTGTCAAGCAAAATCTTGCTTCTGAGCAGATTGACAGACTCAAAAATTTCTCAACGAGACTCAGAAAAAACGCTGATAACTCGCTTGAAACGCAATATTCCCAGCATTTGAGGACGGATTCATGCGCATTTTGTTGTATTGGATAGACTTATGTGATTTGCGATAGTTTGAAACTGCTCAGAATGTGGTAATTTTGACTTTTTTCAAACTTCATATAACTGCAGATAGCGCTCTGAAAACACGAAATATGATGTTTTTGTTGATAGATTCATACATATTATGAGGTCCTAGATAGGAATATGAACTTTTTGATAGTGAGAATCTGCGGGGAAGAGCGTGATTTCAACTTATTCCAAAGTTTGTTAACTGCAAATAGCACTCTAAAAACACGAAATATGATGTATTTGGTGCTAGATTCTGCCATATAACGCACTTTTAAAGCAAAATCCTATAGTCCAGGCAATATGGGAAGAATAGAAGAACTAACCTGTGTATTTCCAATTTCTTCAGGAATGTCATGAGGAAGGTCCCTTGAGCAAAATGTAATAGCAAGAAGTGGAATCACCATGCCGCCGGGGGGAGGGGGGGTATTCGAAGGTCCATTTTTCAACTATTTGCTCATAACCTGAAAACGGTACATCCTAACAAGAAATTTTCAACTTGAAAATTGAAGCTTAGTGAATGTCCTATAGTTTTGCTCGAATACATTTTTTTGAAAAAATGTATAGTTTCGGAGATATCCGCTCTCAAAAGTAGGCAATCTGCGAAAAAACGCAATTCGCCCAGAGTTTTTCGTCAAACTTTTTCTTCTAGCCCTTCTTCCGTTAGTTTCACAGAAAAATCCTGAATTGAAAGTTTGAGAGCATCAAATTTCTTTCAAGAATATATATATACTATGTATGTTTATGTTCCATAGGTCTGGGATTGGAGGGTTTTCAAGATTTTGATAACAAATCGTGACTTAACCAGGAAAACTCTGAGTCCTATTTCTCTATAATTGATGGCTATAAAGGTCAACATATAAGTACAATATAATATAAATATGAGTAATTAATGTAATTCATCACATATAGTGAATGTCGTGTTGATGGGGTTCGCGTGTGCTTGTGGAGGATCCTATTTTATTCAGAAGAGTAGTAGTAGAAGAGTTTGTTCCAGAAATTGTTTTTGAATTGGCTGGTAGACGAAGCTGATATAAGCTCCAGCCGGCCAACCCAACATACAAATCCTCTCTGCCTCCTCCCATGGCAGCAATTTCTCGTCCATTTGTGAGCAGTATGAATCGTATATCATCAATCATCACGGTGATAATTCTGCTGTTGTCTTTGATGGGTACGGAGACGCCAATTCCACAAAACATACTGAACAGAAACGGAGAGGAGCATCTAAATATCCACTGGAGGTGAACGTTTCTGCCAATATCGTGGCCACCGTCCAGCAGGAGAACTTCCTAGCCAATGATAAGAATAAAACCAAGCTGATCCAGCTGCTTGTTAGCAGACTGACTGCAAGAGGGGTAGAGGCCAGTACCGCCACTGGAGATGCAGATCGCTTCATTGTGACATGTGGAATTACGAAGGCAACTTCTCATTCCTCTGTAGTTGTGGTTGGAGAGGATGTAGACCTGCTTGTCCTGCTTGTAGCGCTCACACCACCACACAAGAACATCTTTTTCATGAAGCCTGCGCGAGGTAACACAGAGATGAAGATAGTTTCTACCGCGCAATTGCAGGAGCTTCCCTTCAGTGAATCTATCCTCTTCATCCATGCGTTTTCAGGATGCGACACCACGAGCGCAATATCTGGCAAAGGAAAAGCGTCCATTCTGAAAACATTTGCAAACGAGCCACAGAACTCGAAATCAGTTTCAGATAAATAAAATTGTCAAACTGTCAAACTGATGGAATTTTATTTATTTAACTCGTACAAAATGTAAGTCGTTATTATATTATTCACAATTAGCTTTCATGCTTATTATTTTTTATGTAAATTAATCTGATGAATGAAATACTTTTTAGTGTCCTGAAGAAGCCTAAAAATTAGGCGAAAGCTAGACGAATATTTTAAAAGAGTGATCTTTTATTTGGCCAATTTCCATTGACTGCAAACGCCCACGAAACTTCTGTTACCTTATATATATATATATATATATATATATATATATATATATATATATATATATATATATATATAAAAAAAAATTGGCGAATTGCGTTTTTTCACAGATTGCCTACTTTTGAGAGCAGATATCTCTGAAACTATACATTTTTTCAAAAAAATGATTCGCAGCAAAACTATTGGAAATTTATTAGGCTTCAATTTTTATGTTGAAAATTTCCTGTTAGGATGTACCGTTTTCAGGTTATGAGCAAAATAGTTGAAAAACGGACCTTCAAATACCCTCCCACCCCCCGGCGGCATGGTGATTCCACTTTTCGCTATTACATTTTGCTCAAGGGACCTTCCGCATGACATTCCTGAAAAAATTGGAAATACACAGGTTAGTTCTTCTATTTTTCCTATTTTTTGTCTATATAGCCTGGACTACTGCTTCTGAGCCGATTTACAGAGTCAAAAATTTCTCAACGAGACTCAGAGAGAACGCTAATAACTCGCTGGAAACGCAAAATTTTGTGCATTTGAGGACGGATTCATGCGGGTTATGTTGTATTGGATAGATTTATGTGATTTGCGATACTTTGAAACTGCTCAGAATGTGGTAATTATGACTTATTTCTAACTTCATATAACTGCAGATAGCGCTCTAAAAAACACGAGATACGATGTTTTTGTCGATAGATTCATACATATTATGAGGTCCTGAATTGGAATATGATCTTTTTGATTGTGAAGATCTGCGCGGAAAAGCGTGATTTCGACTTATTCCAAAGTTTGTAAATACTGCAAATAGCACTCTGAAAACACGGGAAATGATGTATTTGGTGCTAGATTCTGCCATATAACGCACTTTTGTTAAGCAAAATCATGCTTCTGAGCAGATTGACAGACTCAAAAATTTCTCAACAAGACTCAGAAAAAACGTTGATAACTCGCTGGAAACGCACAATTTTGTGCATTTGAGGACGGATTCATACGTATAATGTTGTATTGGATAGATTTATGTGATTTGCGATACTTTGAGACTGCTTAGAATATGGTAATTTTGACTTATTTCAAACTTCATATAATTGCAGATAGCGCTCTGAAAACACGAAATATGATGTTTTTGTCGATAGATTCATTTATATTATAAGGTCCTGGATAGGAATATGAACTTTTTGATTGTGAAAATCTGCGCGGAGAAGCGTGATTTCGACTTAATCCAAAGTTTTTGAAACTGCTAATAGCACTCTAAAGACACGAAGTATGATGTATTTGCTGCTAGATTCTGCCATATAACGCACTTTTTAAAGAAAATCTTGCTTCTGAGCAGATTTACAGAGTCAGGAATTTCTCAACGAGACTCAGAAGAAACGCTGATAACTCGCTGGAAACGGCAGATTTGGTGCATTTGAGGGCGGATTCATGCGTATTATGTTGTATTGGATAGATTTATGTGATTTGCGATACTTTGAAACTGCTCAGAATGTGGTAATTTTGACTTATTTCAAACTTCATATAACTGCAGACAGCGCTCTGAAAACAAGGAGCATGATGTTTTTGTCGATAGATTCATACATATTATGAGATCCTAAATAGGAATATAAACTTTTCGATTGTGAAAATCTGCGCGGAAAAGCGTGATTTTGACTTATTCCAAAGTTTGTAAAACTGCAAACAGCATTCTAAAAACCTGGAATATGATGTATTTGGTGCTTGATTCTGCCATATAACGCACTTTTGAAGCAAAATCCTAATTCTGAGCAGATTTACAGAGTCAAAAATTTCTCAACGAGACTCAGAAAAGACGCTGATAACTAGCTGGAAATGCGAAATTTTGAGCATTTGAGGACGGATTCATGCGTATTATATTGTATTGGATAGATTAATGTGATTTGCGATACTTTGAAACTGCTCAGAATGTGGTAATTTTGACTTATTTCAAGCTTCATATGACTGCAGATAGCGCTCTGAAAACACGAAATATGATGTTTTTGTCGATAGATTCATACATATTATGAGGTCCTGAATAGGTATATGAACTTTTTGATTGTGAAAATCTTCGCGGAAAAGCGTGATTTCAACTTATTCCAAAGTTTGTAAAACTGCAAATAGCACTCTGAAAACACGAAATATGATGTATTTGGTGCTAGATTCTGCCATATAACGCACTTTTGAAGCAAAATATTGCTTCTGAGCAGATTTACAGAGTCAGTAATTTCTCAACGAGACTCAGAAAAAACGCTGATAACTCGCTGGAAACGCAAAATTCCGTGCATTTGAGCACGGATTCATGCGTATTATGTTGTATCGGATAGATTCATACATATTATGAGATCCTGGATAGGAATATGAACTTTTTGGTTGTGAGAATCTGCGGGGAAAAGCGTGATTCCGACTTATTCCAAAGTTTGTTAAACTGCAAATAGCCCTCTAAAAACACAAAATATGATGTATATGGTGCTAGATTCTACCATATAACGCACTTTTGAAGCAAAATATTGCTTCTGAGCAGATTTACAGAGTCAGAAATTTCTCAACAAGACTCAGAAAAAACCCTGATAACTCGCTGAAAACGCAGAATTTTGTGCATTTGAGGACGGATTCATGCGTATTATGTTGTATTGCATAGATTTATGTTATTTGCGATACTTTGGAACTGCTTAGAATGTGGTAATTTCGACTTATTTCAAACACCTCATAACTGCAGATAGCGCTCTGAAAACACGAAATATGATGTTTTTATCGATAGATTCATACATATTATGAGGTCCTGAATAGGAATATGAACTTTTTGATTGTGAAGATCTACGCGGAAAAGCGTGATTCTAACTTATTCCAAAGTTTGTAAATACTGCAAATAGCACTCTAAAAACATGGGATATGATGTATATGGTGCTAGATTCTGATATATAACGCTTTTTTGAAACGAAATCTTGCTTCTGAGCAGATTAACAGAGTAAAAAATTCCTCAACGAGATTCAGAAAAAACGCTGATAACTTGCTGGAAACGAAAAATTCTGTGCATTTAAGGACGGATTCATGCGTATTATGTTGTATTGGATAGATTTATGTGATTTGCGATACTTTGAAACTGCTCTGAATGTGGTAATTTTGACTTATTTCAAACTTCATATAACTGCAGATGGCGCTCTGAAAACACGGAATATGATGTTTTTGTCGATGGATTCATACATATTATAGGGTCCCGAATAAGAATATGAACTTTTTGATTGTGAAAATCTGCGCGGAGAAGCGTGATTTTGACTTATTCCAATGTTTGTAAAACTGCAAATAGCACTTTAAAATCACAAAATATGATGTATTTGGTGCTAGTTTCTGCCATATAACGCACTTTTGAAGCAAAATCTTCCTTCTGAGCAGATTTACAGAGTCAAAAATTTCTCAACGAGACTCAGAAAAAACGCTCATAACTCGCTGGAAACGCAAAATTTTGTGCATTTGAGCACGGATTCATGCGTATTGGATAGATTCATGTGTTTTGCGATACTTTAAAACTGCTCAGAGAGTGATATTTTTGACTTATTTCAAACTTCATGTAACTGCAGATAGCGCTCTGAAAACACGAAATATGATGTTTTTGTCGATAGATTCATACATATTATGAGGTCTTGAATAGGAATATGAACTTTTTGATTGTGAAAATCTGCGCGGGAGAACGTGATTTCGACTTATTCCAAAGTTTGTAAAACTGCAAATTGCACTCTAAAAACACGAAATATGATGTATTTGGTGCTAGATTCTGCCATATAATGAACTTTTGAAGCAAAATTTTGTGCATTTGGGGACGGATTCATGCGTATTATGTTGTATTGGATAGATTTATGTAATTTGCGATACTTTGGAACTGCTTAAAGTGTGGTAATTTTTACTTATTTCAAACTTCATTTAACGGCAGATAGCGCTCTGAAAACACAAAATTTGATGTTTTTGTCGATAGATTCATACATATTATGAGGTCCTGAATAGGAATATGATCTTTTTGATTGTGAAAAACCGCGCGGAAAAGCGTGATTCCGACTCATTCCAAAGTTTGTAAAACTGCAAATAGCACTCTGAAAACACGAAATATGATGTATTTGGTGCTAGATTCTGCCATATAACGCACTTTTGGAGCAAGATCTTGCTTCTGAGCCGATTTACAGAGTCAAAAATTTCTCATCGAGACTCAGAAAAAACGCTGATAACTCGCTGGAAACGCAGAATTTTGTGCATTTGAGGACGGATTCATGCGTATAATGTTGTATTGGATAGATTTATGTTATTTGCGATACTTTAAAACTGCTCAGAATGTGGTAATTTTGACTTATTTCAAACTCCATATAACTGCAGAGAGCGCTATGAAAACACGAAATATGATGTTTTTGTTGATAGATTCATACATATTATGAGGTTCTGAATAGGAATATGACCTTTTGATTGTGAAAATCTGCGCTGAAAAGCGTGATTTCGACTTATTCAGAAGTTTGTAAAACTGCAAATAACACTCTAAAAACACGAAATATTATGAATTTGGTGCTAGATTCTGCCATATAACGCACTTTTGAAGCAAAATCTTGCTTCTGAGCAGGTTTACAGAGTCAAAAATTTCTCAACGAGACTCAGAAAAAACGCTGATAACTCGCTGGAAACGCAAAATTTTGTGCATTTGAGGACGGATTCATGCGTATTATGTTGTATTGGATAGATTTATGTGATTTGCGATACTTTTAAACTGCTCAGAATGTGGTAATTTTGACTTATTTCAAACTTCATATAACTGCAGATAGCGCTCTGAGAACACGGAATATGATGTTTTTGTCAATATATTCATACATATTATGAGGTCCTGGATAGGAATATGAACTTTTTGATTGTGAATATCTGCGCGGAAAAGCGTGATATCGACTTATTCTGAAGTTTGTGAAACTGCAAATAGCACTCTAAAAACACAAAATATGATGTATTTGGTGCTAGATTCTGCCATATAACGCACTTTTAAAGCAAAATCTTGCTTCTGAGCAGATTTACAGAGTCAATAATTTCTCAACGAGACTCGGAAAAAAACGCTGATAACTCGCTGGAAACGCAAAATTTTGTGCATTTGAGGACGGATTCGTGCGTAATATGTTGTATTGGATAGATTTATGTGATTTGCGATACTTTGAAACTGCTCAGAATGTGGTTATTTCGACTTATTTCAAACTTCATATAACTGCAGATAGCGCTCAGAAAACACAAAATATGATGTTTTTGTCGATAGATTCATACATATTATGAGGTCTTGAATAGGAATATGAACCTTTCGATTGTGAAAATTTGCGCTGAGAAGCGTGATTTCGACTTATTCCAAAGTTTGTAAAACTGCAAATAGCACTCTAAAAACACGAAATATGATGTATTTGGTGCTAGATTCCGCCATATAACGCACTTTTGAAGCAAAATCTTGCTTCTAAGCTGATTTACAGAGTCAAAAATTTCTCAACGAGACTCAGAAAGAACGCTGATAACTCGCGGGAGACGCAAAACTTTATGCATTTCAGGACGGATTCATGATAACTATGTTGTATTGGATAGATTTATGTGATTTGCGATACTTTAAAACTGCTCAGAATGAGGTAACTTAGACTTATTTCAAACTTCATATAACTGCAGATAGCGCTCTGAAAACACGGAATATGATGTCCCTGTCGATAGATTCGTACATATAATGAGGTCCTGAATAGGAATATGAACTTTTTGATTGTGAAAATTTGCGCGGAAGAGCGTGATTTCGACTTATTCCAAAGTTTGTAAATCTGCAAATAGCACTCTAAAATCACGGGAAATGATGTATTTGGTGCTAGATTCTGCCATATAACGCACTTTTGAAGCAAAATCTTGCTTCTGAACAGATTTACAGAGTCAAAAATTCCTCATCGAGACTCAGAAAAAACGCTGATAACTCGCTGGAAACGCAGAATTTTGTTCATTTGAGGACGAATTCAAGCGTATAATGTTGTATTGGATAGATTTATGTGATTTGCGATACTTTAAAACTGCTCAGAATGTGGTAATTTTGACTTATTTCAAGCTCCATATAACTGCAGATAGCGCTCTGAAAACACGAAATATGATGTTCTTGTTGATAGATTCATACATATTATAGGTCCTGAATAGGAATATGAACTTTTTGATTGTGAAAATCTGCGCGGAAAATCGTGATTTCGACCCATTCAAAAGTTTGTAAAACTGCAAATAACACTCTAAAAACACGAAATATGATGTATTTGGTGCTAGATTCTGCCATATAACGCACTTTTGAGACAAAATCTTACTTCTGAGCAGATTTACAGAGTCAAAAATTTCTCAACGAGACTCAGAAAAACGCTGATAACTCGCTGAGAACGCAAAATTTTGTGCATTTGAGGACGGATTCATGCGTATTATGTTGTATTGGATAGATTTATGTGATTTGCGATACTTTGAAACTGCTTAGAATGTGGTAATTTTGACTTATTTCAAACTTCATATAACTGCAGATAGCGCTCTGAGAACACGAAATATGATGTTTTTGTCGATACATTAATACATATTATGAGGTCCTGGATAGGAATATGAACTTTTTGATTGTGAATATCTGCGCGGAAAAGCGTGATTTCGACTTAATCTAAAGTTTGTGAAACTGAAAATAGCACTCTAAAAACACAAAATATGATGTATTTGGTGCTAGATTCAGCCATATAACGCACTTTTGAAGCAAAATCTGGCTTCTGAGCAGTTTTACATAGTCAATAATTTCTCAACGAGACTCGGAAAAAACGCTGATAACTCGCTGGAAACGCAAAGTTTTGTGCATTTGAGGACGGATTTGTGCGTAATATGTTGTATTGGATAGATTTATGTGATTTGCGATACTTTGAAACTGCTCAGAATGTGGTTATTTTGACTTATTTCAAACTTTATATAACTGCAGATAGCGATCAGAAAACACAAAATATGATGTTTTTCCGATAGATTCATACATATTATGAGGTCCTGAATAGGAATATGAACCTTTTGATTGTGAAAATCTGCGCTGAAAAGCGTGATTTCGACTTATTCCAAAGTTTGTAAAACTGCAAATAGCACTCTAAAAACACGAAATATGATGTATTTGGTGCTAGCTTCAGCCATATAACGCACTTTTGAAGCAAAATCTTGCTTCTAAACTGATCTACAGAGTCAAAAATTTCTTAACGAGACTCAGAAAGACTCTGATAACTTGCTGGAAACGCAAAGTTTTATGCATTTGAGGACGGATTCATGATAATTATGTTGTATTGGATAGATTTATGTGATTTGCGATACTTTAAAACTGCTCAGAATGAGGTAACTTTGACTTATCTCAAACTTCATATAACTGCAGATAGCGCTCTGAAAACACGGAATATGATGTTTCTGTCGATAGATTCGTACATATAATGAGGTCCTGAATAGGAATATGAACTTTTTGATTGTGAAAATCTGCGCGGAAGAGCGTGATTTCGACTTATTCCAAAGTTTGTAAAACTGCAAATAGCACTCTAAAATCACGAAATATGATGTATTTGGTGCTAGACTCTGCCATATAACGCACTTTTGAAGCAAAATCTTGCTTCTGAGCAGATTTACAGAGTCAAAAATTTGTCAACGAGGCTCAGAAATAACGCTGATAACTCGCTGGAAACGCAAAATTTTGTGCATGACAGGACGAATTCATGCGTATTATGTTGTATTGGATAGATTTATGTAATTTGCGATACTTTAAAACTGCTCAGAATGTGGTAATTTTGACTTATTTCAAACTTCATATAACGGCAGATAGCGCTCTGAAAACACGAAATATGATGTTTTTGTCGATAGATTCATACATATTATGAGGTCCTGAATAGACATATGATCTTTTTGATTGTGAAAATCTGCGGGTAAAAGCGTGATTTCGGCTTATTCCAAAGTTTGTAAAACTGCAAATAGCACTCTACAATCACGAAATATGATGTATTTGTTGCTAGATTCTGTCATATAACGCACTTTTGAAGCAAAATCTTGCTTCTGAGCAGATTTACAGAGTCAAAAATTTCTCAACGAGACTCAGAAAAAACGCTGATAACTTGCTGGAAACGCAAAATTTTGTGCATTTGAGGACGGATTCATGCGTATCATGTTGTATTGGATAGATTTATGTGATTTGCGATAATTTGAAACTGCTCAGAATGTGGTTTTTTGACTTATTTCAAACTTCATATAACTGCAGATAGCGCTCTGAAAACACAAAATATGATGTATTTGGTGCTAGATTCTGCCATATAACGTACTTTTGAAGCAAGATCTTGCTTCTGAGCAGATTTACAGAGTCAAAAATTCCTCATCGAGACTCAGAAAAAACGCTGATAACTCGCTGGAAACGCTGAATTTTGTGCATTTGAGGACGGATTCATGCGTATATTGTTGTATTGGATAGATTTATGTGATTTGCGATACTTTAAAACTGCTCAGAATAAGGTAATTTTGACTTATTCCAAGCTCCATATAACTGCAGATAGCGCTCTGAAAACACAAAATATGATGTTCTTGTTGATAGATTCATACATATTATAGGTCCTGAATAGAAATATGAACTTTTTGATTGTGAAAATCTGCGCGGAAAAGCGTGATTTCGACCTATTCAAAAGTTTGTAAAACTGCGAATAACACTCTAAAAACACGAAATATGATGTATTTGGTGCTAGATTCTGCCATATAACGCACTTTTGAAGCAAAATCTTACTCCTGAGCAGATTTACAGAGTCAAAAATTTCTCAACGAGACTCAGAAAAAACGCTGATAACTCGCTGGGAACGCAAAATTTAGTGCATTTGAGGAAGGAATCATGCGTATTATGTTGAGTTGGATAGATTCATGTGATTTGCGATACCTCGAAACTGCTCAGAATGAGGTATTTTTGACTTAATTCAAACTTCATATAACTGCAGATAGCGCTCTGAGAACACGAAATATGATGTTTTTGTCTATAGATTCATACATATTATGAGGTCCTGGATAGGAATAAGAACTTTTTGATTGTGAAAATCCTCGTGGAAAAGCGTGATTTCGACTTATTCCGAAGTTTGTAAAACTGCAAATAGCACTCTGAAACCATAATATATGATGTATTTGGTGCTAGATTCTGCCATATAACGCACTTTTAAAGCGAAATCTTGCTTCTGAGCAGATTCACAGAGTCAAAAATTTCTCAACAAGACTCAGAAAAAACGCTGATAACTCGCTGGAAACGCAAAATTTTGTGCATTTGAGGACGGATTCATGCGTAATATGTTATATTGGATAGATTTATGTGATTTGCGATACTTTGAAACTGCTCAGAATTTGGTAATTTTGACTTATTTCAAACTTCATATAACTGCAGATAGCGCTCTGGAAACACGGAATATGATGTTTTTTTCGATAGATTCATACAATGTATGAGGTCTTGAATAGGAATATGATCTTTTTGATTGTGAAAATCTGCGCTGAAAAGCGTGATTTCGACTTATTCCAAAGTTTATAAAACTGCAAATAGCACTCCAAAAACAGGAATTATGATGTATTTGGTGCTAGATTCTGCCATATAACGCACTTTTGAAGCAAAATCGTGCTTCTGAGCTGATTTACATGGTCAAAAATTTTTCAACGAGACTCAGAAAAAACGCTGATAACTCGCTGGAAACGCAAAATTTTGTGCATTTGAGGACGGATTCATGCGTATAATGTTGTATTGGATAGATTTATGTGATTTGCGATACTTTGAAACTGCTCAGAATGAGGTAACTTTGACATATTCCAAACTTGATATAACTGCAGATAGCGCCTCTGAAAACACAAAATATGATGTTTCTGTCGATAGATTCGTACATATAATGAGGTCCTGAATAGAAATATGAACTTCTTGATTGTGAAAATCTGCGCGGAAAAGCGTGATTTCGACTTATCCCAAAGTTTGTAAAACTGCAAATAGCACTCTAGAATCACTAAATATGATGTATTTGGTGCTAGATTCTGCCATATAACGCACTTTTGAAGCAAAATCTTGCTTCTGAGCAGATTTACAGAGTCAAAAATTCCTCAGCGAGACTCAGAAAAAACGCTGATAACTTGCTGGAAACGCAAAATTTTGTGCATTTGGGGACGGCTTTATGCGTAATATGTTGTATTGGATAGATTTATGTAATTTGCGATACTTTGAAACTGCTCAGAATTTGGTAATTTCGACTTATTTCAAACTTCATATTACTGCAGATAGCACTCTAAAAACACGAAATATGATGTTTTTGTCGATAGATTCGTACATATCATGAGGTCCTGAATGGGAATATGAACTTTTTGATTGTGAAAATCTGCGCGGAATAGCGTGATTTCGACTTATTCCAAAATTTGTAGAGCTGCAAATAGCACTCTGAAAACACAAAATATGATGTATTTGGTGCTAGATTCTGCCATATAACGCACTTCTGGAGCAAATTCTTGCTTCCGAGCAGATCTACAGAGTCAAAAATTCCTCAACGAGACTCAGAAAAAACGCTGATATCTCGCTGGAAACGCATAATTTTGTGCATTTGAAGACGAATTTATGCGTATTATGTTGTATTGGATAGATTAATGTGATTTGCGATACTTTGAAACTGCTCAGAATGTGGTAATTTTGACTTATTTCAAACTTCATATAACTGCAGATAGCGCTCTGAGAACACGAAATATGATGTTTTTGTCGATGGATTCGTACATATTATGAGGTCCTGGATGAGAATATGAACTTTTTGATTGTGAAAATCTGCGCGGAATAGCGTGATTCCGACTCATTCCAAAATTTGTAAAACTGCAAATAGCACTCTAAAAACACGAAATATGATGTATTTGGTGCTGGATTCTGCCATATAACGCACTTTTGGAGCAAAATCTTGCTTCTGAGCAGATTAACAGAGTAAAGAATTTCTCATCGAGACTCAGAAAAAACGCTGATAACTCGCTGGAAACCCAAAATTCAGTGCATTAGAGGACGGATTCATGCGTATCATGTTGTATTGGATAGATTTATGTGATTTGCGATACTTTGAAACTGCTCAGAATATGGTAATTTTGACTTATTACAAACTTCATTTAACTGCAGATAGCGCTCTGAAAACACAAAATATGATGTTTTTGTTGATAGATTCATACATATTATGAGGTCCTGAAAAGGAATATGAATTTTTTGATTGTGAAAATCTGCGTGGGAAAGCGTGATTTCGACTTATTCCAAACTTTGTAAAACTGCAAAAAGCACTCTAAAAACACAAGATATGATGTATTTGGTGCTAAATTCTGCCATATAACGCACTTTTGAGGCAAAATCTTACTCCTGAGCAGATTAACAGAGTCAAAAATTTCTCAACGAGACCCAGAAAAAACGCTGATAACTCGCTGGAAACGCAAAATTCTGAGCATTTGAGGACAGATTCATGCGTATTATGTTGTAATGGATAGATTTATGTAATTTGCGATACTTTGAAACTGCCCAGAATGTGGTAATTCTGACTCATTTCAAACTTCATATAACTGCAGATAGCGCTCAGAAAACACGAAAAATGATGTTTTTGTCGGTAGATTCATACATATTATAAGATCCTGAATTGGAATATGAGCTTTTTGATTGTGAAAATCTGCGCGGAGAAGCGTGATTTCGACTTATTTCAAAGTTTGTGAAACTGCAAATAGCACTCTAAAAACACAAAATATGATGTATTTGGTGCTAGATTCTGCCATATAACGCACTTTTGAAGCAAAATCTTGCTTCTGAGCAGATTAACACAGTAAAGAATTTCTCATCGAGTCTCAGAAAAAACGCTGATAACTCGCTGGAAACCCAAAATTCAGTGCATTAGAGGACAGATTCATGCGTATCATGCTGTATTGGATAGATTTATGTGATTTGCGATACTTTGAAACTGCTTAGAATGTGGTAATTTTGACTTATTACAAACTTCATTTAACTGCAGATAGCGCTCTGAAAACACAAAATATGATGTTTTTGTTGATAGATTCATACATATTATGAGGTCCTGAATAGGAATATGAATTTTTTGATTGTGAAAATCTGCGTGGGAAAGCGTGATTTCGACTTATTCCAAACTTTGTAAAACTGCAAAAAGCACTCTAAAAACACAAAATATGATGTATTTGGTGCTAAATTCTGCCATATAACGCACTTTTGAGGCAAAATCTCACTCCTGAGCAGATTAACAGAGTCAAAAATTTATCAACGAGACTCAGAAAAAACGCTGATAACTCGCTGAAAACGCAAAATTTTGTGCATTTGAGGACGGATTCATGCCTATCATTTTGCATTTTATAGATTTATGTGATTCGCGATACTTTGAAACTGCTCAGAATGTGGTAATTTTGACTTATTTCAAACTTCATATAACTGCAGATAGCGCTCTGAAAACACGGAATATGATAATTTTGTCGATAGATTCATACAAGTTATAGTAACAACTCCTTAGCAATTCTTGATGACACCATGGTTTTAACATTTCTGCGAGACCAAAGTCCAAACACGTGTAAGCGTGTAAGGTGTCAACCTTATGAGCTTTGTAAAACATATTAGTTAGTCACATTTTGTATCTTAAGTAGTTGACATCTAATATTGTTGTTAATAAATTCTGAATCTGTACTTATGATGAAATAAATAGTTTTTTTTAAAGTCAACGAATAATCGTTAACTTAACTGGCGCAGTCGCGTCGGATATCTAGACGAGATCAAAAAATCATTTTTCGTTCCGTTTCTACGATTTACTAGATATCGAACAAATGTCCGTGAACCGTCAAAGAGACTTTCGAAACCGCGAGCGAACATCGCAACATCGAGAAGTCATCAGGCCCTGAAGTACACAGAACTACACGACAACGTTCAGTTCCAAATCGAAGAATACGAGCAAGGAACACATGGACCACACGTTGAAAGTTATTCTGTAAGTACACGAATGTCACTTAGAGATAACACAACACCAATTACTTCAGATTCAGAAAATGGTTCAGATACAGAATCAACCCATTCCTGTGACTCAATCCCCAATCCCAATCCCCACAACAATTTTATTTTTGAAATCCTTTCCCAAGAAATAATCAACTCAAATTTACAAGTAATGGCTACCCCAACTTTGAAACGCGAATACTTAGAATGATCCCGGAGTTGACCGGTGATACAAAATAATTACTTTCACGTTTCATTGAAATTTGAGAAAAACTTGTTAACAAATTTTATGTAGTAGCAGACCCATTGGACTTCCAAAATGAATGGCTTATGTCTAGCATCTTGGCGAAAATTAGAGGCCAAGCTGCAGTAAATATAGCTAGTTGCACAATTTCTGATTGGAGAAGCTTGGAACAAGCTTTATTAAATACTTATGCTGACAAACGCGATTGTTTCACATTAAATATAGAAATGTCAGAATTGAAACAAACAAATGAATCTGCGTTTGAATTCCTGCACAAAGTACAAGAATTATTGAACTTACAAACCCCATACATTACGAATCATTCAAAAGATCCGAATGAAAAAAACATTTTATTAGCTTACTTCCAAACATATGCAGTAAGAATACTTCTACGTGGCTTGAAAGAACCTTTAGGAACTTTGCTACGAACAAAAAATCCAGCAGACTTAAATTCTGCGCTTGGCATGCTCACAAATGAATTCCAGTTAGAATGCCTACCTAAAACGTTTCAAAAACATCATCAGAAACAAAAATATACACCAATTCAAACATCTCACAATATGATGCGACAATATAAAAATACACTCACACATTTGCCCCAAACACAGACACCACAATTGATTCACCAACCTCCATCTTTCAAACAAAATAATAATCAAACAAATTACAACGCATTCAAATCTTATCCCAATAAGAAATTTAACACCCCTACTCCAATGAGTACGAGTACAAAACAATCATTTACTCCTAGACCTACGCCAATGCGTGTGAGTACGATCCACACCTTTAATCCAAAACCAGGTCCTTCAAATTTCTATCCTAAACAACAACACATGTTATTTGACACAGAAATGATAGAATATTAACAATTTGAAGACGATCAAAATTATTCAGTTTATGAACCAGAAACAGAAACAGAGGACATTCATGACGAACAAGAGAACGATGAGAATTATTTTTTAGAGAAAAATGCCTCGGAAACCAAATAGAACTTTTAAACTTAACTTACAACCAGAGCGAATTACTCTTTGTAATTTTACCTGAATACAACTTAAAAGCTTTAATAGATACAGGTAGCACGCGCTCATTCATAGAACCGGACATTGCGAACAAATTATTTAAAAATCAAATAACTCATGATCCTTTTAAGATCACGACAGCACATGGAACATCAGTAGAAAATTTTAGTTCAATATGGCCGTTTTAAGAAACCAAATATTTTATCGAAATATCATCTGTTTGATTTTCATAATAATTCCGACATTTTACTCGGATTAGACAATCTAAACACTCTAGAAGCCATAACAGATTTAACAAGAAATAAAATTATCACACCGAGCAGTGTAATCAAAATAAATTATCATAGAATTGTAACACGTCCACAATATGTTAAAATTTCAGCTAATTCGGAAACAGTTACAAAATTTCATGTGAATAATATTGACAATGGCGATGTCTTCATCCCTGGAACAAATGTAAATAATTTGATAATACCTGAAGGAATAGCTAAAGTAGAAAATAACATCATTTATTATCCAGTTATTAACGCAACAGAAAACGAATGTGTAACAGATTTGACTGATAACTTCCAAGTAGAATTTTTAGACAATTATGAAATAAACAATCTAAATTTTTATGCAAATAATCCCAACGATGACTTTGATATCTCTTTAATTCGTACTGACCATATGAACTTAAAAGAGAGAACAGCAATCTCTCAGCTGATAAAAGAATTCTCTGACATATTTCATACAGAAAACAAAACCCTGACCTTCACCAACGAAATAAAACACCGAATACGTACTAGAGACGAGATACCCGTATACACTAAGCCATACAGATATCCCGAAATTCATAGAAAGGAAGTTCATGATCAAATACAAAAAATGTTGAAACAAAATATTATCAGACCTTCACATTCCCCTTGGTCATCCCCAGTGTGGATCGTACCTAAAAAACTAGATGCATCGGGCAAGAAAAAATGGAGAATAGTAATTGACTATAGGAAGCTAAACGAAAAAACGGTCGATGACAAATATCCAATCCCAAACATCAATACATTACTCGACAAACTCGGTAGATGTCAGTATTTCACTACACTTGATTTGGCATCCGGCTTCCATCAGATAGAGATGCACAGAGACGATATTTCCAAAACTGCGTTTAACACCGAGAATGGATATTACGAGTTCCTCAGAATGCCATTTGGGCTCAAAAATTCCCCAGCCACTTTCCAACGCGTGATGGACAATGTTTTACGTAATTTATTGAATGATATTTGCCTCGTTCATTTAGATGACGTGATCATTTTTAGCACAAGTCTTCAATAACATCTTGAAAGTCTCAGAGCCGTATTTGAAAGATTAAGAAGAGCGAATTTAAAAATTCAAATTGATAAGTCTGAATTTTTCCGACGTGAAGTCGCATATTTAGGCCATGTCATTACCCCTGAAGGCGTTAAACCGAACCCTGACAAAATTAGAGCAATTAAAAATTATCCAATACCTAAGACATCCAAACAAATCAAAGGATTTTTAGGCTTACTCGGTTATTACCGTAAATTCATTGAAAATTTTGCAAAAATCACAAAACCTTTCACAAAATGTTTAAAGAAGAATGCAGAAATTAATATCAAGAACCCTGAATATGTTGAATGTTTTAATACGTGTAAAAACTCGCTTATCAACGAACCGATATTACAGTACCTAGATTTTTCCAAACCTTCTGTTCTTACTACAGACGCAAGCAATTATGCTATAGGAGCAATATTATCGCAAGGACCGATAGGCACAGACTTACCGATCGCTTATGCGAGTAGAACTTTAAATGACTCGGAACAAAACTACTCAACTATAGAAAAAGAGCTTCTAGCTATAGTTTGGGCTACGAAATACTTCCGGCCATACCATTTTGGACGAAAATTCAAAATTGTGACAGATCACAAACCCTTACAGTGGTTGTTTTCGTTAAAGGAACCGAATTCAAAATTATTGCGCTGGCGTCTTAAGCTAGAAGAATATGATTATGAAATCACTTACAAGAAAGGTACTTTGAATAAAAATGCTGACGCACTTTTTAGAATTGAATTAAACGTAAATTCTGATGATTCCGGAACTCAAAACTTTTTCGAATTTATTCAAAATTTCAACGAGACCTTTCAACCGAATCAAGATTCTCAGTCAATGATAGCAGAACACGACGACTCGAGTGACTCAGACAATGCAATTCATTCCAACCATGAAAACCCTATAATTAGCATACCAATTAGCGAATCACCTGTGAATGTAGGAAAAAATCAATTGATTATTACAGAGGTAATACATTCGCCCTCTCAACCAAAAATCACTAAACTACACGTGGATAAGATGCGAATAATTGTACAACTTTCACAAGACAACTTTGAAAGCGACGCTCTAAATTTTATAAAAGATTATATTGTACCCAGAGTAAGATATTATTTATTCTTTAAACAACCAGTATATGAGAAATTTAGTTGTGTATTACAAAACACTTTAAAAATTCGGAGATAAATTTCACAAAATGCAATAATAAATTAATAGACATCGAAAAAGAAGATGACATTACAGACACGATTAGGAACTATTACGAAGGGAAGACCAATCATCGTGGTATTCACGAAACACATAATCAAATAAAAAATTTGTATTATTGGCCCAATCAACTGAGAACAATCACTGAATACATTAATCAATGCGAAATATGCTTGAAATCAAAGTATGAGCAAAATCCATTGAAACTAACGTACAACATAACACCAACTCCAAACAAGCCTTTCGATACTATTCATATAGACACTTTAAGTCTTGAAAATTGTAAATTTCTAACAATAATTGACGCTTTTTCGAAATACGCACAAGCCTATTCAGTTAATTCCACAAATGCGATAGAAATAACAAATAAGCTATTACGATTCTTTTCTCATCACGGTATCCCAAAATTAATCATTTGCGATAACGGATTAGAGTTCAAAAATAACATTTAACGAGAAACGCTTAGTTTGCACAAAATCGACATACACTTTACAAGTTCGCAACATCCCAATTCCAACGGACTAATTGAGCGTTTTCATTCTACGCTCATAGAGCATATAAGATTATTTAACTTACAAGATAATTTCAAGACCGAAACAATTGAAAGTAAAGTTCAGTATGCATTGTTGGCATACAACAATACAAATCACACTTCTACCGAATTAAAACCAATTGAAATTATAAACGGTCATTTGGACACAAATTCACCTTTAGAAGTAGAACTAGAGAAACAAATTACACAAGAATATGTTCAGAACCATAAAGAAAAAACTAAACTAGCATAAAAATATTAATGAACGTTTGCAATCACGAAAAACAAATACAATAAATAAATTACATGAAAATCGTGAAATTACACCGGAAATTCCTAAAACCATATTTGTACACAATAAACAGAAAATAAACAAAACGAAAAATTTCAAATATAGAAAAGAAAAGGTAGAATCAGTAAACAGAAAGTTGGAAACAGCTAAAATTAAAACAGAACCGAATGATAAAAAGCAATCTAAAATTCATTTAAGTAATGTTAAAAGACCAAGAAAAAGAATTGACAAAGATTCTAACTTTTCAGGTGCTTTTACTTCGCACACGTCTCCGGACAAGAAATAAAAGACATTACAAACAACCCTGGACTATTGACATTGAATTTAGGACCAGCCAAATTACAAAAGACAAAACATACCTTCCTTCACTATTATGATTTCCAACCAATAATTACACAATACGAAAGATTGAACGTACAGCACTACAACTTGCAAAATACAATTTCCAACAATTCACTTATGGAAAAACAATTTGAAAATTATGAAAAAATTATAAATTATATTCGAAGTTCAATAGATATCAAATTCAATTATATAAATGTTTACCTTAAGAATCACCGACAAAAAAGAGGTTTAATTAATGGCTTAGGCTCAATAATTAGGTCAATAACTGGTAATTTAGACGCAGAAGATGAAAAAAGATATACAAAAATTTTGAATCATTTGAAAAATAACCAGAAGAAATTTAACAATCAGTTGAAAAATGAGTATTCTGTGAATAATCAAATTATCGAAAAATTTAATAGAACCATCGAAACAATAAGACGTAATGAGTTAGAATTAAAATCAAAAATTGAGCAAATAACGCATATTGTCATCAGCGAAACTGATAATATAGATAGACTTTTTATTCAAGATTTTTTTAATCAATTTGATATTCTTTACACAATGATATTAAATACGTTACAAGACATAGAAAATTTGCTAACATTTTGTAAGCTTCATACCCTGCATCCTAGCATAATCAAAATTAATGATCTTCAATCAGAGTTAGAGAAAATTTATAAGTATTATGATAATGAATTACCTTTTGAACCTATTCCAGAGAACATGTTTGAAATTGAGAAATTAATTTTTGTTAACTGTAAGTTAGAATCAGAAAGAATTATTTATTTCATAGAGATCCCGATAAATTATGACAAACAATTTGAATTATATCATCTTGTTCCTATCCCAACCAAATATCGTGACGAATTCATTACTATTGTCCCTGATAAGAACAACTTTTTGAAATCAGCTGATGGTAACTTGATATCTTTAAGTGAAGCTTGTACGAGAGGAATAAGCTTTAAATGTGTCAACAAAGCGAACGAAGTCAACAATGAAACATGCGAGAAAAATATCATATTTTACGACAACAATAGAAATTGTCAATATACAAAAATCACCATTAAGAAGAACCACATCGAAATAATTGAAGATATCGATCAGTTTTTGCTTGTCTTCCCAACCAATGAAATAATTCATCTGTCATGTAACAAAAGCGATGAAATAGAAAATCTACAAGGAATATTTCTTCTCAAGAATAACAAATGTCAACTGAATTTTAGAAATAAATTATTGAAATTGGAAGAAGAAACTTTTGGCAAGCCTGTAATATCTAAAAACTTAGACTTGAACAAGACACAAATCCCAAAATTAGTCATCGAGCTCAACAGCATAGAAGATTTAAAATTTCCTGTCAACAAATATGAAGACATAGAAGAGAAAATCAACATTGATGACACCAATTATCCAGTTATAATATTGTACATCATTCTAATAATTCTTGGTGTTATCATGTTCACAGTTTATCTCAGGAAAAAGTTTATTCAACGTAGACTAATCCAGCGAGGACAACAGGACCAAAATCAATCAACCCCTATGCAAGAGCTGAAACTTCCTGGTGATGCCCAGTTCTAAGAAGGGAGGAGTTATAGTAACAACTTCCCAGCAATTCTTGGTGACACCATGGTTTCCACATTTCTGCGAGACCAAAGTCCAAACACGTGTAAGCGTGTAAGGTGTCAACCTTATGAACCTTGTAAAACATATGAGTAATATGTTGTATTGGATAGATTTATGTGATTTGCGATACTTTGAAACTGCTCAGAATGTGGTAATTCTGACTTATTTCAAACTTCATATAACTGCAGATAGCGCTCTGAAAACACGAAATATGATGTTTTTGTCGATAGATTCGTACAAATTATGAGGTCCTGAATAGGAATATGAATTTTTTGATTGTGAAAATCTGCGCGGAAAAGCGTGATTCCGACTTATTCCAAAGTTTGTAAAACTGCAAATAGCACTCTAGAAACACGAAATATGATGTATTTGGTGCTAGATTCTGCCATATAACCAACCTTTGAAGCAAAATCTTGCTTCTGAGCAGATTCACTGAGTCAAAAATTTCTCAACGATACTCAGAAGAAACGCTAATAACTCGCTGGAAACGCAAAATTTTGTGCATTTGAGGACGGATTCGTGCGTATTATGTTGAATTGGATAGATTTATGTAATTTGCGATACTTTAAAACTGCTCAGAATGTGGTAATTTTGACTTATTTCAAACTTCATATAACTGCAGATAGCGCTCCGAAAACACGAAATATGATGTTTTTGACGATAGATTCATACATATCATGAGGTCCTGGATAGGAATATTAACTTTTTGATTGTAAAAATCTGCGCGGAAAACCGTGATTTCGAATTATTCCAAAGTTTGTAAGACTGCAAATAGCACTCTAAAAACACGGAATATGATATATTTGGTGCTAGATACTGCCACATGACGCACTTTTGAGGCAAAATCTTGCTTGTGAGCAGATTAACAGAGTCAAAAATTTCTTAACGAGACTCAGAAAAAACGCTGATAACTCGCTGGAAACGCAGAATTTTGTGCATTTGAGGACGGATTCATGCGTATTATGTTGTATTGGATAGATTTATGTGATTTGCGATACTTTGAAACTGCTCAGAATGTAGTTATTTTGACTTATTTCAAACTTCATATAACTGCAGATAGCGCTCAGGAAACACAAAATAAGATGTTTTTGTCGATAGATTCATACATATTATGAGGTCCTGAATAGGAATATGAACTTTTTGATTGTGAAAATCTGCGCGGAGAAGCGTGATTTCGACTTATTCCAAAGTTTGTTGAACTGCAAATAGCACTCTTAAAACACGAAATATGATGTATTTGGTGCTAGATTCTGCCATATAATGCACTTTTGAAGCAAAATGTTGCTTCTTAGCAGATTTACAGAGTCAAAAATTTCTGAAAGAGACTCAGAAAAAACGCTGATAACTCGCTGGAAACGCAAAATTTTGTGCATTTGAGGACGGATTCATGCGTATTATGTTGTATTGGATAGATTTATGTGATTTGCGATACTTTGAAACTGCTCAGAATGTGGTAATTTTGACTTATTTCAAACTTCATATTACTGCAGATAGCGCTCTGAAAACACGAAATATGATGTTTTTGTCGATAGATTCATACATATTATGAGATCCTGAATAGGAATATGAACTTTTTGATTGTGAAAATCTGCGCGGAAAAGCGTGATTCCGACTTATTCCAAAGTTTGTAAAACTGCAAATAGCACTTTAAAAACACGAAATATGATGTATTTGGTGCTAGATTCTGCCATATAACGCACATTTGAAGCAAAATCGTGCTTCTGAGCAGATTTACAGAGTCAAAAATTCCTCAACGAGACTTAGAAAAAACGCTGATAACACGCTGGAAACGCAAAATTTTGTGCATTCGAGGACGGATCCATGCGTATTATGTTGTATTGGATAGATTTATGTGATTTGCGATACTTTGAAACTGCTCACAATGTGGTAATTTTGACCTATTTCAAACTTCATATTACTGCAGATAGGGCTCTGAAAACACGAAATATGATGTTTTTGTCGATAGATTCATACATATTATGAGGTCCTGAATAGGAATATGAACTTTTTGATTGTGAAAATCTGCGCGGGGAAGCGTGATTGCGACTTATTCCAAAGTTTGTAAAACTGCAAATAGCACTCTTAAAACACAAAATATGATGTATTTTGTGTTAGATTCTGCCATATAACACACTTTTGAAGCAAAATCTTGCTTCTGAGCAGATTTACAGAGTCAAAAATTTCTCAACGAGACTCAGAAAAAACGCTGATAACTCGCTGGAAACGCAAAATTTGTGCATTTGAGGACGGATTCATGCGTATTATGTTGAATTGGATAGATTTATGTGATTTGCGATACTTTGAAACGGCTCAGAATGCGGTAATTTTGACTTATTTCAAACTTCATATAACTGCAGATAGCGCTCTGAAAACACGCAATATGATATTTTTGTCGATAGATTCATACATATTATGAGGTCCTTGATAGGAAAATGAAATTTTTGATTGTGAAAATCTGCGCGGAAGAGCGTGATTTCGACTCATTCCAAAGTTTGTGAAACTGCAAATAGCACTCTAAAAACACGAAATATGATGTACTTGGTGCTAGATTCTGCCATATAACGCACATTTGAAGCAAAATCTTGCTTCTGAGCAGATTAACAGAGTCAAAAATTTCTTAACGAGACTCAGGATAGACGCTGATAACACGCTGGAAACGCAAAATCTTGTGCATTTGAGGACGGATTCATGCGTATCATGTTGTATAGGATAGATTTATGTGATTTGCGATACTTTGAAACTGCTCACAATGTGGTAATTTTAACCTATTTCAAACTTCATATTACTGCAGATAGGGCTCTGAAAACACAAAAAATGATGTTTTTGTCGATAGATTCATACATATTATGAGGTACCGAATAGGAATATGGACTTTTTGATTGTGAGAATCGGCGCGGAAAAGCGTGATTTCGACTTATTCCAAAGTTTGTAAAACTGCAATACGCACTCTCAAAACACGAAATATGATGTATTTGGTGCTAGATTCTGCCATTTAACGAGCTTTCGAAGCAAAATATTGCCTCTGAGCAGATTTACATAGTCAAAAATTTCTCAACGAGACTCAGAAAAAACGCTGATAACTCGCTGGAAACGCAAAACTCGTGCATTTGAGGAGGGATTCATGCGTTTTATGTTGTATTGGATAGATTTATGTGATTTGCGATACTTTGAAACTGCTCAGAATGAGGTGATTTTGACTTATTTTCAACTTCATATAACTGCAGATAGCGCTCTGAAAACACGGAATATGATGTTTTTGTCGATAGATTCGTACATATTATGAGGTCCTGAATAGGAATATAAACTTTTTGATTGTGAAAATCTGCGCGAAATAGCGTGATTTCGACTTATTCCAGAATTTGTAAAACTGCAAATAGCACTCTAAAAACACGAAATATGATGTATTTGGTGATAGATTCTGCCATATAACGCACTTTTGAAGCATAATCTTGCTTCTGAGCAGATTTACAGAGTCGAAAATTCCTCAACGAGACCCAGAAAAAACGCTAATAACTCGCTGAAAACGCAAAATTTTGTGCATTTGAGGACGGATTCATGCGTATTATGTTGTAGTGGATAGATTTATGTGATTTGCGATACTTTGAAACTGCTCAGAATGTGGTAATTTTGACTTATTCCAAACATCATATAACTGCAGATAGCGCTCTGAAAACACGAAATATGATATTTTTGTCGATAGATTCATACATATCATGAGGTCCTGAATAGGAATATGAACTTTTTGATTGTGAAAATCTGCGCGGGAAAGCGTGATTTCGACTTATTCCAAAGTTTGTAAAACTGCAAATGACACTCTAAAGACACGAAATATGATGTATTTGATGCTAGATTCTGCCATACAACGCATTTCTGAAGCAAAATCTTGCTACTGAGCAGATTTACAGAATCAAAAATTTCTCAACGAGACTCAGAAAAAACGTTGATAACTCGCTGGAAACGCAAAATTTTGTGCATTTGAGGTCGGATTCATGCGTATTATGTTGTATTGGATAGATTTATGTGATTTGCGATACTTTGAAACTGCTAAGAATATGGTAATTCTGACTTATTTCAAACTTCATATAACAGCAGATAGCGCTCTGAAAACGCAAAATACGATGTTTTCGTCGATAGATTCATACATTTTATGAGGTCCTGAATAGAAATATGAACTCTTTGATTGTGGAAATCTGCGCGGAATAGCGTGATTTCGATTTATCCCAAAGTTTGTAAAACTAAAAATAGCACTCTAAAAAACACAAAATATGATGTATTTGGTGCTAGATTCTGCCATATAACGCACTTACGAAGCAAAAATTTCTCAACGAGACTCAGAAAAAACGCTGATAACTCGCTGGAAACGCAAAATTTGTGCATTTGAGGACGGATTTATGCGTATTATGTAGCATTGGATAGATTTATGTGATTTGCTAAACTTTGAAACTGCTCGGAATGTGGTAATCTTCAGTTATTTCAAACTTCATATAACTGCAGATAGCGCTCTGAAAACACGAAATATGATATTTTTGTCGATAGATTCAGACATAATATGAGGTCCTCAATAGGAAAATAGAATTTTTGATTGTAAGAATCTGCGCGGAAAAGCTTGATTTCGACATATTCCAATGTTTCTAAAACTGCAAATAGCACTCTAAAAACACGAAATATGACGTATTTGGTGCTAGACTCTGCCATATAACGCACTTTTGAAGCAAAATGTTTCTTCTGAGCTGATTTACAGAATAAAAAATTCCCCAACGAGACTCAGAAAAAACGCTGATAACTTGCTGGAAACGCAAAATTTGTGCATTTGAGGACGGAATCATGCGTATCATGTTGCATTGGATAGATTCATGTGATTTGCGATACTTTGAAACTGCTCAGAATGTGGTAAGTTTGACTTATTCCAAATTTCATATAACTGCTATAACATATAGCGCTCTGAAAACACGAAATATGATGTTTTTGTCGATAGATTCATACATATTATGAGGTCCTGAATGGGAATATGAACTTTTTGATTGTGAAAATCTGCGCGGGGAAGCGTGATTGCGACTAATTCCAAAGTTTGTAAAACTGCAAATAGCACTCTTAAAACACAAAATATGATGTATTTTGTGTTAGATTCTGCCATATAACACACTTTTAAAGCAAAATCTTGCTTCTGAGCAGATTTACAGAGTCAAAAATTTCCCAACGAGACTCAGAAAAAACGCTGATAACTCGCTGGAAACGCAAAATTTGTGCATTTGAGGACGGATTCATGCGTATTATGTTGAATTGGATAGATTTATGTGATTTGCGATACTTTGAAACGGCTCAGAATGTGGTAATTTTGACTTATTTCAAACTTCATATAACTGCAGATAGCGCTCTGAAAACACGGAATATGATATTTTTGTCCATAGATTCATACATATTATGAGGTCCTTGATAGGATAATGAAATTTTTGATTGTGAAAAATCTGCGTGATTTCGACATATTCCAAAGTTTATAAAACTGCAAATAGCACTCTAAGAACACAAAATATGACGTATTTGGTGCTAGTCTCTGCCATATAACGCACTTTTGAAGCAAAATCTTGCTTCTGAGCAGATTTACAGTATAAAAAATTTCTGAACGAGACTCAGAAAAAACGCTGATAACTTGCTGGAAACGCAAAATTTGTGCATTTGAGGACAGATACATGCGTATCATGTTGCATTAGATAGATTTATGTGATTTGCGATACTTTGAAACTGCTCAGGATGTGGTAATTTTGACTTATTTCAAACTTCATATAACTGCAGGTAGCGCTCTGAAAACACGAAATATGATGTTTTTGTCGATAGATTCGTACATATTTTTAGGTCCTGAATAGGAATATGAACTTTTTGATTGTGAAAATCTGCGCGGAATAGCGTGATTTCGACTTATTCCAAAATTTGTACAACTGCAAATAGCACTCTAAAAACACAAAATATGATGTATGTGGTGCTAGATTCTGCCATATAACGCACTTTTGGAGCAAAATCTTGCTTCTGAGCAGATTTTACAGAGTCAAAAATTTCTCAACGATACTCAGAAAAAACACTGATAACTCGCTGGAAGCGCAAAATTTTGTGCATTTGAGGACGGATTCATGCGTAATATGTGTATTGGATAGATTTATGTGATTTGCGATACTCTGAAACTGCTCAGAATGTGGTAATTCTGACTTATTTCAAACTTCATATAACTGCAGATAGCGCTCCGGAAACACGAAATATGATGTTTTTATCGATAGATTCGTACATATTATGAGGTCCTGAATAGGAATATGGACTCTTTGATTGAGAAAATCTGCGCGGAATAGCGTGATTCCGACTCATTCCAAAATTTGTAAAACTGCAAATAGCACTCTTAAAACACAAAATATGATGTATTTGGTGCTGGATTCTGCCATATAACGCACTTTTAAAGCAAAATCTTACTTCTGAGCAGATTAACAGAGTCAAAAATTTCTCAACGAGATTCAGAAAAAACGCTGATAACTCGCTGGAAACGCAAAATTTTGTGCATTTGAGAACGGATTCGTGCGTATCATGTTGTATTAGATGGATTCATGTGATTTGCGATACTTTGAAAATGCTCAGAATTTGGTAATTTTGACTTATTTCAAACTTCATATAACTGCAGATAGCGTTCTGAAAACACGAAATATGATGTTTTTGTCGATAGATTCATACATATTATGAGGTTCTGAATAGGAATATGAACTTTTTGATTGTGAAAATCTGCGCAAAATAGCGTGATTTCGACTTATTCCAAAATTTGTAAAACTGCAAATAGCACTCTAAAAACACGAAGTATGATGTATTTGGTGCTAGATTCTGCCATATAACGCACTTTTGAAGCAAAATCTTGCTTCTAAGCAGATTTACAGAGTCAAAAATTTCTCAACGAGATTCAGAAAAAACGCTGATGACTCGCTGGAAACGCAAAATTTTGTGCATTTGAGGACGGATTCATGCGTATTATTTTGCATTGGATAGATTTATGTGATTTGCGATACTTTGAAACTGCTCAGAGTATGGTAATTTTGACTTATTTCAAACTTCATATAACTGCAGATAGCGCTCTAAAAACACGAAATATGATATTTTTGTCGATAGATTCATACATATTATGAGGTTCTGAATAGGAATATGAACTTTTTGATTGTGAAAATCTGCGCAAAATAGCGTGATTTCGACTTATTCCAAAATTTGTAAAACTGCAAATAGCACTCTAAAAACACGAAGTATGATGTATTTGGTGCTAGATTCTGCCATATAACGCACTTTTGAAGCAAAATCTTGCTTCTGAGCTGATTTACACAGTCAAAAATTTCTCAACGAAACTCAGAAAAAACGCTGATAACTCGCTGGAAACGCAAAATTTGTGCATTTGAGGACGGATTCATGCGTATTATGTTGCATTGGATAGATTTATGTGATTTGCGATACTTTGGGACCGCACTGAATGTGGTAATTTTGACTTATTTAAAACTTCATATAACTGCAGATAGCGCTCTGAAAACACGGAATATGATATTCTTGTCGAAAGATTCATACATATTATGAGGTCCTGAATAGGAATATGAACTTTTTGATTGTGGAAATCTGCGCGGAAAAGCGTGATTTCGACTTATTCCAAAGTTTGTAAAACTGCAATTTGCACTCTAAAAACACGAAATATGACGTATTTGGTGCTAGATTCTGCCATATATCGCACTTTTGAAGCAAAATCTTGCTTCGGAGCAGATTTACACAGTCAAAAATCTCTCAACGAGACCCAGAAAAAACGCTGATAACTCGCTGGAAACGCGAAATTTTGTGCATTTGAGGTCGGATTCATGCGTATTATGTTGCATTGGATAGATTCATGTGATTTGCGATACTTCGAAACTGCTAAGAATATGGTAATTCTGACTTATTTCAAACTTCATATAACAGCAGATAGCGCTCTGAAAACGCGAAATACGATGTTTTCGTCGATAGATTCATACATTTTATGAGGTCCTGAATAGAAATATGAACTCTTTGATTGTGAAAATCTGCGCGGAATAGCGTGATTTCGATTTATTCCAAAGTTTGTAAAACTAAAAATAGCACTCTAAAAACACGAAATATGATGTATTTGGTGCTAGATTCTGCCATATAACGCACTTACGAAGCAAAAATTTCTCAACGAGACTCAGAAAAAACGCTGATAACTCGCTGGAAACGCAAAATTTGTGCATTTGAGGACGGATTCATGCGTATTATGTAGCATTGGATAGATTTATGTGATTTGCTAAACTTTGAAACTGCTCGGAATGTGGTAATCTTCAGTTATTTCAAACTTCACATAACTGCAGATAGCGCTCTGAAAACACAAAATATGATATTTTTGTCGATAGATTCATACATAATATGAGGTCCTCAATAGGAAAATAAAATTTTTGATTGTAAGAATCTGCGCGGAAAAGCGTGATTTCGACATATTCCAATGTTTGTAAAACTGCAAATAGCACTCTAAAAACACGAAATATGACGTATTTGGTGCTAGACTCTGCCATATAACGCACTTTTGAAGCAAAATGTTTCTTCTGAGCTGATTTACAGAATAGAAAATTCCCCAACGAGACTCAGAAAAAACGCTGATAACTTGCTGGAAACGCAAAATTTGTGCATTTGAGGACGGATTCATGCGTATCATGTTGCATTGGATAGATGTATGTGATTTGCGATACTTTGAAACTGCTCAGAATGTGGTAAGTTTGACTTATTCCAAACTTCATATAACTGCAGATAGCGCTCTGAAAACACGGAATATGATGTTTTTGTCGATAGATTCATACATATTATGAGGTCCTGAATAGGAATATGAACTTTTTGATTGTGAAAATCTGCGCAGGGAAGCGTGATTGCGACTTATTCCAAAGTTTGTAAAACTGCAAATAGCACTCTTAAAACACAAAATATGATGTATTTTGTGTTAGATTCTGCCATATAACACACTTTTAAAGCAAAATCTTGCTTCTGAGCAGATTTACAGAGTCAAAAATTTCTCAACGAGACTCAGGATAAACGCTGATAACACGCTGGAAACGCAAAATCTTGTGCATTTGAGGACGGATTCATGCGTATCATGTTGTATAGGATAGATTTATGTGATTTGCGATACTTTGAAACTGCTCACAATGTGGTAATTTTAACCTATTTCAAACTTCATATTACTGCAGATAGGGCTCTGAAAACACAAAAAATGATGTTCTTGTCGATAGATTCATACATATTATGAGGTACCGAATAGGAATATGGACTTTTTGATTGTGAAAATCGGCGCGGAAAAGCGTGATTTCGACTTATTCCAAAGTTTGTAAAACTGCAATACGCACTCTTAAAACACGAAATATGATGTATTTGGTGCTAGATTCTGCCATATAACGCACATTTGAAGCAAAATCTTGCTTCTGAGCAGATTTACAGAGTCAAAAATTCCTCAAGGAGACTTAGAAAAAACGCTGATAACACGCTGGGAACGCAAATTTTTGTGCATTTGAGGACGGATTTATGCGTATTATGTTGTATTAGATAGATTCTTGTGATTTGCGATACTTTGAAACTGCTCAGAATGTGGTAATCTTGACTTATTTCAAATTTCATATAACTGCAGATAGCGCTCTGAAAACACGGAATATGATGTTTTTGTCGATAGATTCGTACATATTATGAGGTCCTGAATAGGAATATAAACTTTTTGATTGTGAAAATCTGCGCGAAATAGCGTGATTTCGACTTATTCCAGAATTTGTAAAACTGCAAATAGCACTAAAAACACGAAATATGATGTATTTGGTGATAGATTCTGCCATATAACGCACTTTTGAAGCATAATCTTGCTTCTGAGCAGATTTACAGAGTCGAAAATTCCTCAACGAGACCCAGAAAAAACGCTAATAACTCGCTGAAAACGCAAAATTTTGTGCATTTGAGGACGGATTCATGCGTATTATGTTGTAGTGGATAGATTTATGTGATTTGCGATACTTTGAAACTGCTCAGAATGTGGTAATTTTGACTTATTCCAAACATCATATAACTGCAGATAGCGCTCTGAAAACACGAAATATGATATTTTTGTCGATAGATTCATACATATCATGAGGTCCTGAATAGGAATATGAACTTTTTGATTATGAAAATCTGCGCGGGAAAGCGTGATTTCGACTTATTCCAAAGTTTGTAAAACTGCAAATGACACTCTAAAGACACGAAATATGATGTATTTGATGCTAGATTCTGCCATATAACGCATTTCTGAAGCAAAATCTTGCTTCTGAGCAGATTTACAGAATCAAAAATTTCTCAACGAGACTCAGAAAAAACGTTGATAACTCGCTGGAAACGCAAAATTTTGTGCATTTGAGGTCGGATTCATGCGTATTATGTTGTATTGGATAGATTTATGTTATTTGCGATACTTTGAAACTGCTAAGAATATGGTAATTCTGACTTATTTCAAACTTCATATAACAGCAGATAGCGCTCTGAAAACGCGAAATACGATGTTTTCGTCGATAGATTCATACATTTTATGAGGTCCTGAATGGAAATATGAACTCTTTGATTGTGAAAATCTGCGCGGAATAGCGTGATTTCGATTTATTCCAAAGTTTGTAAAACTAAAAATAGCACTCTAAAAACACGAAATATGATGTATTTGGTGCTAGATTCTGCCATATAACGCACTTACGAAGCAAAAATTTCTCAACGAGACTCAGAAAAAACGCTGATAACTCGCTGGAAACGCAAAATTTGTGCATTTGAGGACGGATTCATGCGTATTATGTAGCATTGGATAGATTTATGTGATTTGCTAAACTTTGAAACTGCTCGGAATGTGGTAATCTTCAGTTATTTCAAACTTCATATAACTGCAGATAGCGCTCTGAAAACACGAAATATGATATTTTTGTCGATAGATTCATACATAATATGAGGTCTTCAATAGAAAAATAAAATTTTTGATTGTAAGAATCTGCGCGGAAAAGCGTGATTTCGACATATTCCAATGTTTGTAAAACTGCAAATAGCACTCTAAAAACACGAAATATGACGTATTTGGTGCTAGACTCTGCCATATAACGCACTTTTGAAGCAAAATGTTTCTTCTGAGCTGATTTACAGAATAAAAAATTCCCCAACGAGACTCAGAAAAAACGCTGAAAACTTGCTGGAAACGCAAAATTTGTGCATTTGAGGACGGATTCATGCGTATCATGTTGCATTGGATAGATTCATGTGATTTGCGATACTTTGAAACTGCTCAGAATGTGGTAAGTTTGACTTATTCCAAACTTCATATAACTGCTATAACATATAGCGCTCTGAAAACACGAAATATGATGTTTTTTGTCGATAGATTCATACATATTATGAGGTCCTGAATGGGAATATGAACTTTTTGATTGTGAAAATCTGCGCGGGGAAGCGTGATTGCGACTTATTCCAAAGTTTGTAAAACTGCAAATAGCACTCTTAAAACACAAAATATGATGTATTCTGTGTTAGATTCTGCCATATAACACACTTTTAAAGCAAAATCTTGCTTCTGAGCAGATTTACAGAGTCAAAAATTTCCCAACGAGACTCAGAAAAAACGCTGATAACTCGCTGGAAACGCAAAATTTGTGCATTTGAGAACGGATTCATGCGTATTATGTTGAATTGGATAGATTTATGTGATTTGCGATACTTTGAAACGGCTCAGAATGTGGTAATTTTGACTTATTTCAAACTTCATATAACTGCAGATAGCGCTCTGAAAACACGAAATATGATATTTTTGTCCATAGATTCATACATATTATGAGGTCCTTGATAGGAAAATGAAATTTTTGATTGTGAAAAATCTGCGTGATTTCGACATATTCCAAAGTTAATAAAACTGCAAATAGCACTCTAAGAACACAAAATATGACGTATTTGGTGCAAGACTCTGCCATATAACGCACTTTTGAAGCAAAATCTTGCTTCTGAGCAGATTTACAGTATAAAAAATTTCTGAACGAGACTCAGAAAAAACGCTTATAACTTGCTGGAAACGCAAAATTTGTGCATTTGAGGACAGATACATGCGTATCATGTTGCATTAGATAGATTTATGTGATTTGCGATACTTTGAAACTGCTCAGGATGTGGTAATTTTGACTTATTTCAAACTTCATATAACTGCAGGTAGCGCTCTGAAAACACGAAATATGATGTTTTTGTCGATAGATTCGTACATATTTTTAGGTCCTGAATAGGAATATGAACTTCTTGATTGTGAAAATCTGCGCGGAATAGCGTGATTTCGACTTATTCCAAAATTTGTAAAACTGCAAATAGCACTCTAAAAACACAAAATATGATGTATGTGGTGCTAGATTCTGCCATATAACGCACTTTTGGAGCAAAATCTTGCTTCTGAGCAGATTTACAGAGTCAAAAATTTCTCAACGATACTCAGAAAAAACACTGATAACTCGCTGGAAGCGCAAAATTTTGTGCATTTGAGGACGGATTCATGCGTAATATGTTGTATTGGATAGATTTATGTGATTTGCGATACTCTGAAACTGCTCAGAATGTGGTAATTCTGACTTATTTCAAACTTCATATAACTGCAGATAGCGCTCCGAAAACACGAAATATGATGTTTTTATCGATAGATTCGTACATATTATGAGGTCCTGAATAGGAATATGGACTCTTTGATTGAGAAAATCTGCGCGGAATAGCGTGATTCCGACTAATTCCAAAATTTGTAAAACTGCAAATAGCACTCTTAAAACACAAAATATGATGTATTTGGTGCTGAATTCTGCCATATAACGCACTTTTGAAGCAAAATCTTACTTCTGAGCAGATTAACAGAGTCAAAAATTTCTCAACGAGATTCAGAAAAAACGCTGATAACTCGCTGGAAACGCAAAATTTTGTGCATTTGAGAACGGATTCGTGCGTATCATGTTGTATTAGATGGATTCATGTGATTTGCGATACTTTGAAAATGCTCAGAATTTGGTAATTTTGACTTATTTCAAACTTCATATAACTGCAGATAGCGTTCTGAAAACACGAAATATGATGTTTTTGTCGATAGATTCATACATATCATGAGGTTCTGAATAGGAATATGAACTTTTTGATTGTGAAAATCTGCGCAAAATAGCGTGATTTCGACTTATTCCAAAATTTGTAAAACTGCAAATAGCACTCTAAACACACGAAGTATGATGTATTTGGTGCTAGATTCTGCCATATAACGCACTTTTGAAGCAAAATCTTGCTTCTGAGCAGATTTACAGAGTCAAAAATTTCTCAACGAGATTCAGAAAAAACGCTGATGACTCGCTGGAAACGCAAAATTTTGTGCATTTGAGGACGGATTCATGCGTATTATTTTGCATTGGATAGATTTATGTGATTTGCGATACTTTGAAACTGCTCAGAGTATGGTAATTTTGACTTATTTCAAACTTCATATAACTGCAGATAGCGCTCTAAAAACACGAAATATGATATTTTTGTCGATAGATTCATACATATTATGAGGTTCTGAATAGGAATATGAACTTTTTGATTGTGAAAATCTGCGCAAAATAGCGTGATTTCGACTTATTCCAAAATTTGTAAAACTGCAAATAGCACTCTAAAAACACGAAGTATGATGTATTTGGTGCTAGATTCTGCCATATAACGCACTTTTGAAGCAAAATCTTGCTTCTGAGCTGATTAACACAGTCAAAAATTTCTCAACGAAACTCAGAAAAAACGCTGATAACTCGCTGGAAACGCAAAATTTGTGCATTTGAAGACGGATTCATGCGTATTATGTTGCATTGGATAGATTTATGTGATTTGCGATACTTTGAGACCGCTCTGAATGTGGTAATTTTGACTTATTTAAAACTTCATATAACTGCAGATAGCGCTCTGAAAACACGAAATATGATATTCTTGTCGAAAGATTCATACATATTATGAGGTCCTGAATAGGAATATGAACTTTTTGATTGTGGAAATCTGCGCGGAAAAGCGTGATTTCGACTTATTTCAAAGTATGTAAAGCTGCATATAGCACTCTAAAAACACGAAATATGACGTATTTGGTGCTAGATTCTGCCATGTAACGCACTTTTGACGCAAAATCTTGCTTCTGAGCTGATTTACAGAGTCAAAAATTTCTCAACGAGACTCAGAAAAGACGCTGATAACTCGCTGGAAACGCAAAATTTTGTGCATTTAAGAACGGATTCATGCGTATTATGTTGTATTGGATAGATTTATGTGATTTGCGATACTTTGAAACTGCTCAGAATGTGGTAATATTGACTTATTTCAAACTTCATATAACTGCAGATAGCTCTCTGAAGAATCGGAATATGATGTTTTTGTCGATAGATTCATACATATTATGAGGTCCTGGATAGGAATATGAACTTTTTGATTGTGTAAATCTGCGCGAGAAAGCCTGATTTCGACTTATTCCAAAGTTTGTAAAACTGCAGAAAGCACTCTAAAAACACGGAATATAATGTTTTTGCCGATAGATTCATACATATTATGAGGTCCTGGATAGAAATCTGAACTTTTGATTGTGAAAATCTGCGCGGAAAAGCGTGATTTTGACTTAATCCAAAGATTGTAAAACTGCAGGAAGCACTCTAAAAACACTAAATATGATGTATTTGGTGCTAGATTCTGCCATATAACGCACTTTTGAAGCAAAATCTTGCTTCTGAGCAGATTCACAGAGTCAAAAATTTCTCAACGAGACTCAGAAAAAACGCTGATAACTCGTTGGAAACGCAGAATTTTGTGCATTTGAGGACGGATTCATGCGTATTACGTTGTATTGGATAGATTTATGTGATTTTCGATACTTTGAAACTGCTCAGGATGTGGTAATTTTGACTTATTTCAAACTTCATATAACTGCAATTAGCGCTCTGAAGACACGAAATATGATGTTTTTGTCGATAGATTCATACATATTATGAGTTCCTGAATAGAAATATGAACTTTTTGATTGTGGGAATCTGCGCGGAAAAACGTGATTTCGACTTATTCCAGAGTTTGTCAAACTGCAAATAGCACTCTAAAAACACGAAATATTATGTATTTGGTGCTAGATTCTGCCATAGAACGCCCTTTTGAAGCAAAATCTTGCTTCTGAGCAGATTTACAGAGTCAAAAATTTCTCAACGAGACTGAAAAAAACGCTGATAACTCGCTGGAAACGCAAAATTTTGTGCATTTGAGGACGGATTCATGCGTATAATGTTGTATTGGATAGATTCTTGTGATTTGCGATACTTTGAAACTGCTCAGAATGTGGTAATTTTGACTTATTTCAAACTTCATATAACTGCAGATAGCGCTCTGGAAACACGGAATATGATGTTTTTGTCGATAGATTCATACATATTATCAGGTCCTGAATAGGAATATGAACTTCTTGATTGTGAAAATCTGCGCGGAAAAGCGTGATTCCGACTTATTCCAAAAATTGTAAAAACTACAAATAGCACTCTAAAAACACGAAATATTATGTATTTGGTGCTAGATTCTGCCATGTAACGCACTTTTGGAGCAAAATCTTGCCTCTGAGCAGATTTACAGGGTCAAAAATTTCCCAACGAGACTCAGAAAAAACGTTGATAACTCGCTGGAAACGCAAAATTTTGTGCATTTGAGGACGGATTCATGCGTATTATGTTGTATTGGATAGATTTATGTGATTTGCGATACATTGAAACTGCTCAGAATGTGGAAATTTTGACTTATTTCAAACTTCATATAACTGCAGATAGCGCTCTGAAAACACAAAATATGTTGTTTTTGTCGATAGATTCATACATATTATGAGGTCCTGAATAGGAATATGAACATTTTGAGCGTGAAAATCTGCGCGGAAAAGCGTGACTTCGACTTATTCCAAAGTTTGTAAAACTGCAAATAGCACTTTAAAAACACGAAATATGATGTATTTGGTGCTAGATTCTGCCATATAACGCACTTTTGAAGCAAAAACTTGCTTCTGAGCAGATTTACAGTCAAAAATTTCTTAACGAGACTCAGGAAAAACGCTGATAACTCGCTGGAAAAGCAAAATTTTGTGCATTTAAGGACGGATCCATGCGTATTATGTTGGATTGGATAGATTTATGTGATTTGCGATACTTTGAACTGCTCAGAATGTGGTAATTTTGACTAATTTCAAACGTCATATGACTGCAGATAGCGCTCTGAAAACACGAAATATGATGTTTTTGTCGATAGATTCATACATATTATGAAGTCCTGAATAGGAATATGAACTTTTTGATTGTGAAAATCTGCGCGGAAAAGCGTGATTTTGACCTATTCCAAAGTTTGTAAAACTACTAATAGCACTCTAAAAACACAAAATATGATGTATTCGGTGCTAGATTCTGCCATATAACGCACTTTTGAAGCCAAATCTTGCTTCTGAGCAGATTCACAAAGTCGAAAATTTCTCAACGAGACTCAGAAAAAACGCTGATAAATCGCTGGAAACGCAGAATTGTGTGCATTTGAGGACGGATTTATGCGTATTATGTTGCATTGGATGGATTTATGTGATTTGCGATGCTTTGAAACTGCTCAGAATGTGGTAATTTTGACTTATTTCAAACTTCATATAACTGCAGATAGCGCTCTGAAAACACAAATTATGATGTTTTTGTTGATAGATTCAGACATATTATGAGGTCCTAAACAGGAATATGAACTTTTTGATTATGAAAATCTGCGCGGTAAAGCGTGATTTCGACTTATTCCAAAGTTTGTATAACTGCAAAAAGCACTCTAAAAACACAAAATATGATGTAATTGGTGCTAGATTCTGTCATATAACGCACTTTTGAAGCAAAATCTAGCTTCCGAGCAGATTTACAGAGTCTAGATTTTCTCAACAAGACTCAGAAAAAACATTGATAACGCGCTGGAAACGCAAAATTTTGTGCATTTGAGGACGGATTCATGCGTATTATGTTGTATTGGATTGATTTATGTGTTTTGCGATACTTTGGAACTGCTCAGAATGTGGTACTTTTAACTTATTTCAAACTTCATATAACTGCAGATGGCGCTCTGAAAACACGATATATGATGTTATTGTCGATAGATTCATACATATTAGAAGGTCCTGGATAGGAATATGAACTTTTTGATCGTAAAAATCTGCACGGAAAACCGTGATTTCGACTTATTCCAGAGTTTGTAAAACTGCAAATAGCACTCTAAAAACACGATATATGATGTATTTGGTGCTAGATTCTACCATATAACGGACTTTTGAAGCAATATTTTGCTTCTGAGCAGATTTACAGGGTCAAAAAATACTCTACGAGACTCAGAAAAAAACGCTGATAATTTGCTGAAAACGCAAAATGTTGTGCATTTGAGGACGGATTCATGCGTATTATGTTGTATTGGATAGATTTATGTGATTTGCGATACTTTGAAACTGTTCAGAATGTGGTAATTTTGACTTATTTCAAACTTCATATAACTGTAGATAGCGCTCTGAAACACGGAATATGATGTTTTTGTCGATAGATTCATACATATTATGAGGTCCTGAATAGGAATATGAACTTTTTGATTGTGAAAATCTGCGCTGAAAAGCGTGATTTCGACTTATTCCAAAGTTTGAAAAACTGCAAATAGCACTCTAAAAACACGAAATATGATGTATTTGGTGCTAGATTCTGCCATATAACACACTTTTGAAGCAAAATCTTGCTTCTGAGCAGATTTACACAGTCAAAAATTCCTCAACGAGACTCAGATAAATCGATGATAACTCGCTGGAAACGCAAAATTTTGTGCATTTGAGGACGGATTCATGCGTATTATGTTGTATTGGATAGATTTATATGATTTGCGATACTTTGAAACTGCTCAGAATGTGGTAATTTTGACTTATTTCAAACTTCATATAACTGCAGATAGCGCTCTGAAAACACGAAATATGATGTTTTTGTCGATAGATTCATATATATTATGAGGTCCTGAATAGGAATATGAACTTTTTGATTGGGAAAATTTGCGCGGAATAGCGTGATTTCGACTTATTCCAAAGTTTGCGAAACTGCAAATAGCACTCTAAAAACACGAAACATGATGTATTTGGTGCTAGATTCTGCCATATAATGCACTTTTGAAGCAAAATCTTGCTTCTGAGCAGATTTACAAAGTCAAAAATTTCTCAACGAGACTCAGAAGAAACGCTGATAACTCGCTGGAAACGAAAAATTTTGTGCATTTAAGGACGGATTCATGCGTATTATGTTGTATTGGGTAGATTCATGTGATTTGCGATACTTTGAAACTGCTCAGAATGTGGTAATTTTGACTTTTTCCAAACTTCATATAACTGCAGATAGCGCTCTGAGAACACGAAATATGATGTTATTGTCGATAGATTCAAACATATTATGAGGTCCTGATTAGGAATATGAACTTTTTGATTGTGAGAATCTGCGCTGAAAAGCGTGACTTTGACTTTTTCAAATTTGTAAGACTGCAAATAGCACTTTAAGAACACTAAACATGATGTATTTGGTGCTGGATTCTGCCATATAAACGCACTTTTGATGCAAAATCTTGCTTCTGAGCAGATTTACAGAGTAAAAATTTCTCAACAAGACTCAGAAAGAACGCTGATAACTCGCTGGGAACGCAAAATTCTGTGCATTTGAGGCCGGATTCATGCGTATTATGTTGTATTGGATAGATTTATGTGATTTGCGATACTTTGAAACTGCTCAGAATGTGGTAATTTTGACTTTTTTCAAACTTCATATAACTGCAGATAGCGCTCTGTAAACACGAAATATGATGTTTTTGTCGATAGATTCATACATATTATGAGGTCCTGAATGGGAATATGAGCATTTTGATTGTGAAAATTTGCGCGGAATAGCGTGATTTCGACTTATTCCAAAGTTTGTAGAACTGCAAATAGCACTCTAAAAACACGAAATATGATGTACTTGGTGCTATATTCTGCCATATAACGCACTTTTGAAGCAAAATCTTGCTTCTGAATGGATTTACAGAGTCAAAAATCTCTCAACGAGACTCAGAAAAAACGCTGATGAATCGCTGGAAACGCAGAATTCTGTGCATTTGAGGACGGATTCATGCCTATTATGTTGTATTGGATAGATTTATGTGATTTGCGATACTATGAAACTGCTCAGAATGTTGTAATTTTGACTTATTTCAAACTTCATATAACTGCAGATAGCGCTCTGAAAACACGAAATATGATGTTCTTGTCGATAGATTCATACAAATTATGAGGTCCTAGATAGGAATATGAACTTTTTGATTGTGAAAATCTGCGCGGAAAAGCGTGATTTCGACTTATTCCAAAGTTTGTAAAACTGCAAATAGCACTCTAAAAACACGATATATGATGTATTTGGTGCTAGATTCTGCCATATAACGCACTTTTGAAGCTAAATCTTGCTTCTGAGCAGATTTACAGAGTCTAAAATTTCTCAACGAGACTCAGAAAAAACGCTGATAACTCGCTGGAAGCGCAAAATTTTGTGCATTTGGGGACGGATTCATGCGTATTATGCTGTATTGGATAGATTTGCGATACTTTGAAACTGCTCAGAATGTGGTAATTTTGACTTATTTCAAACTTCATATAACTGCAGATAGCGCTCTAAAAACACAAAATATGATGTTTTTTTCGATAGATTCATACATATTATAAGGTCCTGAATGGGAATATGAATTTCTGATTGTGCAAATCTGCGCGGAAAAGCGTGATTTCGACTCATTCCAAAGTTTGTAAAACTGCAAATAGCAATCTAAAAACACGAAATATGATGTATTTGGTGCTAGATTCTGCCATATAACACACTTTTGAAGCAAAATCTTGCCTCTGAGCAGATTCACAGAGTCAAAAATTTCTCAACGAGACTCAGGAAAAACGCTGATAACTTGCTGGAAACGCAAAATTTTGTACATTTGAGGACGGATTCATGCGTTTTATGTTGTATTAGATAGATTTAGTTGATTCGCGATACTTTGAAACTGCTCAGAATGTGGTAATTTTGACTTATTCCAAACTTCATATAACTGCAGATAGCCCTCTGAAAACACGCAATATGATGTTTTTGTCAATAGATTCAAACATATTATGAGGTCCTGAATAGGAATATGAACTTTTTAATTGTGAAAATCTGCGCGGAAAAGCGTGATTTCGACTTATTCCAAAGTTTGTAAAACTGCAATAGCACTCTAAAAACACGAAATATGATGTATTTGGTGCTAGATTCTGCCATATAACGCACTTTTGAAGCAAAATCTTGCTTCTGAGCAGATTTACAGAGTCAAAAATTTCTCAACGAGACTCAGGAAAAACGCTGATAACCCGCTGGAAACGCAAAACTTTGTGCATTTGAAGACGGATTCATGCGTATCATGTTGTATTGGATAGATTTATGTGATTTGCGATACTTTGAAACTGCTTAGAATCTGGTAATTTCGACTTATTTCATACTTCATATAACTGCAGATAGCGCTCTGAAAACGCAAAATATGATGTTTCTGTCGATAGATTCATACATATAATAAGGTCCTGGATAGGAATATGAACTTTTTGATTGTGAAAATCTGCGCGGGAAAGCGTGATTTCGACTTATTCCAAAGTTTGGAAAACTGCAAATAGCACTCTAAAAACACAAAATATGGTGTATTTGGAGCTAGATTCTGCCATATAACGCACTTTTGAAGCAAAATCTTGCTTCTGAGCAGATTTACAGAGTCAAAAATTTCTCAACGAGACTCAGGAAAAACGCTGATAACCCGCTGGGAACGCAAAACTTTGTGCATTTGAAGACGGATTCATGCGTATCATGTTGTATTGGATAGATTTATGTGATTTGCGATACTTTGAAACTGCTCAGAATGTGGTAATTTTGACTTATTTCATACTTCATATAACTGCAGATAGCGCTCTGAAAACGCGAAATATGATGTTTTTGTCGATAGATTCATACATATCATGAGGTCCTGAATAGGAATATGAACATTTTGATTGTGAAAATCTGCGCGGAAAAGCGTGATTCCGACTTATTCCAGAGTTTGTAAAACTGCTAATAGCACTCTAAAAACATGAAATATGATGTATTTTGTGCTAGATTCTGCCATATAATGCACTTTTGAAGCTAAATCTTACTTCTGAGCAGATTCACAGAGTCAATAATTTCTCAACGAGACTCAGAAAAACGCTTATAACTCGCTGGAAACGCAAAATTTTGTGCATTTGAGGACGGATTCATGCCTATTATGTTGTATTGGATAGATTTATGTGATTTGCGATACTTTGAAACTGCTCAGAATGTGGTAATTTTGACTTATTTCAAACTTCATATAACTGCATTTGCGCTCTGAAAACACAGAATATGCTGTTTTTGTCGATAGATTCATACATATTATAAGGTCCAGGATAGGAATA
>OZ022325.1:31668061-31738824 GCA_963989225.1 Dromius quadrimaculatus
ACTGCAATTAGCGCTCTGAAAACACGAAATATGATGTTTTTGTCGATAGATTCATACATATTATGAGGTCCTGAATAGGAATATGAATTTTTTGATTATGAAAATCTGCGCGGGAAAGCGTGATTTCGACTTATTCTAAAGTTCGTATAACTGCAAATAGCACTCTAAAAACACGAAATATGATGTATTTGATGCTAGATTTTGCCATATAACTTACGTTTGAAGCAAAATCTTGCTTCTGAGCAGATTTACAGAGTCAAAAATTTCTCAACGAGACTCAGCAAAAAAGCTGATGTGTCGCTGGAAACGCAAAATTTGATGCATTTGAGGACGGATTCATACGTATTGTGTTGTATTGGATAGATTTATGTGATTTGCGGCACTTTGAAACTGCTCAGAATGTGGTAGTTTTGACTTATTTCAAACTTCATATAACTGCAGATAGCGCTCTGAAAACACAAGATATGATGTCTTTGTTGATAGATTCATACATATTATGAGGTCCTGAATGGGAATATGAACTTTTTGATTATGAAAATCTGCGCGGAAAAGCGTGATTTCGACTTATTCCAAAGTTTGTAAAACTGCAAATAGCACTCTCAAAACACGAAATTAAATGTATTTGGTGCTAGATTCTGCCTTATAACGCACTTTTGAAGCAAGATCTTGCTTCTGAACAGATTTACAGAGTCAAAAATTTCTCATCGAGACTCAAAAAAAACGTTGATAACTCGCTGGAAACGCGAAATTTTGTGCATTTGAGGACGGATTCATGCGTATTATGCTGTATTGGATAGATTTATGTGATTTGCGATACATTGAAACTGCTCAGAATGTGGAAATTTTGACTTATTTCAAACTTCATATAACTGCAGATAGCGCTCTGAAAACACAAAATATGTTGTTTTTGTCGATAGATTCATACATATTATGAGGTCCTGAATAGGAATATGAACATTTTGAGCGTGAAAATCTGCGCGGAAAAGCGTGACTTCGACTTATTCCAAAGTTTGTAAAACTGCAAATAGCACTTTAAAAACACGAAATATGATGTATTTGGTGCTAGATTCTGCCATATAACGCACTTTTGAAGCAAAAACTTGCTTCTGAGCAGATTTACAGTCAAAAATTTCTCAACGAGACTCAGGAAAAACGCTGATAACTCGCTGGAAAAGCAAAATTTTGTGCATTTAAGGACGGATTCATGCGTATTATGTTGTATTGGATAGATTTATATGATTTGCGATACTTTGAAACTGCTCAGAATGTGGTAATTTTGACTTATTTCAAACTTCATATAACTGCAGATAGCGCTCTGAAAACACGAAATATGATGTTTTTGTCGATAGATTCATATATATTATGAGGTCCTGAATAGGAATATGAACTTTTTGATTGGGAAAATTTGCGCGGAATAGCGTGATTTCGACTTATTCCAAAGTTTGCGAAACTGCAAATAGCACTCTAAAAACACGAAACATGATGTATTTGGTGCTAGATTCTGCCATATAATGCACTTTTGAAGCAAAACCTTGCTTCTGAGCAGATTTACAAAGTCAAAAATTTCTCAACGAGACTCAGAAGAAACGCTGATAACTCGCTGGAAACGAAAAATTTTGTGCATTTAAGGACGGATTCATGCGTATTATGTTGTATTGGGTAGATTCATGTGATTTGCGATACTTTGAAACTGCTCAGAATGTGGTAATTTTGACTTTTTCCAAACTTCATATAACTGCAGATAGCGCTCTGAGAACACTAAATATGATGTTATTGTCGATAGATTCAAACATATTATGAGGTCCTGATTAGGAATATGAACTTTTTGATTGTGAGAATCTGCGCTGAAAAGCGTGACTTTGACTTTTCCAAAATTTGTAAGACTGCAAATAGCACTTTAAAAACACTGAACATGATGTATTTGGTGCTGGATTCTGCCATATAACGCACTTTTGATGCAAAATCTTGCTTCTGAGCAGATTTACAGAGTAAAAATTTCTCTACAAGACTCAGAAAGAACGCTGATAACTCGCTGGGAACGCAAAATTCTGTGCATTTGAGGCCGGATTCATGCGTATTATGTTGTATTGGATAGATTTATGTGATTTGCGATACTTTGAAACTGCTCAGAATGTGGTAATTTTGACTTTTTTCAAACTTTATATAACTGCAGATAGCGCTCTGTAAACACGAAATATGATGTTTTTGTCGATAGATTCATACATATTATGAGGTCCTGAATGGGAATATGAGCATTTTGATTGTGAAAATTTGCGCGGAATAGCGTGATTTCGACTTATTCCAAAGTTTGTAGAACTGCAAATAGCACTCTAAAAACACGAAATATGATGTATTTGGTGCTATATTCTGCCATATAACGCACTTTTGAAGCAAAATCTTGCTTCTGAATGGATTTACAGAGTCAAAAATCTCTCAACGAGACTCAGAAAAAACGCTGATGAATCGCTGGAAACGCAGAATTCTGTGCATTTGAGGACGGATTCATGCGTATTATGTTGTATTGGATAGATTTATGTGATTTGCGATACTATGAAACTGCTCAGAATGTGGTAATTTTGACTTATTTCAAACTTCATATAACTGCAGATAGCGCTCTGAAAACACGAAATATGATGTTCTTGTCGATAGATTCATACAAATTATGAGGTCCTAGATAGGAATATGAACTTTTTGATTGTGAAAATCTGCGCGGAAAAGCGTGATTTCGACTTATTCCAAAGTTTGTAAAACTGCAAATAGCACTCTGAAAACACGATATATGATGTATTTGGTGCTAGATTCTGCCATATAACGCACTTTTGAAGCTAAATCTTGCTTCTGAGCAGATTTACAGAGTCTAAAATTTCTCAACGAGACTCAGAAAAAACGCTGATAACTCGCTGGAAGCGCAAAATTTTGTGCATTTGGGGACGGATTCATGCGTATTATGCTGTATTGGATAGATTTATGTGATTTGCGATACTTTGAAACTGCTCAGAATGTGGTAATTTTGACTTATTTCAAACTTCATATAACTGCAGATAGCGCTCTGAAAACACAAAATATGATGTTTTTTCGATAGATTCATACATATTATAAGGTCCTGAATGGGAATATGAATTTTTGATTGTGCTAATCTGCGCGGAAAAGCGTGATTTGGACTTATTCCAAAGTTTGTAAAACTGCAAATAGCAATCTAAAAACACGAAATATGATGTATTTGGTGCTAGATTCCGCCATATAACACACTTTTGAAGCAAAATCTTGCTTCTGAGCAGATTCACAGAGTCAAAATTTCTCAACGAGACCCAGGAAAAACGCTGATAACTTGCTGGAAACGCAAAATTTTGTACATTTGAGGACGGATTCATGCGTTTTATGTTGTATTGGATAGATTTAGTTGATTCGCGATACTTTGAAACTGCTCAGAATGTGGTAATTTTGACTTATTCCAAACTTCATATAACTGCAGATAGCCTCTGAAAACACGCGATATGATGTTTTTGTCAATAGATTCATACATATTATGAGGTCCTGAATAGAAATATGAACTTTTTGATTGCGAAAATCTGCGCGGTAAAGCGTGATTTCGACTTATTCCAAAGTTTGTAAAACTGCAAATAGCAATCTAAGAACACGAAATATGATGTATTTCGTGCTAGATTCTACCATATAATGCACTTTTGAAGCAAAATCTTGCTTCTGAGCAGATTTACAGAGTCAAAAATTGCTCAACGAGACTCAGAAAAAACGCTGATAACTCGCTGGAAACGAATAATTTTGTGCATTTGAGGACGGATTCATGCGTATTATGTTGTATTGGGTAGATTCATGTGATTTGCGATACTTTCAAACTGCTCAGAATGTGGTTATTTTGACTTATTTCAAACTTCATATAACTGCAGATAGCGCTCTGAAAACACGAAATATTGTTCTTGTCGACAGATTCATACATATAATGAGGTCCTGATTAGGAATATGAACTTTTTGATTGTGAGAATCTGCGCTGAAAAGCGTGACTTTGACTTATTCCAAAATTTGTAAGATTGCAAATAGCACTCTAAAAACACTAAACATGATGTATTTGGTGCTGGATTCTGCCATATAACGCACTTTTGAAGCAAAATCTAGCTTCTGAGCAGATTAACAGAGTCAAAAATTTCTCAACAAGACTCAGAAAGAACGCTGATAACTCACTGGAAACGCTAAATTCTGTGCATTTGAGGCCGGATTCATGCGTTTTATGTTGTATTGGATAGATTTATGTGATTTGCGATACTTTGAAACTGCTCAGAATGTGGTTATTTCGACTTCTTTCAAACTTCATATAACTGCAGATAGCGCTCTGAAAACACGAAATATGATGTTTTTGTCGATAGATTCATACATATTATGAGATCCTGAATGGGAATATGAGCTTTTTGATTGTGGAAATTTGCGCGGAATAGCGTGATTTCGACTTATTCCAAAGTTTGTAAAACTGCAAATAGCACTCTAAAAACACAAAATATGATGTATTTGGAGCAAGATTCTGCCATATAACGCACTTTTGAAGCAAGATCTTGCTCCAGAGCAGATTAACAGCGTCAAAAATTTCTCAACGAGACTCAGAAAAACGCTGATAACTTGCTGGAAACGCAAAATTTTGTGCATTTGAGGACGGATTCATGCGTATTATGTTGTATTGAATAGATTTATGTGATTTGCGATACTTTGAAACTGCTCAGAATGTGGTAATTTTAACTTATTTCAAACTTCATATGACTGCAGATAGCGCTCTTAAAACACGATATATGATGTTATTGTCGATAGATTCATAAATATTATAAAGTCCTGGATAGAAATATGAACTTTTTGATTGTGAAAATCTGCACGGAAAAGCGTGATTTCGACTTATTCCAGAGTTTGTAAAACTGCAAATAGCACTCTAAAAATACGGAATATGATGTATTTGGTGCTAGATTCTGCCATATAACGCACTTTTGAAGCAAAATTTTGCTTCTGAGCAGATTTACAGGGTCAAAAATTTCTCAACGAGACTCAGAAAAAACGCTGATAATTTGCTCAGAATGTGGTAATTTTGACTATTTCAAACTTCATATAACTGCAGATAGCGCTCTGAAAACACAAAATATGATGTTTTTGTTGATAGATTCATACATATTATGAGGTCCTGAATGGAATATGAACTTTTTGATTGTGAAAATCTGCGCGGAATAGCGTGATTTCTACTTATTCCAAAGTTTGTAGAACTGCAAATAGCACTCTAAAAACACGGAATATGATGTATTTGGTGCTAGATTCTGCCATATAACGCACTTTTGAAGCTAAATCTTGCTTCTGAGCAGATTAACAGGGTCTAAAATTTCTCAACGAGACTCAGAAAAAACGCTGATAACTCGCTGGAAGCGCAAAATTTTGTGCATTTGAGGACGGATTCATGCGTATTATGCTGTATTGGATAGATTTATGTGATGTGCGATACTTTGAAACTGCTCAGAATGTGGTAATTTTGACTTATTTCAAACTTCATATAACTGCAGATAGCGCTCTGAAAACACGAGATATGATGTTTCTGTCGATAGATTCATACAAATTATGAGGTCCTGAATAGGAATATGAACTCTTTGATTGTGAAAATCTGCGCGGAAAAGCGTGATTTCGACTCATTCCAGAGTTTGTAAAAATGCAAATAGCACTCTAAAAACACGACATATGATGTATTTGGTGCTAGATTCTGCCATATAACGCACCTTTGGAGCAAAATCTTACTTCTGAGCAGATTTACAGGGTCAAAAATTTCTCAACGAGACTCAGAATAAACGCTGATAACTCGCTGGAAACCCAAAATTTTGTGCATTTGAGGACAAATTATGCGTATTATGTTGTATTGGATAGATTTATGTGATTTGCGATACTTTGAAAACTGCTCAGAATGTGGTGATTTTGACTTATTCCAAACTTCATATAACTGCAGATAGCGCTCTGAAAACACGAAATATGATGTTTTTGTCGATAGATTCATACATATTATGAGGTCCTGAATAGGAATATGAACTTTTTGATTGTGAAAATCTGCGCGGAAAAGCGTGATTCCGACTTATTCCAAAGTTTGTAAAACTGCAAATAGCACTCTAAAAACACGAAATATGATGTATTTGGTGCTAGATTCTGCCATATAACGCACTTTTGAAGCAAAATCTTGCTTCTGAGCAGATTTACAAAGTCAAAATATTCTCAACGAGACTCAGAATTAACGCTGATAACTTGCTGGAAACGCAGAATTCTGTGCATTTGAGGACGGATTCATGCGTATTATGTTGTATTGGGTAGATTTATGTGATTTGCGATACTTTGGAACTGCTCAGAATCTGGTAATTTTGACTTATTTCATACTTCATATAACTGCAGATAGCGCTCTAAAAACGCAAAATATGATGTTTTTGTCTATAGATTCATACATATTATGAGGTCCTGAATAGGAATATGAACTTTTAGATTGTGAAAATCTGCGCGGGAAAGCGTGATTCCGACTCATTCCAGAGTTTGTAAAACTGCAAATAACACTCTAAAAACACGATATATGATGTATTTGGTGCTAGATTCTGCCATATAACGCACTTTTGAAGCAAAATCTTACTTCTGAGCAGATTTACAGGGTCAAAAATTTCTCAACGAGACTCAGAAAAAACGCTGATAACCCGCTGAAAACGCATAACTTTGTGCATTTGAAGACAAATTCATGCGTACCATGCTGTATTGGATAGATTTATGTGATTTGCGATACTTTGAAACTGCTCAGAATGTGGTAATTTTGACTTATTTCTTACTTCATATAACTGCAGATAGCGCTCTGAAAACACGAAATATGATGTTTTTGTCGATAGATTCATACATATTATGAGGTCCTGAATAGGAATATGAACATTTTGATTGTGAAAATCTGCGCGGAAAAGCGTGACTTCGACTCATTCCAAAGTTTGTAAAACTGCTAATAGCACTCTAAAAACACGAAATATGATGTATATTGTGCTAGATTCTGCCATATAATGCACTTTTGAAGCTAAATCCTACTTCTGAGCAGATTCACAGAGTCAATAATTTCTCAACGAGACTCAGAAAAACGCTTATAACTTGCTGGAAACGCAAAATTTTGTGCATTTGAGGACGGATTCATGCCTATTATGTTGTATTGGATAGATTTATGTGATTTGCGATACTTTGAAACTGCTCAGAATGTGGTAATTTTGACTTATTTCAAACTTCATATAACTGCAGATAGCGCTCTGAAAACACGGAATATGCTGTTTTTGTCGATAGATTCATACATATTATAAGGTCCTGAATAGGAATATGAACTTTTTGATTGTGAAAATCTGCGCGGAAAAGCGTGATTTCGACTTATTCCAAAGTTTGTAAAACTGCAAATAGCACTCTAAAAACACGAAATATGATGTATTTGGTGCCAGATTCTGTCATATAACGCACTTATGAAGCAAAATCTTGCTTCTGAGCAGATTTACAGAGTCAAAATTTTCTTAACGAGACTCAGAAATAACGCTGATAACTCGCTGGAAACGCAAAATTTTGTGCATTTGAGGACGGATTCATGCGTATTATGTTGCATTGGGTAGATTTATGTGATTTGCGATACTTTGGAACTGCTCAGAATCTGGTAGTTATGACTTATTTCATACTTCATATAACTGCAGATAGCGCTCTGAAAACACGAAATATGATGTTTTTGTCGATAGATTCATACATATTATGAGGTCCTAAATAGGAATATGAACTTTTTGATTGTGAAAATCTGCGCGGAAAAGCGTGATTTCGACTTATTCCAAAGTTTGTAAAACTGCTAATAGCACTCTAAAAACACGAAATATGATGAGATACTGCCATATAACGCACTTTTGGAGCAAAATCTTACTTCTGAGCAGATTTACAGAGTCAAAAATTTCTCAACGAGACTCAGAAAAAACGCCGATAACCCGCTGGAAACGCAAAATTTTGTGCATTTGAGGACAAATTCATGCGTATTATGTTGTATTGGATAGATTTATGTGATTTGCGATACTTTGAAACTGCTCAGAATGTTGTAATTTTGACTCATTTCAAACTTCATTTAACTGCAGATAGCGCTCTGAAAACACGAAATATGATGTTATTGTCGATAGATTCATACATATTATAAGGTCCTGGATAGGAATATGAACTTTTTGATTGTAGAAATCTGCACGGGAAAGCGTGATTCCGACTCATTCCAGAGTTTGTAAAACTGCAAATAGCACTCTAAAAACACGATATATGATGTATTTGGTGCTAGATTCTGCCAAATAACGCACTTTTAAAGCAAAATCTCACTTCTGAGCAGATTTACAGAGTCAAAAATTTCTCAACGAGACTCAAAAAAAACGCTGATAACTCGCTGAGAACGCAAAATTTTGTACATTTGAGGACGGATCCATGCGTATTATGTTGTATTGGATAGATTTGTGTGATTCGCGATACTTTGAAACTGCTAAGAATGTGATAATTTTGACTTATTTCAAACTTCATATAACTGCAGATAGCGCTCTGAAAACACGAAATATGATCTTTTTGTTGATAGATTCATACATATTATGAGGTCCTGAATAGGAATATGAACTTTTTGATTGTGAAAATTGGCGCGGAAAAGCGTGATTTCGACTTATCATCAAGTTTGTGAAACTGCGAATAGCATTCTAAAAACACGAAATATGATGTATTTGGTGCCAGATTCTGCCATATAACGCACTTTTGAAGCTAAATCTTGCTTCTGAGCAGATTTACAGGGTCTAAAATTTCTCAACGAGACTCAGAAAAAACGCTGATAACTCGCTGGAAGCGCAAAATTCTGTGCATTTGAGGACGGATTCATTCGTATTATGCTGTATTGGATAGATTTATGTGATTTGCGATACTTTGAAACTGCTCAGAATGTGGTAATTTTGACTTATTTCAAACTTCATATAACTGCAGAAAGCGCTCTGAAAACACGGAATATGATAAATATGTTTTATTGGGTTTAAGTTCTGTAATTTATTAGAAACACAACGTTTCAACAGCAAAGTGCTGCCATTTTCAAGTGACAAGAAATATAAATATTATATTTATATTTCTTGTCACTTGAAAAAGGCAGCACTTTGCTGTTGAAACGTTGTGTTTCTAATAAATTACAGAACTTAAACCCAATAAAACATATTTATTTAAAAATGAGTTCTGAAAAGTTTTTTCCTTCACGGAATATGATGTTTTTGTCGATAGATTCATACATATTGTGAGGTCCTGAATAGGAATATGAACTTTTTGATTGTGCAAATCTGCGCGGAAAAGCGTGATTTCGACTTATTCCAAAGTTTGTAAAACTGCAAATAGCAATCTAAAAACACGAAATATGATGTATTTGGTGCTAGATTCTGCCACATAACGCACTTTTGAAGCAAAATCTTGCTTCTGAGCAGATTTACAGAGTCAAAAATTTCTCAACGAGACTCAGGAAAAACGCTGATAACTTGCTGGAAACGCAAAATTTTGTACATTTGAGGACGGATTCATGCGTTTTATGTTGTATTGGATAGATTCAGTTGACTTGTGATACTTTGAAACTGCTCAGAATGTGGTAATTTTGACTTATTCCAAAGTTTGTAAAACTGCTAATAGCACTCTAAAAACACGAAATATGATGTATTTTGTGCTAGATTCTGCCATATAATGCACTTTTGAAGCTATTATGTTGTATTGGATAGATTTATGTGATTTGCGATACTTTGGAACTGCTCACAATGTGGTAAATTTGACTTATTTCATACTTCATATAACTGCAGATAGCGCTCTAAAAACACGAAATATGATGTTTTTGTCGATAGATACATACATATTATGAGGTCCTGAATGGGAATATGAACTTTTTGATTGTAAAAACACGGATTATGATGTATTTGGTGCTAGATTCTGCCATATAACGCACTTTTGAAGCAAAATCCCGCTTCTGAGCAGATTTACAGTGTCAAAAGTTTCTCAACGAGTCTCAGAAAAAACGCTGATAACTCGCTGGAAACGCAGAATTTTGTGCATTTGAGGACGGATTCATGCGTATTATGTTGTATTGGATAGATTTATGTGATTTGCGTTACTTGGAAACTGCTCAGAATGTGGTAATTTTGACTTATTCTAAAATTCATATAACTGCAGATAGCGCTCTGAAAACACGGATTATGATGTTTTTGTCGATAGATTCATACATATCATGAGGTCCTGAAGAGGAATACGAACTTTTTGATTCTGAAAATCTGACCGGGAAAGCGTGATTTCGACTTATTCCAAAGTTTGTAAAACTGCAAATAGCACTCTAAAAACACAAAACATGATGTATTTGGAGCTAGATTCTGCCAAATAACGCACTTTTGGAGCAAAATCTTGCTTCTGAGCAGATTCAAAGAGTCAAAAATTTCTCAACGAGACTCAAAAGAAACGCTGATAACTCGCTGGAAACGCAAAATTTTGTGCATTTGAGGACGGATTCATGCGTATTATGTTGTATTGGACAGATTTATGTGATTTGCGATACTTTGAAACTGCTCAGAAAGTGGTAATTTTGACTTATTTCAAACTTCAAATAACTGCAAATAGCGCTCTGAAAACACGGAATATGATATTTTTGTCGATAGATTCATACATATTATGAGGTCCTGAATAGGAATATGAACTTTTTGATTGTGAAAATTTGCGCGGAAAAGCGTTATTTCGACTTACTCCAAAGTTCGTAAAACTGCAAATAGCACTCTGAGAACACGAAATATGATGTATTTGATGCTAGATTCTGCCATATAACGCACTTTTGAAGCAAAATCTTGTTTCTGAGCAGATTTACAGAGTCAAAACTTCTTTAACGAGACTCAGAAAAAACGCTGATAACTCGCTGGAAACGCATAATTTTGTGCATTTGAGGACGGATTCATGCGTATTATGTTGTATTGGACAGATTTATGTGATTTGCGATACTTTGAAACTGCTCGGAATGTGGTAATTTTGACTTATTTCAAACTTCATATAATTGCAGATAGCGCTCTGAAAACACAAGATATGATGTTTTTGTCGATAGATTTATACATAATATGAGGTCCCAAATAGGAATATGAACTTTTTGATTGTGAAAATCTGCGCGGAAAAGCGTGATTTCGACTTATTCCAAAGTTTGTAAAACTGCAAATAGCACTCTAAAAACACGAAATATGATGTATCTGGTGCTAGATTTTGTCGTATAACGCGTTTTTGAAGCAAAATCTTGCTTCTGAGCAGATTTTCAGAGTCAAAAATTTCTCAACGAGACTCAGAAAAAACGCAGATAACTCGCTGGAAACGCAAAATTTTGTGCATTAGAGGACGGATTCATGCGTATTATGTTATATCGGATAGATTTATGTGATTTGCGATACTCTGAAACTGCTCAGAATGTGGTAATTTTGACTTAATTCCAAACTTCATATAACTGCAGATAGCGCTCTGAAAACACGAACTATGATGTTTTTGTCGATAGATTCATACATATTATGAGGTCCTGAAGAGGAATATGGACTTTTTGATTGTGAAAATTTGCGCGGAAAAGCGTGATTTTGACTTATCCCAAAGTTTGTAAAACTGCAAATATCACTCTAAAAACACGAAATATGATGTATTTGGTACTAGATTCTGCCATATAACGCACTTTTGAAGCAAAATCTGGCTTCTGAGCAGATTAACAGAGTCAAAAATTCCTAAACGAGACTTGGAAAAACGCTGATAACTCGCTGGCAACGCAAAATTTTGTGCATTTGAGGACGGATTCATGCGTATTATGTTGTATTGGATGGATTTATGTGATTTGCGAAACTTTGAAACTGCTCAGAATGTGGTAATTTTGACTTATTTCTAACTTCATATAACTGCAGATAGCGCTCTGAAAACACGAAATATGATGTTTTTGTCGATAGATTAATACAGATCTTGAGGTCTTGAATAGGATTATGAACTTTTTGATTGTGAAAATCTGCGCGGAGAAACGTGATTTCGACTTATTTGAAAGTTTGTAAAACTGCAGATAGCACTCCAAAAACACGAAATATGATGTATTTGGTGCTAGATTCTGCCATATAACGCACTTTTGAAGCAAAATCTTGCTTCTGAGCAGATTTACAGAGTCAAAAATTCCTCAACAGTAGTGTAGTAAGGAGAGTTCTGGACCACTTTCCAAGATGGCGGCTGGTCTTGAACTCTCAGAGAGTTCTGGACCAATTTTAAAGATGGCGGCCTGGTCGGCGTTTACTAGATGACGTCATAGTTTGCACGTGTGAATGAGTCATAAGCTCAGGTTGGCAATGACACGTGTCCGCTCATAGCTCAGGAATGCACCTGATTAATTATTACACCTGAGGAGGCACGCGTCCAACAGGTGTCCGTGGATGTTCAACCCGCATTAACCCCAAGTGCTCGTGTCTTAACACCTGCTAGCTAGGAACGCGTCTTCAGTTCAATGCACGTGTCTCATTACCACCTGAAGATGAGTCATACCCAATATTAACCCCCAGTGACAACAGATGTGTAATTGTAACACCAGGAATGTGTCTTAAGTTCACTGTACTTTTGTGCTAGGAGAGCAATGACTGAGGGTATGTTCAGGTGTGCAATATTGCTGTTAGAATGCAGCTGGCGATGAGTCACATTAACATTGTCCTCTTTCAAGTTGATGGCACTGAACTGGAACACTTGTATTAATAATCTAGTCTCATTATATGTCAGAATCACAGTGAATTTTATAGTGGGGGATATCCTATAAATGTATAGAAATAGTTGGATTTGGTGATTAGTTTTGTTCTATCTCCAGTAGAAAATATTCAGAAATTCAAATAATTGCATCATGAGTCTTTTACAAAAAATCAACAAAGTTGCAAAAGTAAAAGAAACTTTACCACTCACATCTCTAGAAATTGGTAAAAAATATAAAATTCTAAAACTTTACTGAACTGCTACAACTTATGGTGAACGAGTAGTTCTGGAACTTTTGGATCATCGAATTTACTTGGGACAACGATTTAATCATTTAAAAGAAACAGACATTGTTGAGTTAAATAATAAAGCCTCTTCTGGCAAACTTTTCATTGTTTCAAGAGGAAAGTCGGGGAACATTGTCAACATAGAATTTGTGGATAAATAGAAATTTTCTATATAAGAATGGAAAGAAGTCAGAACTACAACCAAAGACTGACTCCATATTTAAAAAACTTGGAAATTCTAAAACAGGATATAGAAATATATTGTTTTATCAACAGAATTAAAAATATCAAAATTGATGTCGTCAACAAGAAGAGTTCGTTCCAACGAAAAACCACAAGTTCATCTCCTAGTAAAGTGGGGGTATGCCTACCGCATAGCCAGATGTGGAAAGTGGGAGCAATTCGCAAGAAATCATAATCATATCATAAGGTAAATCGATATGAGAACCACTTGAAATTGGTATATACTTATTGATATTCACTTTTAAATGTAATATTTTGTATAGACTCCACCCAGACCCACGTTCATCATACTGGGATAGTTTTGCCAAAATCTTATCAACATTATCATGATACCATTCATTAATATTTGTTGACTTACTAATTATCGTATCGGCTGTAGTGAATGATTTTAATTCAACTGCTCTGGTTTTAGGCATTATAAAATCACAGTTGGAAATAGGATTCACTTTCAAGACTGATGATTCTAAAGCTTCTTGTATTTTCTTCGAGAATATACGAAAACATTTATTCAAAAATAATTTAGGATCTTTATACTTTAGATTGATGATAATACCAGTGCGAATTCAACAGTCGAAACATGACTCCAGATCTTGCCAAATCAAGTTCCTCTCTTGCTTTCGTAATCCAGACCCAGAAACACGACCACGTTTTATATGCTTTAATTTTTCACGATAAAATTTAAATAATCCTAAATTTGACTCTAACTGAAATATGTTTCCATTATTCTTATGATTGTTTTTGATAGCTCTTTTTATCAATAGAATGAATTTATTGATATGTTTTAGCCAATTTTTACACTCTTCTTGTGTTTTCAAAAGTTTCATTCCATCGACAAGCGTCTTCAACGCTTTTGTACTTATTTCAGCTATGTTTCGCATAGTGAACAACACGTAACTAACACAATAATGATAGCCTCTAGTTTTCAAAATGCCTCAACTTGCAGCTGTGCGCATGTGCACAAGAAGGTGGGGCAAGTATAATGACCATAAAATATGATCAGAATTTGATCCACGGAATATTCACATATTTCAAATTAAAAACTCCCTTAATTTGATTAATTCATAATAAACACAACTTGTATGATGTTGTAAGATTACGGTTAAAACTAGACTTTGATTGCGCATGCGCATTACATTGGAAATAATTAAGTCAGATTATGAACATTTAAATTAAAATTATTTAGATTTTCAATCCAAGGTAAATTTGATCAGATGAATTCGAGAACATGAGAGAAGGAATATTAAAACTAAGAATTGGTTCAAAATATTTATTCCATTAAAAAAAGATACAACTGAATTACATATTACTGACGATGTTTGTCAGTGGATTATAACTTATCAACTTATCATGTATTATTGAACAATAAGCAGCTGTATTATCAGGCACATTTTCATTTGTTTCAAACTCCAATCTTATATCCACATTCCCTGATTTTAACAACTCACTTCGATGAGAACAGTCGATTATCACCAAAGGTGCTATTTTGAGGAACTCATTAGGTGAAAAAATCGGCTCGTTAGGCCGTACGTAGTAAGATTGTTGAAACTGAGCGTACATTTCATAAAGCATTGCCCATTGATTGTTCTTAAAGTTCAAGTTAAGATTGTCATATGGATATATTTCGGAATTCAAATATAGCTTAATATTAGTTAAATGACAATGATCAAACTTACTCATATCTTTATTAAGTTTATTTTTGCGATCAGTTTGTAGACCAAATATGATGAAACGAGGTATTTCCAACTGCGTGCTAGTTTTTATTGGCCAAGAATGTCGTTGAGTTTTCAACAGCATCGGAAATTCATGTAACTCCCAGCTACGGAATACCATCTCCAGATTGACACTTTTTTCCATATATTTCAAAAGCATTAAGCGCTTTGCATCAGCTACAGAAATATGAGGTATCTTCCAATGTACTTTACTCAATTGAATTTTCATATTTTCATTTTCAACACTGTTTTCAATGGCATTTATATCTAAACTGCTTCGTATGAGTACCAATTCTTGTTGCAGATTCATGACAATTTTTCTAAAATCCTCAAAAAAACCCAAAAGCATGTTTAGAGGAATACACACGTTAAAATTACCATGTTCATCAACTATTTGTTTTGTATTATCAGCGAGTGGTGACCAGCCCGCATTTTGCAGACGTTTACTTTCATTTGTATTGTACGAAGTGTAAGCTTTCATTGTGGAAGTTAAGCCGGGATTCCGTACTCTATCTATTACTATGCCACCAATTTCATATCGAATTTCGCTAAACAGAAATGCAAATGCATTATTGACCAATTTAGCTGTTTTCGACACTTTATCATCATGAGTTAGAAGTTTACCCTCAAGATATAACAAACTATTCCAAGGAAGAGTGTATAAATCAGTTTGTTGAATAGGAGTACGGACCTCATCATTATTATTTAAAGTTGTTGCAGCGTAAGGTTGATGAGTATGTTTCTCAGCATGAGTGATTGAGTTATCAAAAAGTGCTTTTTCAGTTACACTTAATATATTAACATTCATTTTGATGAACGCAAAGTACGAAATTTTTTGATTTTTTAAATTGTATTCCGAACCAAACAACAATTGCCCTTATCCGTTTTTTTCCTCTTCGTTTATCCAGTTCGAATGTTGAATCCCAGCAATCTTGAAAAACGTGAATTGATAGGTGTGAGTCGCTTGAAATCTGTCCTATTAATGACGCTATGATGATTGTGTGGGATATTTATATGCCTATAAGCTGAATTGTTGAACTTAATTCCCATTTTGCTTTCTTAGATAAAGTCTTACCGTGATGACTTCACCTCTAAAATTGACTAAGTCACCATCTTGATCGACTATTTTAAGAGTTAAAGAATTTATAACACGTGTGTTGATTGGTAGAAAAATTATTTGATTTGGAATTTCTATTATTTTGAATCCTGGCGGGACGCGCGGAAAAAACTCGTGAATAATATGTACGTTGTTGTTATTTGAATAAGAGTTTGTGGTTATGCTACACTCAATACAAATCGCGTTCACCTTGATAATTGATACTGGATTGTCGGATTCGTGATGAGTATCTAAATTATACTAAAAGGCCAAGTGTAAGGATTACTAATTCGATTTTGCCCGAGGCTACAGCCCAAACGGTTCAGTCGATTTTTGAAATTTTTTTTCATAAATTGCGTATTCACGAGGAGAAGTGCCTTTTATATGTTAGAAAATTATTACATGTATAGTATTTACAGGAAAAATCAAAAACCATCAGTAAGAATTGTCAAAAGTGACAGTTCGAAATAATATCAAGCTATCAATGCTAGAAAATTGATGAACATCGGGTCCCTTCTGACAAGTTTGACATACATGTATTGAAATAATATTCAAAACATTACAAAATTCACTATTGAATCAAGATTTTAAGTATTGTTATATGGATAAAACATTTAGATGAATAATTTGTGATGTATTCAAAGCTTTCATTAAGCTTATTTCAATCAAAATAAGTTTTTTGACATTCAATAGAATGTCAGTGTTGCCAACTTATTTCCCAAACAGAAACTGCACATGCGTACTCGCTTTGACGCAAAATGTCAATGCCAGTTCACAACAATATACACATCTTATAAATAATAAGTAAGTAGTTCAATTGAATAATATAACCAGAATGACGATTTTTTGTTATATTTTCTAGGCTATGCTCAAACATTTTTTGGAATAAAGTATAATGTCACAATGCCAATGCATTTTCAGCACAAAATAGGAAACAGGCATATTTTGTACAACATTAATCCTCTTAAACAAGCGATCGCATTAGTTTCAAGATGATTTCAACATGTAATTGCTATAAGGAAATCGATTCTTATAATCAAGAAATTCTTAAAGTGTAACTCCATGTAATATTTTTAAGGTTATGCTCAAGGATTTAATGGAAGCTGCTATAGCAGAATGCTTGATGAATATGATTCCAAAGTGATATTGTTGAAGAAAATTCATTTATTTGTAGGCACTGAAGAAAAATTAATGGGATTTTGAATTTTCGCTCAAGTGATATGAATTTAATTCACTAAAACTGATTCATCCATCTTCCGACGATCCATCATTTGATTATACTATTTTCAAGATACGATTTATACTCTAATTTACAATATTGTTTCCCTATAAAATAAGTACTGAAGATTAAATGCCACTTCGAATATGTCAAGTAACTATAGTTTGATACATGTGGTAAATATTCTGAAAAGAAAAAATAAATATTCCGATTAACTTTGTATTTGAGGTTATGTTAAAGATAATCCTCCTGAAACCTGCATTGCGCTGATGAAACACGATAAGTTTGGGTGTAAACGATTTAAATAATAAAATAATACTCAGATAAACTGAACGTATATACCTATTCTGTATATCCACTACAATCATTTAACAATATTGAAAATTTCTCAGAAAGTGTAGGAGACATATGATATAAATAGATTAAAAGTAGTTATTCTAAAAAGAGTTTTCGCGGAAAATGTTGGTAGATTATACGGGTTACTGTAAGTAAGAATTTACTGTTGTAATCAGCTGATTTCAAACAATCAACACAGACATCTGTTCCAACAGTTGGTAACATTGCTAGGTGTGACGTAGACGCTTGGGTGCGCATGCGTAATATAGAGTGGATAGAGATGTTTTGCAGGAGTCAGATATTATTGTTCTTCCATTGTTTGTTCATAATATCTGTTATTTAAATATATTGTAATTGTGAAGAACAAGAATGTTTTGTTGAATATAAAGGAATCGGATGATGAGTAGTCAGATGATAGAACAGCTGTCAGCATTTTCATTGATTCATTCATCGATTTCATTATTTTGACCAATCCCTAAATATTGTATTCGAATGAATAGGCACTTCGAACAACTAATAATGATTTAATGAATAATTTTGCTGTTCTCATCAACAAGACTGCAACAGCAATTTCTTTCAAACTAGTACTGTTATTGTAGTGAGTATTATGATCATATTATCAACAATAATTCCTGAGTAGAAATCATCGATTGGAGATTATTACGGGCAACAATCATCTGTTGTGATCAACTCAATTTTGATTTTAATTGTAAAGTTATTGCTGATTCATTAGATAAACGATGAAAACTTGGTAAAAATTATTGTTGTCGTCTACTCAATTCCAATTGTGATCAATGGTTGATTGTTGCAATCGGTAGAATGACTATTCAATGGATATTGTATTATCAACCACATACTATGATGGAAAAGTTATTAGTATAATCAACAAAAAATGCTACCTAGTAGCCACTATCAACAATTGATAATTAGGATTACCTTCTCTATCATTGCTATCAACAAAATATTGTTTCAATCAGCCCATCTATTGTTGTGATCAACCAATAATAATTTATTGCTAGCAGCGAACAACGATAATCCCTAAATCTTATTCTCATCCACTCAATCATTATAGGGATGATAGAAATATTGTCGCAATCGATTGCAAACTGATAGCTGTGATCATTCTATGATCACTGAAGTAGAAAAATTCCAAAATACAAAGCGTAGATGATTTTATTCAACAATTCAGGGTTATTTCCTGATTCATTTCTATTTTAATCAAAAAACAACCGATTGGTTCTCTATTCAAGCAATTTATTCTCTATCTTTTAATGCTGTTTCAGATGTGAAATATGAGTCAGCATAACAACTGAGACGTTAATTATATTTACCAATTCTTCTGAATAAATACATTCAGGCTACTGAGTTGAGTCTTAACTTTCAATTGATTTGGACAAATTCGCTTCGGATTTAAAATATCTTCGGAGATATATTTGGAGCCAATTTGCTTTTTGTAATAAAATTTCGCACAAATATATAAAAGTGTGGTTCATAGCGTTTTTGCTTGTGTGGAAATAAGCATCCCGAGAAAAGTTTGAATTCTCAAAATAACATTGAAAATAAGAAAACGCCCTAATTCTTTGTTCAGACCTGGAAGAAAATTTTCTTATTGAACTCGATCATTGTGTCACATCGCATATCCTGATTTTGTTACAAGGGTTGAAATTGATAGGAAAATTAACTTATTGAATGGCTTATAAATCAGGTGTAGAAGACAATGGAGAAGAAATGTGTATTATTGTAATTACCCTCAATTTTTTTTCCGCTATTGGTATGCAACTTCATTTAAAATTGAAATCAAAATCAACCACTGAGATGCATTCACAAAAAAGTATGAGGACAGTTAACGCTTTCAATAAATCTCTACGTTTTAGACCCTACTGAACACAAAAAAACATAATTTGAGAGAAAGTCAGTCGTTGTGTTTGTTTATTCATAAAAGTACGATAACTTGAGAACGGCTAGAAATTTTCGACTAAAATTTCACATTCAAGTTTTTTATCAGAAAAATAGGTTCGTATTCATGAATAAGATATATTCAATCGGTGGTACCAAAACTTCTTTGATGGGACTTTGGAGTTCTTTGCGTTTATTTCATAAACGGTAGTACTTATTCAAGATCATAATAGTATATTGTGCAACAAGTGCGACAAGTTTTTGATTGCCCACGAGAGCAAAGTGGGCTATTAACAACACTGCACGAGTTGGAGATACAATTTTTTTTTACGAATGCAGGATTAGTACTATTTTGCACTTATTTTTCCGAGCAATAAATGGTTTGCGTGCGACAAGTTTACTTGTCGCACATAAATTATACTTGCGCACTCAAAAGCCAAAGAGCCATTTACGTGCGCAAAGTAGTACGCATTCTGCATGGGTAATGAAAAATAACTCAGATTGATTCCTTCATGAATTGGCACAACATTCACCTGGAACATTTCCCAAAATAATTTCCAGTTTTATTTCATTTATTATAAAATTCGATAAATTCTTTTTAAGTATGGGAATAATTATTAACAATGTGGAATAAGAGTTATATATACTCATATTTGGACGTCGCAAGCCAAGATTTGACGATGGTAGCGTTGACGATGAGTTCGACAGAACATGTTGCAAATTAGAAGGAACAACATAAATGTACAAGAAATAAATGATGTTCGGCAACTCTTACATTGTTGCAAATTTAATACATTAATGGCCGGTTTTATAAAAGACCAAGTTAATTCACTCCTGTAGTAAATTTATTTTATTGAACAAATTCTAATCAGTTTGAGCTTCTTTATGACAACAAAATCATTGCTGTCAAATAATCGACTGTCATCTAACAGAGTAAATTTTATTTACTCTGAAAGTAAAATACTCTGCCCTTTATAAAACCGGGCATTAGTAAAGTATTTTTACAGGGGTATTAGCAATTTGAAAAACTTTTGCAGTTTTCGATGAAAGAATAGAGCATGGTAATTCACGCACCATGGTCTTATATATAGGACTTGACACTAGCATCTCACTACCATTGGCAAAGGATTGACTCTTATTGAAGTATTTAGTTATTATTAGTTCCTCAAGATGTGATATATTGTAGTTGATGATTATAAATCTACTAATGATAATAGTTTAAGGGAGATTGAGGGAAACATTCATTTGTCACAAGTTCAAATATCCATTTTTGTGAACACAAAGGAATTAAATGTAATTATTATGAAATATTAGGAATTTTATTGCTATTTGATGGCAATATTTTGAATATTATTGATATTGAGTGCTATATATCAATAAATTTTAGGATGTAAAATTAAATATTCAATCCAGACTTGAATTATTTGAATCGCTGTTTCTTGTCTTTCTGATGCACACTTTCTGTTTTCCTCGCACACTTATTTTGTCGATCGTAACGCCATCTGTAGTAGTTTGAATAACTAATAAGCTGCTTCAAAAATGAATACCCTTACTAGTGAGTATCAAGACCTATGTATAATATTAGAAATTGTGCGGCAAGAGTGGTTCTTTTGAAAAGATAGTTCTACTAGAGAAACAATCTCGCCATCTCGTCGCTTATCCTTAAAGGGAATGAGATCGATGATTTTCTTAAGGATTCATACCTAAATATGATTGGGAACTGTCAATCAATGTAATCACGGGCAGAGAAAAGTGTAATAAAATAATATGAATCAGGGGAATTACGTGAGCTCAATTTACATCCGAGATTGATCTTGTCAAGGAAGAATTCTTGTCAGAGAGGCGGTACATATTTGGAGCTGCGACGCCTAGAGTCTCTGTAATTCGTGAAGAATTTGAAATCAATAATTTTTCTCTAGATAAATACATGAAATAACATTGGGAATTGTCTATAAAAAAGAGTGAAATCACGAATAGGGAAGAATGCAGAAATATAATATGGAGCAGGAGAATTCTGTACGCTGGAATTATGATTGAGACTAATCTTATTGAGAAATTATTTTTGCCGGAGGCGGTTCACATATGGAGCTGCGAAGCCTAGCGCTTAGACCTGCGAAGCAGTTCGAAACGCTAGTCCTATATACTAATTTGCTTAAATTTTTTGAATTAGAACTGTCAGTTGTATGTTCCCAAAAAAATTTTTATCCATAGCTACAGCTTAAACGGTATATTCAATTTTGTTCATTTCTTCTCTATTCAATAAATCTTAATGAGGACTAGTGCCTTTTATATATTTGAATACCATCACATATATAGTAATCACAGGAGAAGGCCAAAACCATCGATTACAATTGTCAAAAATGACAGTTCACCGGCCGTCAGAATATTCTCAAGTTATCCCTGACAAAAAATTAATGAACATCGGGTCGCTTCTGTCAAGTTTGACATACAGGTATTTGAAATATTTCTCAAAATATCACAAAATTCACTATTTAATATACATATTATGTATTGTTATATAAATAAAATATTCAAATGGATAATTTGTAATGTATTTGAAGCTTCCATCAAGCTTATTTTAATAGAAATAAATATTTTGACATTCAATAGGACGTCAGTATTGCCAACTTATTTCATAAGCAGAAACTGCACATGCGTACTCGCTTTCACGCAAAATGTCAATGCCAGTTCACAACAATGTACACATCTGATAAATAGAAAGTAAGTAGTTTAATTGTATATTATTAATAAAATGATAATCATATGTAATATTTTTCAGGCTATACTCAAACATTTCTTGGAATAAAGTATAATGTCACAATACTAATGCATTTTCAACACAAAATAGAAAACAGGCATATTTTGTACAATATAAATTCTTTCGAACAAGCGATCGCATAGGTTCCAAGATGATTTCAACATGTAATTGTTATGAGAAAATCGATTCTAGTAATCAAGAAACTTATTTTTGTAATTAGAGTGTAATTTATGTAATATTTTTCAGGTTATGCTTGAGGATTTACTAGAAGTTGTTATAGTAGAATGCTCGATGATTACGATTCCATTTGTTATCAGGAAATCAATTCTTTCAATCAAGAAACTTACTTTTATATGAGATGCCTACAATAGCTCTTTTCATAATTGGAATTTTTTTGTGCGCATGCCTGGACATCCGCCATTTTTCTTGGGCATTTAATACTTAGATAAGCCGTTGATACTATGTTTTCAATGTGAGATTTTAGGAAATTCATATTTATTACAATTTTGATATATATTTACAGTAAAATCATGATACAAGCTTTTGAATGAAAATATATATTGTTATCAGTTCACAAAGGGGCAGAATAGCGCTGTTGTTATGGAATATGTCACAGCGATATACGTAGTAAGTGATTCTTGGACAATTAATATTATTTCATTAGCTTCTCAAAGCCTTGTCTTGAATTTCGTCGAAAACTTATCAAATCAACGAAGCAAAAGTATCTGAAATCATGTCCAGAATGTGCTAAATGTGATCTATTACTGAATTTTTTGATTATTACCCTCTGTATTCAGAATTAATATTATATTGAATAATTTGAGCCTAATATGAAAATAATTGTCATCCTAGCGTATCAATAAGTTCTGCTCTATTACCACCATGAGGACGAGCATAACATTTCAATTATCGTCGTTATTGTATTAACACACCATCAATTACTCTTTCATAATATTGAACTGGTAATAGTGGTAATGACCGTTGTGGCCCAGCCTTATTTATAAAAAGTATTCTGGCTTTCGCGACAAATTTTTTTAGACATCTCTCAAATCGAATATATCCATTCAGGATCATCAACGGAATAAGGTTATTCATTGGTATGAATTCATAATTATCCAACTAACTCCGTATTTTATATCGTAGAGTCGAATAAATCATCAAGAAAAGTATTTGAGATGAATGGACCATAAGCATGTATTCATGAATACACTAGACAATTTATCTTATATTTAAGAATATTTCAGAAACATGCATACAATAAATTCATGATTAGCGCTGCAGGTTGAAGAGAAGTTCAGTCAGTCTACTTGGTACCTACATATCTAATCACATAATTATAGTTTTGTGGTGATATTATTGAAGAAAATTCAATTATTTGTAGGTACTGGAGAAGAATTAATAAGATTTGAAACGTCTGCTTGAGTGATATGAATTTAATTCACTAATACTGATCCATCCATTTTCTGACGATCCATCATTTGAATATACTATTTTCTAGATACGATTTATATCCTGATTTACAGTATTGATTTCCTGTCAAACAAGTACTGAAGAATAAATGCCACTTGAAATATCTCAAGTGACAATAGTTTGGTACATGTGATAAATATTCTGCAATAAAAGAATAAATATTCTCATCAACTTTTTATTTGGGGTTATGTGGAAAATAATTCTCCTGAAAACTGCATTGAGCTGATGAAGCACGATAAGCTTGGGTGTGGATGATTCAAATAATAAAATAATACTCGAATAGATTCAACGTATATATTCTGTATACTATAAAAAAGTGACCAATTCGATATTCATTATGGATGTTCCTATTCACTGGGTAAATGAAATGGAAAATGATAAGAGATAATTACTTGATGATTCTGCTTCCGATCCCAAAAATTCGATCGATGTACATATACTGCAAATATTCATTCAAAGTTTGATATAAAGACAATTATATCATACTGCTATATACCGTTGGAAGATCTTTAGCTATATCAAGTTCATTGAAAAGAGGAGCAAATCCCAGTAATTCTAAGATTTCGATCTGAAGTTTTTGTCATCCAAAAGCCTAGGATCTGATGTTTATTCATGAGCTAATGATTCAATGCGTAGAAAATAAATCTGATGTATGCACTAGAGACTTGAATGGCATTGTTGAATTCAAGAGTTCATTGTTGTTCACAGGTTATACACAACAAACGTAGCCTATATGGATTACAGAAGATATGTACCAAAAGATACTCAACTTGGAGGAGTTCTTAATGATAATTTTGTACATAATATTCCATTAAAATATTAGTAAGGTGCTCTTTCTACGTTATAAATGTATGAATCAGACATTAACACATATATTGCAAGGACCAACCAATCCAATCGTACATTTTGTTGAGGTACAACAATGAAACATGCAATCATCAGCAGATTATAAAATCCCTTTCAATCAATGAAGCCAATACATTGAAAATTAAATTGAATCAACGAATAGGAGTTTACATTGATCAAAATTGGTGACAACCATCAGTCCATAATCAAATAGAGTAATGACATTAGATTACGACAATGGGGCCATCAATCTGAATTTTTTATTTGTTTAAAAATATGAATCAAATATTTTTCAAGGAACTAACTGTACCTAAATATTTTGTACAATAATCTATTAATCATCAATTAGATCATGTTACAATATGATGACACAAATTCATATTATAATATAAATAGTTCTATCAATTACGTATTTGTAGTGTTTCTATATTTCTCCTAAAAACTGCATTGAGCTGATAAAACACGATAAGCTTGGGTGAAAACGATGATGAAAGTATCATTTGTTATTATTCATTCTTTCTCAAATTTTGAGATACAAACGGAACGTACGCATACACTTCTAAACTGTTTGTGCGCATGCGTCAGTTGTCAATTATCAATCTGTTGCTGCAAACTAATTTGAAATCTAGAAGTGATGTTATTCTATTAAACTTTCCTATGCGAATAGAGTCTTCCATTAGACCATAAGTAATTTTGGTAGATTTTTACAATAGAAACCTAGTGGTAGTTATAAAAGTAGAAAGCGATGGCGCCACAGAGATTTGAAGAGATTTTCCAGTGGCACTAGAACGGTGGGGACTAGTATTTTACATTCAAGAAAAAGCAACTTTAACATAACCCAAAACGAGCTTTCCAGGCCAATTAGTATTGGAAAACAGTGAATCAGTGTTTTTTAGTTCAAAAAATACAAAACTTAACCTAAACCGAGCTTTTTAAGGTCAAGTAGTATTGAAAAACAGTAAATTAGTGTTTTTTCAGTTAAAAAAAAAACAGCCAGAATAAAACCTAAACCAAGCTTCATAAGCCAACTAGTATTGAAAAAAATTCATTATTGTCAGCGAGCCACACACTTGTACGTATTTGGGTGGAATGCTCTTTGTTTGAAAGCCACTGACTATAGCGATACATGTACAAGGTACGCGCATGCGCACGTCACTAGGTTCCTAGCATGAAAGTGAGCCGTAATTTGTATTCGTATTTTTTTCTATCAGATATTCTACAGCTCTAACAATACTTATTGTTCTAGCGATGTGAGAAAATGAAATTTTATATGTTCACGAAAAATTAGAATGTGGTGACATGAAAATATTTAAAATTTATAATAAGACAGCAGATTCTAGAATATTGTATCAATCTGTATAATAGAATACAATGTATGGAATAGTATATTGCAGGAAAAGTATCAAGTTCAATGAATAATTGTTAGAAGTGATCAAAAGTATTTTTTTCTATGGTTCATTTATGTCATGAATGGTCCAAGGGCTCTTACGGCATTACGATTTGAGTCTTTCAATAGACTGAAATGCGAATATGATCCACTCACAATGAATATAGGTTTCACAACAAGTTTGCTAGAAATAAAGTCAAGCAATAAGAGCAACAAATACAGTCACATATTAAACGAATGGAAGCAGATTTGAGTCTTCAAAATAATCTGTTTATGTTAATTGATGAGCAACTGATAAATGATGCAACTGACACATAGCCAAGTGTGATTGTGCTTATGTGAAACTGGTTCGCATCATGGTCAATCGGAAGGCTAGAATCATATTCCCATAAGAATCTTTGGACCGTTCTTAACCGAAATGCATTATAGAAATATTATTATTTTATTAAAATTATGATCTATTTCAGTTGAGAATGTGCTACTTCGATTTAAGTCTTCTGAACCAGTTTTACAATAGCACAAAATTGTACTTTGCTATCAGACAGTTCCATCTACTGTTAGTCGTGCATCAAACATTAATAACATCATAACTGAATTCATGCAGTCAGAAGATTCAAATTGGATCTGTTCAGGTAGTTGATGTATATATTTGTTGCTCTTATAACTTGATATAATTTTTAGAAACAGTGTTTCAAATCATTTATATTTATTGAGAGTAAATCGACTCGGTATCCCTGTCAACCTGGAGGCTGAGATATTGGTCCCATAAAAGCTCTTGGACCGTTTTTAACTGGCTTGTCGAATGAAAAGTGTATTATTCAGAGTAATTGGGAGAGAATATATGCTATTTTTAATTTGTGAGAACTCTCAGTTTGAATCAAGAAAAGATTGGTTGAAAACAACAATGGAGATATCAATTAACATTATTCATTTGTTGAGAAATGTAAATTATGAAACTTCACTCAAATAAACTGTAAGCATATGATAAATTCTGTTTAATTACTCAACTAAATTTGTATTTTGTACCGTAGAATTAAGTAAATCCTTAAGAAGAGTTTTAAAGGAAAATTGAACATGACTAAGTATTTATGAATGCACTATACAATTTATACCACATTTACAAATATTGTGGAGAACATGCTCATAATTAATTCATTATTAGCGCTGCAGGTTGTGAAGAGGTTCAGTCAGTTTACTTGGTATCTAATTACTGCGTATGTCAGTGAAATTATAGTTCTGTAATGATATTGTTGCAGAAAATTTAATTGTTTGTAGACAATGAAGAAGAATTGATAAGATTTGAAACGTTGGTCCATCTTCCGACGATCCATCATTCGATTATACTAGTTATAAGTACGCTTTTGCGCACATTGCCAATTTCAATTCACAACAATGTACACATCTCATAGAAGAGAATGTAGGTAGTTTAATCGAATATTGATAAAATGACCAATTTCTGTGATCTTCTTCAGGTTATGCTCAGAAATTTCTAAGATAAGAGTAATATGCGACAATATTATTGCATTTTGAGAACAACATAGAAAGCATGCATATTTCACACTATAAGACTCTTATCAAACAAGAGATCGTAGAATGATGTAGTTATTGACTAAACTTCAAGATGAAATTACCATATAATTGTTATAAGAGAATCCATTCTTGTGATCAAGAAATTTATTTTTGTTATAAAGAGATAGATTATTATTGTTATCAAGATGAAGTAACCAATTGTTGGGGACAGAGTATAGCATGAGATTTGAGTCCATCATCGTCAATTTACAATAATTTCAATCTCTTATTTCTAACAACCTGAAGTGGAAGATGTCAGCAATCCCATAAAATTTCTTGAACGCAATCAGGTACTCTTCAACTGAATTCTGCCAAAGATGTGCCTAATTGCTCTTTATTGAATTTATTCTGTTCTCAAAAATTCATTTGGCAACTCAAAAATTTGTAATCATCTAGGAAGATAGATCTGTTGCAAAAGTGTGTTTTTTTGAAGGGGCTCTGAAAGAGTGGAGCTTGTGTTTCTCGGTTTATGTCTATCATCTTGCAAATTTTCAGTGATTAAAGCAAACGTATATTTGAAATTTGATTATGAATACATCAGGTAACATACTCGAATATTATTGAATGTAACATATTGAATACTTGCTCTGCATAGCTTTCCTGAATAGTTGAAATTTGAAGTCACAGATCCAAGTTTTCAATCATAAATTTTTCCGCTATTGGTATGCAACTCCAATCAAAATAAGAATTAAAATCAACCACTGAGACGCATTCACAAGAAAGTATGACGACAGTTGTCGCTTCCAATAAATCTTCACATTTTGGACCCTACTGAACCCAAAAACATAACTCAAAAGAAAGTCAGTCATTGTGTTTATCTATTTTTCAAAACACGATGACTTAAGAACGCCTAGAAGCCTTCGACTGAAATTTCATATTCAAGTTCTTCATCCAAAAAATAGGTTCATATTAATAAATAAGGTACTTTCACTCTGTGGTACCAAAACTTCATTGAAGGAATGTTTGAGTTTTTTGCGTTTATTTCATCAACTGTGGTATTTATCAAAAGATATAAAATAACTCAGATTGATCCGCAAATGGATTGGCACAACATTCACCTGGAACATTCAATAAAATTATTAGCGGTTTGATTTTATTTATTATAAAGCTCGATGAATTTTTTTAAAGTAGGGAGATAATTATTATCAATGCTAAATATGAATTTATAATACTCATATTTGGACGCCGCATGCCAAGATTTGTCGATGGTAGCGTTGACGATGCGTTAGACAAAAACGTTGCAATTAGAAAGAACAACATGAATATATAAGAAAAAAATTATGTCCGCTAACTCTTAAATAGTTGCAAACTCAATACATGGAGTGAAATATTTTTACAGCGGTGTTAGCAATTTGTGAAACTTTTTCAGTTTTCCATGCAAAAATAGAGCATGTAAATTTACGCATCACGGTCTTATATACAGGTCTGGGCACTAGCATCTCACTACCATTGGTGAGGGGTTGACTCTTATTGGAGTATTTAGCTATTATTAGTTCCTCAAGATGTAAGGAGCTGTAATATATTGTATTTGATGATTGTATATCTGCTTATAATGATAGTTTTAGGCCCAATTGGAAAGATGGTTCTACTAGAAAAACAATTTCGCCATTTCGTCGCTAATCCTTAAAGGGAATGAAATCAATGATTTTCTCAAGGAATTTTACCTAGATATCATTGGAAACTGTCAGTCAATGTAATCACGGGCAGAGAAAAGTGTAGAAATATAATATGAAGCAAAGGAATTACGTGAGCTCAATTCACATTCGAGATTGATCTTGTCAAAGAAGAATTCGTGTCAGAGAGGCGGTACATATACAGAGCTGCGACACCTAGTGTTTCTGTTGTTTGTGAAGTAGTTGAAATCAGTAATTTCTCTCCAGATGAATACATAAAATAACATTGGGAATTGTCTATAAAAAACAGTGGAATCACGAATAAGAGAGAATGCAGAAATATAATATAGAGCAAAAGGATACTGTAGGCTAAAACTATAATCGGAACTAATCTTATCAAGAAATTATCTTTGCCGGAGGCGGTTCACATAAGGAGCTGCGAAGCCTAGCGCTCAGACCTGCGAAGCAGGTCGAAACGCTAGTCCTATATACTAATCCGCATAAATTTTTGCAACTACAACTGTCAGTTGGATGTTCCCAAAAAAATTTTTATCCATCACTACAGCTTAAACGGTATATTAAATTCTGTTCATTTCTTCTCTATTCAATACATCTTAATGAGGACTAGTGCCTTTTATTGATTTGAATACCATCACATGTATAGTAATCACAGGAGAAGGCCAAAACCATCGATTACAATTGTCCAAAATGACAGTTCACCGGCCGTCGAAATATTCTCAAGTTATCTCTGACAAAAAATTAATGAATATCGGGTCGCTTCTGTCAAGTTTGACATACAGGTATTTTAAATATTTCTCAGAATATAACAACATCACTATTTAATATAGATATAATGTATTATTATATGGATAAAACATTCAAATGGATAATTTGTGATGTATTCGAAGCTTCTATAAAGCTTATTTTAATTGAAATAAATTTTTTGACATTCAATAAAACGTCAGTGTTGCCAACTTAATCCTCAAGCAGAAACTGCACATGCGTACTCGCAGTAATTATGAAACTCATTTTTGTAATTCAAGTGTAACTTTATGTGATATATCCTAGGTTATGCTCAAGGATTTATTGGAAGCTGCTATAGCAGAATGCTCGATGATTATGATTCCAATTGTTATCAGGAAATCAATTCTTTCAATCAAGAAACTTACTTTTGTATAAGATGCCAACAATAGCTCTTCTCATGATTGGAATTTTTTTGTGCGCATGCCTGGACATTCGCCATGTTTCTTGGGCACTTGATACGTAGACAAGCCGTTAATACTATGTTTCCAATGTGAGATTTTAAGAAACTAATATTTATTACAATTTTGATATATATTCACAGTAAAATGATAATACAAGCTTTTTAATAAAAATATATATTGTAATCAGTTCACAAAGAGGCAGAATAGCGCTGTTGTTATGGAATATGTCACAGCGATATGCGTAGTAAGTGATTTTTGGACAATTAATATTAATTCATTTGCTTCCCAAAGCCTTGTCTTGAATTTCGTCGAAAACTTATCAAATCAACGTAGCAAAAGTATCTGAAATTATGTCCAGAATGTGTTAAATGTGATCTATTACTGAATTTTCTGATCATTACCCTCTGTATTCAGAATTACTATTGTATTGAATAATTTGAACCTAATATGAAAATAATTGTCATCCTAGCGTATCAATAAGTTCTGTTTTATTACCACCATGAGGACGAGCATAACATTTCAATCATCGTCGTTATTGTATTAACACACCATCATTTACTCTTTCATATTATAGAACTGGTAATAGTGGTATTGATCGTTGTTGCCCAGCCTCATTTATAAGAAGTATTCTGGCTTTTGCAACAATTTTTTTTAGATATTTCTCAAATCGAACGTATCAATTCAGGATCATCAACGGAATGAGGTTATTCATTGATATGTATTCATAATTATCCAACTAACTCCGTATTTTATACCGTAGAGTCGAATAAATCATCAAGAAAAGTATTTGAGATGAATGGACCATAAGCATGTATTCATTAATACACTAGACAATTTATCTTATATTTGAGAATATTTCAGAAACATGCATACAATAAATTCATAATTAGCGCTGCAGGTTAAAGAGAAGTTCAGTCAGTCTACTTGGTACCTATCTAATCACAAAATTATAGTTTTGTAGTGATATTATTGAAGAAAATTTTATTATTTGTAGGCACCGGAGAAGAATTAATAAGATTTGAAACGTCTGCTTGAGTGGTATGAATTTAATTCACTAATACTGATTCATACATTTTCTGACGATCCATCACTTGAATATACTATTTTCTAGATACGATTTATATCTTGATTTACAATATTGATTTCCTGTAAAATAAGTACTAAAGATCAAATGCCACTTGAAATATCTCAAGTGACTATAGTTTGGTACATGTGATAAATACTCTGCAATAAAAGAATAAATATTCTCATCAACTTTTTATTTGAGGTTATGTGGAAAATAATTCTCCTGAAAACTGCATTGAGCTGATGAAACACGATAAGCTTGGGTGTGGACGATTCAAATAATAAAATAATACTCGAATAGATTAGATGTATACATTCTGTATACTATAAAAAAGTGACCAATTTGATATTTATTATGGATGTTCCTATTCACTGGGTAAATGAAATGAAAAATGATAAGAAATAATTACTTGATGATTCTGCTTTCGATCCCGAAAATTCGATCGATGTACATATACTGCAAATATTCATTCAAAGTTTGATATAAAGACAATTATATCATACTGCTTTATACCGTTGGAAGATTATTGGCTATATCAAGTTCATTGGAAAGAGTAGCAAATCCCAGTAGTTCTAACATTTGGATCTGAAGTTTCTGACATCTAATAGCCTAGGCTCTTATGTTTATTCATGAGCTTATGATTCAATGCGTAGTAGATGAATCTGATGTATGCACTAGAGACTTGAATGGCATTGTTAAATTCAAGAGTTCATTGTTGTACACATGTTATACACAACAAACGTAGCCTATATGGATTACAGAAGATATGTACCAAAAGATACTCAACTTGAAGGAGTTCTTAATGATAATTTTGTTCATAATATTCCATTAAAATATTAGTGAGATGCTCTTTCTACGTTTTAAATGTATGAATCAGACATTAACACATATATTGCAAGGACCAACCAATCCAGTCGAACATTTTGTTGAGTTACAACAATGAAACATGCAATCATCAGCAGATTATAAAATCCCTTTCAATCGATGAAGCCAATACATTGAAAATTCAATTGAATCAACGAATAGGAGTTACATTGATCAAAATTGGTGAGAACCATCAGTCCATAACCTAACAATGGATCAAATAGAGTAATGACATTAGATTACGACAATGGGGCCATCAATCTGAATTTTTTATTTGTTTAGAAATATAAATCAAATATTTCTCAAGGAACTAACTGTACCTAAATATTTTGTGCAATAATCTATGAATCATCAAATGGATCATGTTACAATATGATGACACAAATTCATATTATAGTATACATAGTTCTATCAATTTCGTATTTGTAGTATTTCTATATTTCTCCTTAAAGCTGCATTGAGCTGATAAAACACGATGAGCTTGGGTGAAAACGATTATGAAAGTATCATTTGTCATTATTCATTCTTTCTCGAATTTTGAGATACAAACGGAACGTACGCATACACTTCTAAACCGTTTGTGCGCATGCGTCAGTTGTCAATTATTAATCTGTTGCTGCAAACTAATTTGAAATCTAGAAGTGATGTTATTCTATGAAACTTTCGTATGCGAATAGAGTCTTCCATTAGACCATGAGTAGTTTGGGTAGATTTTTACAATTGGCAAATAAACATGAGCGATACTCCATCTGGTGGCAGAATTTCAAACTAGTGATGTTAGGATAGATTTGGCGCGCTACATATATATTATACATGAGCTTATAATCAAATCAATAAATCATATTCTATATTTGGTTATTTAATAAGTATTCATAGAAAACATATATGAGATAATAATTCTGGATGATTTTAGCAAAAATTCATAACAAAATATTGTGTAAATTGATTGAAATTTCAAATACAAAAATTTACCATGGAGGATTATGTGTAGTAGTAATGACTGATGAAGCCATAGCCTACGCATTCGCTTTCTGACAGTTGATATAATAAGGTTGTTATTTCGTTTTGTTGTACTTTTTACTTTTAAATTGAAAAAGAAGATAGAATCCAAAGTTTCAGAGTTTTTCAAAATCTTTCCTTTCATGCAGGACATTTCAGATATTGCAACTGGTGAATATTTTTGTCTGGATTCTTTCCTATTTATCCAGGTATACTTCACAAATACAAATTATCTTCAAATAATTGATAGATTTTTTGAAATAACAAACAGTGCAACTAATATGTACTAATCTAATGTTTATTCAACAAAATTAAAAGGCATTCTCGAGCCACTTCAACTTTTCGACACATGTTACACAATAAAAAAAACTGCAGTCATATGCTTGCAACTGTCGCTGTTTTCTGCTTTGCAAGAACAACTCATATTCTCAATCTCCAAGGCATCATATTCATTACAATTCAATTCTCCTTCAATTTCATACGGATTCTCAAGCACTTTTGATGTTTATATGCAAGAGCATGCAAAAATATTCTCTTGTCACTATCATCATTCAATATTTCGACAGAATAATGAAATGTCAAGCATTTACTAGCTCTTCACCCTCATTTACACAGCGTGACTGACATTTGCATCAAAGTATTCTTGAAGTTTTAATATCATCATCTAGAAATTAAGGGTTAAGTTCAATTTGAAAATATGAATTAAATATGAATAAACAGATGGAATAATTCACTCTCCTGGTACTAAACGAACAATATACTTTTGAAAAATATCCATGGAAAAGTAAATCTTTATTTCATATTCACGATTTTCGTAAAAATCTCATTCAAATACATGTAAACTTCAAGTTTATTCTAACTTAGTTAGTTCAAAAATATCCGCAGCGGCGCTGCAATCTTAAATTTATTTGCCAATAGGAACCCAGTGGTAGTTATAAAAGTAAAAAGAGATGGCGCCACAGATATTCAAAGAAATTTTCCAGTGGCACTAGAACGGTGGGGACTAGTATTTTACATTCAAGAAAAAGCAACTTTAACATAACCTAAAACGAGCTTTTCAGGCCAATTAGTATTGGAAAACAGTAAATCAGTGTTCTTTAGTTCAAAAATTACAAAACTTAACCTAAACCGAGCTTTTTAAGGTCAAGTAGTATTGGAAAACAGTAAATTAGTGTTTTTTCAGTTCAAAAAAAAACAGCCAGAATAAAACCTAAACCAAGCTTTATAAGCCAACTAGTATTGGAAAAAATTCATTATTGTCAGCGAACCACACACTAGTACGTATTTAGGTGGAATGCTCTTTGTTTGAAAGCCACTGTCTATAGCAATACATGTACAAGGTACGCGCATGCGCACGTCACTAGATTCCTAGCATAAAAGTGAGCCGTAATTTGTATTCGTATTTTTCTCTATCAAATATTCTACAGCTTTTTCAATACTCATTGTTTTAGCGATGTGAGAAAATGAAATTTTATATGTTCACGAAAAATTAGAATATCGTGACATGAAAATATTTTAAATTCATAATGAGACAGCAGATTCTAAAATATTGTATCAATCTGTATAATAGTTAACAATGTATGAAATAGTATATTGCAGGGAAAGTATCAAGTTCAATGAATAATTGTTAGAAGTGATCAAAAGTATTTTTTTCTATGGTTCATTTATGTCATGAATGGTCCAAGGGCTCTTACGGCATTACGATTTAAGTCTTTCAATAGACTGAAATGCGAATATGATCCACTCACAATGAATATAGGTTTCACAACAAGTTTGCTAGAAATAAAGTCAAGAAATAAGAGCAACAAATATAGTCACATATCAACCGAATGAAAGCAAATTTGAATCTTCAAAATAATCAGTTTATGATAATTGATGAGCAACTGATTAATGATGCAACTGACACATAGCCGAGTGTTATTGTGCTTATGTGGAACTAGTTCGCATCATGGTCAATCGGAAGGCTAGAATCATAGTCCCATAAGAATCTTTGGACCGTTTTTAACCGAAATGTATTACAGAATTATTGTTATTTTATCAAAATTATGATATATTTCAGATAAAAATGTGCTACTTCGATTTAAGTCTTCTGAACCAGTTTTACAATAGCACAAAATTGTACTTTGCTATCAGACAGTTCCATCTACTGTTAGTCGTGCATCAGACATCAATAACATCATAACTGAATTCATGCAGTCAGAAGATTCAAATTAGATCTGTTCAGGTAGTTGATGAATATATTTGCTGCTCTTATAACTTGATATAATTTTTAGAAACAGTGTTTCAAATCATTTATATTTATTGAGAGTAAATCGACTCGGTATCCCGGTCAAACTGGAGGCTAAGATATTGGTCCCATAAAAGCTCTTGGACCGTTTTGAACTGGCATGTCGAATAAAAAGTGTATTATTCAGAGTAATTGGGAGAGAATATATGCTTTTTCTAATTTGTGAAAACTCTCAGTTTGAATCAAGAAAAGATTGGTTAAAAACAACAATGGAGATATCAATTAACATCATTAATTTGTTGAGAAATGTAAATTATGAAACTTCACTCAAATAAACTGTAAGCATATGATGAATTTCGTTCAATTACTCAACTAAATTTATATTTTGTACCGTAGAATTGAATAAATCCTTAAGAACAGTTTTATAGGAAAATTGAACATGACTAAGTATTTATGAATGCACCAGACAATTTATACCACATTTACAAATATTGTAGAAAACATGCACATGATAAATTCATTATTAGCGCTGCAGGTTGTGAAGAGGTTCAGTCAGTTTACTTGGTATCTAATTACTGCGTATGTCAGTGAAATTATAGTTATGTGTTGATATTGTTGCAGAAAATTTAATTGTTTGTAGACAGAGAAGAAGAATTGATAAGATGCGAAACGTTGGCTCAAGAGATATGAATTTAATATACCAATCCTGCTGATTCATCCATCATCCGACGATCCATCATTTGATTATACTATTTATAGGTACGCTTTTTCGCACATCTCCAATTTCAATTCACAACAATGTACACATCTCATAGAAGAGAAAGTAGGTAGTTTAATCGAATAGTATTATTAAAATCACAAATTTCTGTGATCTTCAGGTTATGCTCAGAAATTTCTAGGATTAGAGTGATATGCGACAATATTATTGCATTTTGAATACAAAATAGGGAACATGCATATTTCACACTATAAAACTCTTATCAAACAAGAGATCGTAGAATGATGTAGTTATTGACTAAACTTCAAGATAAAATTACCATATAATTGTTATAAGAGAATCCATTCTTGTAATCTAGTAACTTATTTTTGTTATCAAGAGATATAATATTATTGTTATCAAGATGAAGTAACCAATTGTTGGAAACAAAGTATAGCATGAAATTTGAGTCCATCATCGTCAATTTACAATAATTTCAATCTCTTATTTCTAGCAACTTGAAGTGGAAGATGTCAGCAATCACATAAAATTTCTTGAACGCAATCAGGTACTCTTCAACTGAATTCTGCCAAAGATGTGCCTGATTGATCTTTATTAAATTTATTTTGTTCTCAAAAATTCATTTGCTCACTCAATAATTTGTAATCATCTAGGAAGATAGATCCGTTGCATAAACATGTTTTTTCAAGGGGCTCTGAAAGAGTGGAGCTTGTGTTCTTCGGTTTATGTCTATCATCTTGCAAATTTTCAGTGATTGGAGCAAACGTATATTTGAAATTTGATTATGAATACAATAGGTAACATACTCGAATATTATTGAATGTAACATATTAAATACTTGCTCTGCATAGCTTTCCTGAATATTTGGAATTTGAAGTTACAGATCTAAGTTTTCAATCATCAATTTTTTCGCTATTGGTATGCAACTCCATTCAAAATAAAGATTAAAATCAACCACTGAGACGCATTTACAAAAAAGTATTAGGACAGTTGTCGCTTTCAATGAATCTTCACTTCTTAGACCCTACTGAGCCTAAAAACATAATTCAAAAGGAAGTCAGTCGTTGTTTGTCTATGTCTCAAAACACGAGTACTTGAGAACGCCTGGAAATCTTTGACTGAAATTTCATATTCAAGTTTTCTATCCGAAAAATAAGTTCATGTTTATGAATAAGGTACTTTCAATCTGTAATACCAAAACTTCATTGATGGAATGTTTGAGTCTTTTGCCTTTATTTTATCAACGGTGGTATTCATCAAAAGATATAGAGTAACTTCGATTGATCCCCAAATGAATTGGCACAACATTCACCTGGAACATTTCCCAAAATTATTAGCGGTTTAATTTTATTTATCATAAAGTTCGATGAATTTTTTTAAAGTAGGGAAATAATTGTTATCAATGCAAAATTAGAATTTTTTATACTTGTATTTGGACATGGCATGCCAAGGTTTGTCGATGGTAGCGTTGACGATGCGTTAGACGAAAAACGTTGCAAATAAGAAAGAACAACATGATTATATGAGTAAAAAATTATGTCCGCTAACTCTTAAATTATTGCAAACTCAATACATGGAGTAAATTATTTTCACAGTGGTATTGGCAATTTGTAAAACTTTTCCAGTTTTCCATGCAGGAATAGAGCATGTAAATTCACGCATCACGGTCTTATATACAGGTCTTGGCCCTAGCATCTCACTACCATTGATAAGAGATTGACTCTTATTTGAGTATTTAGCTATTATTAGTTCCTCAAGATGTAATATATTGTATTTGATGATTATATATCTACTTATAATAACAGTCTCAGGCCCGGTTGAAAAGATGGTTCTACTAAAGGAACAATTTCGCCATCTCGTCGCTAATCCTTAAAGGGAATGAAATCAATGATTTTCTCAAGGAATTTTATCTAGATATCATTGGAAACTGTCGATCAATTCAATCACGGGCAGAGAAAAGTGTAGAAATATAATATAATTCAGAGGAATTATGTGAGCTCAATTCACATTCGAGATTGATTTTGTAAAAGAAGAATTCTTGTCAGAGAGGCGGTACATATATGGAGCTGCGACGCCTAGTGTTTCTGTGGTTTGTGAAGGAGTTGAAATCAATAATATCTCTCCAGATAAATACATAAAAAAAAATTGGGATTTGTCTATAAAAAACAGTGAAATCACGAATAAAAGAGGATGCAGAAATATGATATGGAGCAGAAGGATTCTGTAGGCTAAAATTATAATCGGAACTAATCTTATCAAGAAATTATTTTTGCCGGAGGCGGTTAACTTATGGAGCTGCGAAGCCTAGCGCTTAGACCTGCGAAGCAGGTCGAAACGCTAGTCCTATATACTAATCTGCATAAATTTTTGCAATTACAACTGTCAGTTGGATGTTCCCAAAAAAATTTTTATCCATCGCTACAGCTTAAACGGTATATTTAATTTTGTTCATTTCTTCTCTATTCAATACATCTTAATGAGGACTAGTGCGTTTTATAGATTTGAATACAATCACATGTATAGTAATCACAGGAGAAGGCCAAAACCATCGATTACAATTGTCAAAAATGACAGTTCACCGGCCGTCGAAATATTCTCAAGTTATCTCTGACAAAAAATTAATGAATATCGGGTCGCTTCTGTCAAGTTTGACATACAGGTATTTTAAATATCTCTCAGAATATTACAACATCACTACTTATTATAGATATAATGTATTATTATATAGATAAAACATTCAAATGGATAATTTGTGATGTATTCGAAGCTTCTATAAAGCTTATTTTAATTGAAATAAATTTTTTGACATTCAATAAAACGTCAGTGTTGCCAACTTAATCCTCAAGCAGAAACTGCACATGCGTACTCGCATTCGCAGTCAATGACAGTTCACATCAATGTACACTTCTCATAAATAGAAAGTAGGTAGTTTAATTGAATAATATTAACAAAATGACAATCTTATGTAATATTTTTCAGGCTATACTCAAACTTCTTTTGGAATCAAGTTTAATGTCACAATACTATGCATTTTCAACACAAAATAGAAAACAGGCATATCTCGTACAATATAAATCCTTCCGAGCAAGCGATCGCATAAGTTCCAAGATGATTTCAACATGTAATTGTTATAAGGAAACCGATTCTAGTAATTATGAAACTCATTTTTGTAATTCAAGTGTAACTTTATGTGATATTTTCTAGGTTATGCTCAAGGATTTATTGGAAGCTGCTATAGCAGAATGCTCGATGATTATGATTCCAATTGTTATCAGGAAATCAATTCTTTCATTCAAGAAACTTACTTTTGTATAAGATGCCAACAATAGCTCTTCTCATGATTGGAATCATTTTGTGCGCATGCCTGGACATTCGCCATGTATCTTGGGCACTTGATACGTAGACAAGCCGTTAATACTATGTTTCCAATGTGAGATTTTAAGAAACTAATATTTATTACAATTTTGATATATATTCACAGTAAAATGATAATACAAGCTTTTTAATAAAAATATATATTGTAATCAGTTCACAAAGAGGCAAAATAGCGCTGTTGTTATGGAATATGTCACAGCGATATGCGTAGTGAGTGATTTTTGGACAATTAATATTAATTGATTTGCTTCCCAAAGCCTTGTCTTGAATTTCGTCGAAAATTTATCAAATCAACGAAGCAAAAGTATCTGAAATTATGTCCAGAATGTGTTAAATGTGATATTGATTATTACCTTCTGTATTCAGAATTAGTATTGTATTGAATAATTTGAACCTAATATGAAAATAATTGTCATCCTAGCGTATCAATAAGTTCTGCTTTATTACCACCATGAGGACGAGCATAACATTTCAATCATCGTCGTTATTGTATGAACACACCATCAATCACTCTTTCATATTATTGAACTGGTAATAGTGGTAATGATCGTTGTTGCCCAGCCTTATTTATAAAAAGTATTCTGGCTTTTGCGGCAAATTTTTTTAGATATTTCTCAAATCAAATATATTCACTCAGGATCATCAACGGAATGGGGTTATTCATTGGTATGTATTCATAATTATCCAACTAACTCCGTATTTTATATCGTAGAGTCGAATAAATCATCAAGAAAAGTATTCGAGATGAATGGACCATAAGCATGTATCCATGAATACACTAGACAATTTATCTTATATTTAAGAATATTTAAAAAACTTGCAAACAATAAATTCATAATTAGCGCTGCAGGTTGAAGAGAAGTTCAGTCAGTCTACTTGGTACCTATCTAATCACAAAATTATAGTTTTGTGGTGATATTATTGAAGCAGATTTAATTATTTGTAGGTACTGGAGAAGAATTAATAAGATTTGAAACTTCTGCTTGAGTGATATGAATTCAATTCACTAATACTAATTCATCAATTTTCTGACGATCCATCATTTGATAATACTATTTTCTAGATACGATTCATATCCTGATTTACAATATTGATTTCTTGTAGTATAAGTACTGAAGATTAAATGCCACTTGGAATATCTCAAGTAGCTATAGTTTGGTACATGTGATAAATATTCTGCGATAAAAAAATAAATATTCTCATCAACTTTTTATTTGAAGTTATGTGGGAAATAATCCTCCTGAAAACTGCATTGAGCTGATGAAACACGATAAGCTTGGGTGTGGACGATTCAAATAATAAAATAATACTCGAATAGATTAAACGTATATATTCTGTATAGTATAAGAAAGTGACCAATTTGATATTTATTATGGATGTTCCTATTCACTGGGTAAATGAAATGGAAAATGATAAAAGATAATCACTTGATGATTCTGCTTTCGATCCCAAGAATTTGATCGATGTACATATACTGCAAATATTCATTCAAAGTTTGATATAAAGACAATTATATCATACTGCTATATACCGTTGGAAGATCCTTGGCTATATCAAGTTCATTGAAAAGAGTAGCAAGTCCCAGTAGTTCTAAAATTTCGATCTGAAGTTTCTGACATCTAATAGCCTAGGCTCTAATGTTTATTCATGAGCTAATGATTCAATGCGTAGTAGATAATTCTGATGTATGCACTAGAGACTTGAATGGCATTGTTAAATTCAAGTGTTCATTGTTGTACACAGGTAATACATAACAAATGTAGCCTATATGGATTACAGAAGATATGTACCAAAAGATACTCAACTTGGAGGAGTTCTCAATGATAATTTTGTACATAATATTCCATTAAAATATAGTGAGGTGCTCTTTCTACGTTTTAAATGTATAAATCAGACATTAACACATATATTGCAAGGACCAACCAATCCAATCGTACATTTTATTGAGGTACAACAATGAAACATGCAATCATCAGCAGATTATAAAATCCCTTTCAATCAATGAAGCCAATACATTGAAAATTCATTTGTATCAACGAATGGGAGTTTACATTGATCAAAATTGGTGAGAAACTTCAGTCCGTCACCTAACAATGGATCAAATAGAGTAATGACATTAGATTACGACAATGGGGCCATCAATCTGAATTTTTTATTTGTTTAAGAATATAAATCAAATATTTCTTAAGGAACTAACTGTACCTAAATATTTTGTGCAATAATCTATGAATCATCAAATGGATCATGTTACAATATGATGACACAAATTCATATTATAGTATACATAGTTCTATCAATTTCGTGTTTGTAGTATTTCTATATTTCTCCTAAAACTGCATTGAGCTGATAAAACACGATAAGCTTGGATGAAAACGATGATGAAAGTATCATTTGTCATAATTCATTCTTTCTCAAATTTTGAGATACAAACGGAACGTACGCATACACTTCTAAACCGTTTGTGCGCATGCGTCAATTGTCAATTATTAATCTGTTGCTGCAAACTAATTTGAAATCTAGAAGTGATGTTACTCTATTAAACTCTTGTATGCGAATAGAGTCTTCCATTAGACGATAAGTAATTTGGGTAGATTTTCACAATAGGAACCCAGTGGTAGTTTTGAAAGTAGAAAGAGATGGCGCCACAGATATTCAAATAAATTTTCCAGTGGCACTAGAACGGTGGGGACTAGAATTTTACATTCAGGAAAAAGCAACTTTAACATAACCTAAAACGAGCTTGCCAGGCCAATTAGTATTGGAAAACAGTAAATCAGTGTTCTTTAGTTCAAAAATTACAAAACTTAACCTAAACCGAGCTTTTTAAGGTCAAGTAGTATTGGAAAACAGTAAATTGGTGTTTTTTCAGATCAAAAAAAAAAAAGCCAGAATAAAACATAAACCAAGCTTTATAAGCCAAATAGTATTGAAAAAAATTCATTATTGTCAGCGAGCCACACACTTGTACGTATTTAGGTGAAATGCTCTTTGTTTAAAAGCCACTGAATATAGCAATACATGTACAAGGTACGCGCATGCGCACGTCACTAGGTTTCTAGCATAAAAGTGAGCCGTAATTTGTATTCGTATTTTTTTCTATCAAATATTCTACAGCTTTTACAATACTTATTGTTTTAGCGATGTGAGAAAATGAAATTTTATATGTTCACGAAAAATTAGAAAGTCGTGACATGAAAATATTTTAAATTTATAATGAGACAGCAGATTCTAAAATATTGTATCGATCTATATAATGGATAACAATGTATGAAATAGTATATTGCAGGGAAAGTATCAAGTTCAATGAATAATTGTTAGGAGTGATCAAAAATATTTTCTTCTATGGTTCATTTATGTCATGAATGGTCCAAGGGCTCTTACGGCATTACGATTTAAGTCTTTCAATAGACTGGAATGCGAATATGATACACTCACAATGAATATAGGTTTCACAACAAGTTTGCTAAAAATAAAATCAAGAAATAGGAGCCACAAATATAGTCACATATTAACCGAATGGAAGCAAATTTGAATCTTTAGAATAATCTATTCATGATGATCGATAAGCAACTGATAAATGATGCAACTGACACATAGCCAAGTGTTATTGTGCTTCTGTGAAACTGGTTCGCATCATGGTCAATCGGAAGGCTAGAATCATAGTCCCATAAGAATCTTTGGACCGTTCTCAACCGAAATGTATTATAGAATTATTGTTGTTTTATTAAAATTATGATCTATTTCAGTTAAAAATGTGCTACTTCGTTTTAAGTCTTCTGAACTAGTTTAACAATAGCACAAAATTGTACTTTACTATCAGACAGTTCCATCAACTGTTCGTGCATCAGACATCAATAACATCATAACTGAATCCATGCAGTCAGAAGACTCAAATTAGATCTGTTCAGGTAGTTGATGTATATATTGGTATGCAACTCCATTCAAAATTAAAATTAAAATCAACCACTGAGACGCATTTACAAGAAAGTATAAGGACAGTTGTCGCTTTCAATGAATCTTTACTTTTTAGACCCTACTGAGCCCAAAAACATGATTCAAAAGGGAGTCAGTCGTTGTTTGTCTATGTCTCAAAACACGAGTACTTGAGAACGCCTAGAAATCTTTGACTGAAATTTCATATTCAAGTTTTTTATCCGAAAAATTAGTTCATATTTATGAATAAAGTACTTTCAATCTGTAATACCAAAACTTCATTGATGGAATGTTTGAGTTTTTTGCCTTTATTTTATCAACGGTGGTATTTATCAAAAGAAATAAAATAACTTAGATTGATCTCCAAATGAATTGGCACAACATTCACCTGGAACATTTCCCTAAATTATTAGCGGTTCAATTTTATTTATCATGAAGTTCGATGAGTTTTTTTAAAGTAGGGAAATATTTATTATCATTGCAAGATGGAATTTTTTAAACTTATATTTGGACGTGGCATACCAAGGTTTGTCGATGGTAGCGTTGACGATGCGTTAGACGAAAAACGTTGCAAATGAGAAAGAACTACATGAATATATAAGTAAAAAATTATGTCCGCTAACTCTTAAATTATTGCAAACTTAATACATGGAGTAAATTATTTTCACAGTGGTATTGGCAATTTGTAAAACTTTTGCAGTTTTCCATGCAGAAATAGAGCATGTAAATTCACGCATCACGGTCTTATATACAGGTCTTGGCACTAGCATCTCACTACCATTGATAAGAGATTGACTCTTATTGGAGGATTTAGCTATTATTAGTTCCTCAAGATGTGATAAATTGTATTTGATGATTATATATCTACTTATAATATTAGTCTCAGGCCTAGTTGAAAAGATGGTTCTACTAGAGGAACAATTTCGCCATCTCGTCGCTAATCCTTAAAGGGAATGAAATCAATGATTTTCTCAAGGAATTTTATCTAGATATCATTGGAAACTGTCGATCAATTCAATCACGGGCAGAGAAAAGTGTAGAAATATAATATGAATCAGAGGAATTATGTGAGCTCAATTCACATTCGAGATTGATTTTGTAAAAGAAGAATTCTTGTCAGAGAGGCGGTACATATATGGTGCTGCGACGACTAGTGTTTCTGTAGTTTGTGAAGGAGTTGAAATCAATGATATCTCTCCAGATAAATACATAAAAAAAAATTGGGATTTGTCTATAGAAAACAGTGAAATCACGAATAAGAGAGGATGCAGAAATATGATATGGAGCAGGAGGATTCTGTACGCAAAGATTATAATCGGAACTAATCTTATCAAGAAATTATTTTTGCCGGAGGCGGTTCACATATGGAGCTGCGAAGCTTAGCGCTTAGACCTGCGAAGCAGGTCGAAACGCTAGTCTTATATACTAGAAGGCATAAAGTACACTTTCAGTTAGCCACGGCTACAGCCTAAACGAGAGCTCTGATTAACATGATTTTTTTTTTTATAAATTTGATATTCTTGACGAGCAGTGCCTTTTGGGGGTCTCAATTTTTGCAGTCTTATAGGTTTCGTGTAAAAAATCAAAAACCGTCAAAAATTCATCCTTGACATAGTAGGCATGTACAAATAATTGTTGAACATCGATGACATCTGTCAGCTTTGACGTTTAGGTTTCAATATTATTATATGGCAAAATGAGAAAGATTTCCACAAATTTATGTATTACTACATCTATTACAAACATGAGCAAATCACTTGTGATACATTTTGAGCTAATATTATGCTTAAATATTGAAATTACAATTTTTTTGGCATTTCAATAAATTCAGTATTGCCAACTTATTTCCCGAGCGAAGAATGTACATGCGTACTCGCTTTTACGTAAAAATAGTAGCCATGTACAAATAATTGTTAAACATCGATGACATCTGTCAGCTTTGACGTCTAGGTTTCGATATTATTTCATTGAATATTGCAGGATGAGAAAAATTTTCAGAAATTTATGTATTAATACATTTATAACAAACATGAGCAAATCACTTGTGATACATTTCGTGCTAATATTATGCTTAAATATTGAAATTACTATTTTTCTGACATTTCAATAAATTCAGTATTGCCAACTTATTTCCCAAGCGAAGAATGTACATGCGTACTCGCTTTTACGCCAAATTCCAATTCCAGTTTTCAACAATGTACACATCTAATAGATAGAAAGTAAGTTGTTGAATTGAATAATACTTAACATAATGACAATTCTATGTAATATTTTTTGGGCTATGCTCAAACATCTTTTGAAATAAAGTAATATGTCACGATATTCATGCATTTTTAGCGCAGAATATGCCTGCTCGCAAAATGGATTAGTTGTTGGCTGAGTTATAGAATGATTTCAATATATAATTGTTATGAAGAAATCGATTCTTATAATCAAGGGATATTTTGATTCATGATGTTTCTCTGTTGTGGATGAAATAAGTACTGAAGATTGAATGAAGTTTGAAACATGTCAAGTATAGTTTAGCTGGTACATGTGGTGAATATTCAACAATACTCGAGTATTTATTTAGATTTTCAATATTGTTTAGTAATAGTTTAGTTTATGCTATTCTCACATCTCTTACAGTTGAATAAATTTGAGTTGAAGACTTGATAAACCCAGTCAATCGAACATTTTGCTTGAGTCAACAATGAAATAAGCAATAATCAACTGATCATAATATAACGATCATGAAGCCATCAATCAATATTTTGTACTTGTTGAAAGATATAAATCATACATCACTCAATGAACATCTATTAGGGTATGAATATTTCCGATAACCTCGTTTTTGAGGTTGGGTAGAGAGTAATTTTACTAGAAGCGGCATTGAGCTGATGAAACACACTAAGCTTGGATGAGAACGATGATGAAAATATCGATTGTCATCATTTATTTTATGAAAAATGTAAATTATAGCATATAACTGAAATAAACTGTACAAAAATGTTCTGTATAATACATATCATTTCATTACAATATCAAAAGTCACTAATTTCTTATTTAGTGTGGATGTTCCTATTCAATTGGTATACAAAATTGGATATGAAATATTTTCTTGATGACTCTGACATATTAAGTGCATTGGGGAGAGTAGCAAATCTCAGTGGCTCTGAAACTTTGATCTGTAGTTTTTGACATCTAATAGTCTAGGCTCTAATGTTGATTCATTTCATGAGCTTATGTTTTAATACGTAGTATAGGCAATTCTGATGTATGCACTAGAGACTAGAGTGTGATTGTTGAAATCATGAGTTCATTATTGTACACAGGTTGTACACAACAAACATAGCCTATATGGACTACAGAAGATAAGTACCCGAATAATCTTCTTGAAGAAGTCTTCAATATAAGCGTTGTACGAATTATTCAATTCAAACATTTTTGCTCTCTTTACGTTTCAAGTGAGTAAATCAGACATAGGTATATATATTGCAAGGACCATTAGATCTTAAACTGAAAGTTGAAACGTGCATCACTGCTATTAGTGGTACATTTTAGGACTAAATTTCAATAACCCATAGATAAGACCCTTGTAAGAATAGACATATACGAACAAGATTTTAGAACCAAATTAATTCATCTACTCACATACAAGCCTGTCAAATTGTTAAATATTGACGAGATTCATGGCTTTTTAGATATTCTTTGCCTCAAATTGTATAATTTCATTAAACGTCAACAAAATATATCTTTGTATTTAAAAACTACACATACGATAAAATGATAGATGACGTGAACGAAGATAAAACGAAATAAGAATTATCGGTTAGTACTTCCAATTTAATAATAATCGGTAATATCGATGAGAAAAATCATATATAGGATTGGAAAAAATTAATTTTTCAAGAAATGTAGGAGACACATGATATGGATAGATTCAGTGCTTTATTCTCAGATGATACGTATTCAAGAAACGGTTTTTGCGGAAAAAGTTGATAGATGATACGGGTTGCTGCAAGTGAAATTTTACTGTTGTTATCAGCTGATTTTAATGAATATCATTGAAACAATCAACACAGACAACTATTCCAACAGTTGGTAACATTGTTAGGTGTGACGTAGACTCTCGGGTGCGCGTGCGCAGGCGCGTGCGTGAGAAAGAGTGGATAGAGATATTTTGTGAGGATCATATATTATTTTTTTCAGTGTTTGCTCATAATATCAGTTATTGAGATATATTGTAATAGTTGAGAGAAATCATATATGGGATTGACAAAAATTTATTCCTCAAGAAGTGTAGGAGACACATGATATGGATAGATTTAATACTTTATGCTCAGATTCAACGTAGTTATTCAAGAAAGGGTCTTCGCGGAAAATGTTGATAGATGATACGGGTTGCTGCAAGTGAAAATTTACTGTTGTAATCAGCTGATTTCAATAAATGTCATTGGAACAATCAACGCAGACATCTATTCCAACAGTTGGTAACATTGTTAGGTGTGACGTTGACGCTGGGGTGCGCGTGCGCAGGCGCGTGCGTAAGAAAGAGTGAATAGAGATATAGGGAATGAGCGACGAAAGAGTTGGCCTCTGCCGACAGGAATTTAAACTAGAAAAACCGAGATAGATTTGAATTATATTGGAGATCATATGGAATTTTGTCTTGAAAGACTGTTTCGTTTTTTCGATATTTATAAAGTTAAGAAATATTTTATAATAGAGAAACTACTATGAAGTCCAGACGATATTATTCTGTACCACAGTGCTGTAGTTATAAGAGTAAATAAATAAGTATATATCAATTTCCAACATAATCTATCTTTCGAAAGCAGTGGCAAAAAATTGGGAACAAAAAATCGAATATTATATCATTTTAGTGTTTTTTATTGTGTTTTTACTCCTCAAAAACTAGATTCTTTGAAATCAAGAAAAAATAAAATAAGAAGGATCTGATTCATCCAGGTTTCAGAAAACAAAATATGCGGAGCTCAGTGCAAATTTATTAAAAATTCAAATTGCATTGCTCAAAATAAGATAAATTACAGAAGTATTGATGTCTAGTGTAATTTAGGCAACTATGAAAAAACGAAAAACTTATCAAATCAATACTTGAAAATTACATTAGAATGAACATCAAACTTTTTAATCGTTGTTCAGAATGTATTGGATAATGTGTAGCTTTCACAAATAAACGATGTGCCATAAAAATCTTGTTGAGTTCTATAAAATCTGAATAAAATCTTTCATTCCAAGCTATCTGTCTGGAATGTTTTTACCACCACATCTAACTAATTCAAAAAAATATCAGATAACTTAATATAGGACATATTTTATATTATATTTATGAAATTTTTCACACAAAAATAAAAGATTTCAATACAGATAAACATATATGATTGGAATATTTTCGCAGCGCACTGTTAATCTAACATATAAAGTGAATGCATATCACGGTTCTGTCGCCATTTTACAAATAACTAACGAGACCTCTGGTGGCTGCGCTCACTCCCTATTCTGTGAGAGTCAGATATTATTTTTCTTTTAGTGTTTGTTCATAATATCTGTTGTTGAAATATATTGTAATTGTGAAGAACAAGAGTTTTTTGTTGGATATTAAGGAATCGGATGAAGAGTAGTCAGATGATACAACAGCTGTCAACATTTTCAATGCTACATTCATCAATTTCATTATTTTGATCAATTCCTCAATGTTGTATTTTATCAAATAGGCACTTTGAACAACTAATATTGATTCAATGAATAATTTTACCGCTCTCATCAACAAGACTGCAACAGCAATTTCTTTGTTATAATCAACAAGTCAATATTTTCATCAACATTGGTATTGTTATAATTGGTAGTTTGGACGTTTTAGTTACATTATACTGTTGTTTTGATGCTACGACCAAATTGTATATTCAAATCCACAATTTTATTGTTGGAATGAATGATTTGATTGTTGTATTCAATAATATTTCTATTTCAATCACATGACTCTTTCAAACTAGTATTGTTATTGTAGTGGTTATCATGATCTTATAATCAACAATAATTCCTGAGTAGAAATAATCGATTGTAGATTATCACGGGCAACAATCATCTGTTGTGATCAACTCAATTTTGACTTTAATTGTGAAGTTATTGTTAATTCATGAGATAAACGATAGAAACCTACTGAAAATTATTGTTGTCATTTACTCAATTCCAATTGTGATCTATGGTTGATTGTTGCAATCGATGGACTGACTATTTAATGGATATCGTACTATTGGTATAATCAACAAAAAATGCTATGTACAAGTCATTATCAACAATTTTTAATTAGGATTACCTTCTCGTCCATTGCTTTCGACAAAATATTGTTTTAATCAGTTCATCTTTTGTTGTGATCAACCAGCAATGATTTATTGATGAGGATGAGCAAAATATTGTTGCAATCGATTGCAAACCGATAGCTGTGATCATTCAATGATCACTGAAGTGAAATAAATTGTTGGCATCAATATCAATTTCAAAATACATAGCGTAGATGATTTTATTCAGCAATCCAGGGTTGTTTTCTGATTTATTGCCGTTGTGGTCAAAAAAAAAACCGATTGATTCTATATTCGAGCAATTTATTATCAATCTTCGAATGCTGTCTTAGATGTGGGATATAAGTCAGGATAACAACTGAGACGTTGATCATATCTACCAGTTTTTCTGAATGAATGTATTAAAGCTACTAAATTAGGTCTTAACTTTGATTTGATATTAAACAAATTCGCTTCGAATTCAAAATATCCTTGGAGATAACTTTGAAGCCAATTTGCTTCCTGTAATGAAATTTCGCACACATATATTAGGTTTTTCCACAGCTGTGAGTAAATTAGGCATTTCGCGCATCGCAAACAATGCGAATACATTCTAGGCATTACTGAATTATTCCAACGATTCTACGTACATCTAATTATATTTTACTCTCGTACATATTCCGCTATTCTTTATGATCTATTGATTTGCAAGAGAGTGGGTCACTATCTCAAAAACTGCAGGAAGAGTACCGGGAACATTTGACATGAAAGTGAGGATCATAGCGTTTTTGCTTGTGTGGAAATTTACATCCCGAGAGAAATTCGAATTCTCAAAATGACATTGAAAATAAGGAAAGGTCCTAATTCTTTGTTCAGACCTGGAAGAGAAGCTTCTTATTTGATTCGATCATTGTTTCACACCGTTTATACTGATTATTTTACAACGGTCAAAATTGATGAGAAAATGAACTTATTGAATGGCTTATGAATCGGGTATAGAAGACAATGGAGAAGAAATGTGTATTATTGTGATGACTACTCAATATTTTTTTCCGCTATTGGTATGCAACTCGATTGAATATTGAAATTAGAATCAACCACTGAGATGCATCCACAAAAAAGTATAGGGACAGTTGCCGCTTCCAATGAATCTCTACGTTTTAGACCCTACTGAACTCAAGACAACATAATTTAAAATAAAGTCAGTCGTTGTGTTTGTCTATTCCTAAAAGCATAATGACTTGAGAAAGCCTAGAAATCTTCGACTGAAATTTTATATTCAAGTTTTTTATCAAAAAAATAAGTTCATATTCATAAATAAGGTATTTTCAATCTGTGGCACCAAAACTTATTCGATGAAACTTTTGAGTTCTTTGCGTTTATTTTATGAACGGTAGTACTTATCCCACAATATGATGGTATATTGTGCAACAAGTGCGATAAGTTGTCGATTGCCCACGAGAGCGAAGTGGGCAATCGACAACACCGCATGAGTTGCAAATACTATTTTTCATCACGAATGCGGGATAAGTACTATTTTGCGCTTATTTTTCCAAGCGATAAACGGTTTTTGTGCGACAAGTAAACTTGTCGCACTCAAATTATACTTGGCGCACTCAAAAGTCAAAGAGCCATTTACTGCTCAGAAAAACGTGCGCAAAATAGTACGTATCCTGCATGAGTGATAAAGAACAGCTTAGATTGATCCCTGAATGAATTGGCACAACATTTACTTGGAACATTCCCCAAAATTATTAGCAGTTTTAGGAAGAACATGCTGCAAATTAAAAGGAATAACATGAATATATAAGAAAAAAATTATGTTCGGTAACTCTTTCATTGTTGCAATCTTAATACGTAAAGAAAAGTATTTTCACAGCGGTATTAGCAATTTGTAAGGCTTTTGCAGTTTTCGATGCAAAAATAGAGCATGTTAATCCACGCATCACGGTCTTATATACAGGTCTTAACACTAGCATCCCACTACCGTTGGTAAGGGGTTGACTCTTATTTAAGTATTTAGTTATTATCAGTTCCTCAAGATGTGAGAAGCTGTAATATATTGTAGTTGATGATTATAAATCTACTTATGATAATAGTTTAAGAGAGATTACTATTATGAAATATTAGACATTCTATTGCTATTTGATGGCAATATTTCAAATATTATTGATATTGAGTGCTATATATCGATGAATTTTGGGATATAAAATTGAATATTCAATCCAGACTTGAATGATTCGAATCGCTGTTTCTTGTCTTTCTGATGCACACTGTTTTTTTCTCGCGCACACCTATTCTGTCGATCGTAAGGCCGTCTGTAGTAGTTCGAATAACTGATAAGCTGCTTTAATAATGAATACCTTCACTGGTAAATATCAAGACCTGTGTATAATATTGGAAATAGTGCGGCAAGAGTGGTTCTTTCGAAAAGATAGTTCTACTAGAGAAACAATCTCGCCATCTCGTCGCTAATCCTTGAAGGGAATGAAATCGATGATTTTCTTAAGGATTTATACCTAAATATGATTGGAAACTGTCAATCAATATAATCACGGTCAGAGAAAAGTGTAGTAATATAATATGAAGCAGGGGAATTACGTGAGCTCAATTCACATCCGGGATTGATCTTGTCAAAAAAGAATTCTTGTCAGAGAGGCGGTACATATTTGGAGCTGCGACGCCTAGAGTCTCTGTAAATCGTGAAGGAGTTGAAATCAATAATTTTCCCCCAGAAAAATACATGAAATAACATTGGGAATTGTCTATAAAAAAGAGTGAAATCACGCAGAAATATAATATGGAGCAGGAGAATTCTGTAGGCTGGAATTATAATTTGAACTAATCTTATCAAGAAATTATTTTTGCCGGAGGCGGTTCACATATGGAGCTGCGAAGCCTAGCGCTTAGACCCGCGAAGCGGGTCGAAACGCTAGTTAGCTCCTAATTTACGTGGATTGAAGCCTAGTATATCACGAAGCGTATCTGTAGGGTTGAAATTTATCTCCCGATTACTCTTAATTTCACATTTAAGAGTATTAATATTCGCGGCGATGTTTAATTCTGTACCAACACTTACTTTTTCTTTTAAATATTCATTCATATCTCCCAACTCATATGATCCCTCCGGTATTGTAATTGTCTTACCATCTATGTGAAATTTATTATTTTTCTTATCAATATTCGTGATAGCATCGAAAACTTCAAAGCTTATTAGACCAAGAAGATATTTTGACTTATCGTCAAGAATTATTGGTGGATAGAATGTTTGATTGATGATGGAATTATCTCCAAACATCGTAAATGTGTACGACATGACGGTCGATTGAACACCAAGCTTGCTTATATAGAAAAGTTAAACATAAATAACCACATCTCACACTATCGTAAGATTGATATCTGTCATAATTATAACTGAAAGTACAGAGTTTTCCAAAATATTCAACTAGTTCTTTTGGCGGTTTCAAGTTTCCAAAGCTGTCAAAGTATACGACTGAATTATTACGTTTAATATAGGCAGCCCAATGTGTTCCTGATCCAACATTTTTATCTAGATTAATAATCGCACATTCATTACGGTTTATTTTCTTTGGTAACTTATCCTTCATGAATACACCTCTAAAGAATGGAATTTTCAGTTGTTTAGCATATTTCTCAAGATCAATGTTACTCAAAGCGCGCGATGGTAGTTTAATTGGTAGTTTTTTGACTGATACAAACCTAGTCCTTTACGGTATGGTTTCAAATATAAACCTTTTCGCATTGCTATCGACTCCAACATAGCATTATGTCTTTGAGATTCCTTCAATTGTTTGGCTGCTGCTCGTGCATCATTAACCGCCTTAGCTATACTAGCGGCTCCGCCTCCCAATGCTCCAAGCGCACTAAGTCCAGCGAAAATTGGAATTATTGGTAAAAATCCACCAGTCTTGGGCGCTGCTATAACTCGAGGAGATTTGATTTTCTTCTTATTTTTTTTCTTGATTAGTCGTAAAGCAATTTTTGTAGATTTTTTCAAGTCTAGTTCAGTATTTTTAGACTTCCTCATTCGGCTTACAATATCGCGAAATAATAGACTTTTACCAGATTTTCTCGTCATGACTATTTAAAGCGCAGACGTGTAATCTGATCAACAGTCAGTTAAGAACTGTGCTAGTGGTATGATACGATTTCATGTTATACCATCATGCAGGCTATAAAACAGAATTGCAATCTTGAAGTGAAAAATTATAATTTCAATGATGTTAATGAAGAGCGACGTCATGGCACATTATTGCCGAATACAGTTTGGTGCATAATATCAGGTCCGAGTTCATGTGGGAAGACGAATGTTATGCTTGCACTCTTGAAGCATAAAAATGGATTATGTTTTTCAAATGTTTACATTTATTCAAAATCCTTATTTTAATCCAAATATACATACTTAAGAATGTTACTAGAACCGATCCAAGGAATTAGTTTCCACGCAATCAATGATAATACTGAAATTGTAAGACCTAATGATGTAAAATGTGATTCAGTATTCATATTCGATGATGTTGCTTGTGACAAACAAGATGTTATAAAAGAATATTCCAGCATGGGTCGTCATAAAGCCGTAGACTGTTTTTATTTATGTCAGACTTATACCAGAATACCTAAACATCTTATACGTGATAATGTTAATTTTATAATATTATTAAAACAACATGATTTAAACTTGAGACATGTATACCTTGATCATGTAAACACCGATTTCACGTATGAACAGTCTAAGAACCTTTGTTCCTTTTGCTGGCAAGATAAATATGATTTTCTTGTTATTGACAAAGACAGTGATATCGATAGAGGGCGATATCGAAGAGGATTCGATCAGTTTATAATATATAGCAAAGATCTCTGCTAATACAATCAGTTACGAGGTGAACATCATAAGAACAGTTGATCAGAGCTGTTTATCAGTTCAACAGAACTGTTCGAAAGCTGTTCATTGGTACTACGGAGCTGCTGGAAAAGCTGTTTATCAGTTCAACTGGGTGATTCGAATAGCTGTTCATTAGTTCTACCGAGCTGTTGGAGCTGGAATTTTTGGATTCATCAGTTTTTGTCGTCGTTGTTGAGCTGGTTATTCTAATAATATCTATCATCCAAACATTGTTCATTTGTCTGGTTTAATCATGGATCCAAATTTGACGCGAAATATCACCCTCGGCTGAAATCGTGTTTTGTCCAGAGCCACACACTGTATTTTTCATAATACCTGCATTAAAACTTTCCATATTTCAAATTTGTCATAATAAAGTTTAAAATTGTTAAAGAAAAGCTCAAAAAGCTCAAGCTTGGTGCCTTGCAGACAGAAGCTGAATTACAAACTCAGTATAAACCAATAATTGAATCATTGCAAAATATTGCGAGCAATCTACCAACAGTAAATATCAAACAGGAGATAAAACGTGAGCCAGAAGAAGAGGCTGTGAAAGAAGAGGAAATAAAGAGAAAGAAAAGTGGTCCTGAATTCCTTGAAACAAGTGTTGTAGCAGAAACGCATGACGAAGGTGAAGATGAAGTGTTTACTGAAAGTCTTCCAAATTTAACTCAAGAGGACATATTGAATTTAACTAGTGAGCCTTCATTTCAAGAATATTTGGATCAATATGATCCTTTACCAAGAAGCTATATTGAAGCTTTGTTAGCTGATGACAAAGATTTATTCGACTTCAAATATGGTATCCGACATGACGTAGAGTCTGAAAAATTTTCAATAGGAGACTCTGAGATAAATATTGATGGTAAAGATTTTATTATCAATGATCTAAGATATGAGGGGACTCCAGGATTGTATGAATAATTATTCAAGAAACACCCAATAAGATTTATTGACGCTGACCGTAAAAATTACGTTGATATTGTGGAAAGAACCAATGCAGCTCGTCGCTATTATAGTGACTCTGAGCAATTAGCTGGTTCAAAGTCATACAAATATACAAATGCTATTGCACCCTCAATCGCAGCACGTAGAAGAACTCCATCGATACCAAAAAGATCAGGAACTTCATCGATACCAAAAAGATCAGCTGTGAAATCTGGTAAAGGTTATCTCAAGAATTTTAACAATAAACGGGTAGAGTATGTTTACTGGGATAATATTAATGAACTAGTTGATCGGCTACGTTTATTGATAGCATCACGTGACGCTGGAAATTCTAGTCATAATAATGAGATCGTGTCCATAATTGAGGAGTTAAAAGAAGCGGGAATTATAGAATAGTGTCATTTCAACAATGACTCTAGATAAATTCGGATCACATATTGAGCAGCATAAAGCAAAGAGATATATCGATAAGAAGTTAGCTAACCTCAATAGGGAATTGCTTGCGAATAAAATCAGAATTGATGATCTTAAACCCGAGCTTAAAAGTGATATTTCACGTTTTAAAGAAAAAACTAGGATTGAAATATTTATTATTATAGAAAATTTAAGATCACTCACTTTCATTAATCTATCGTTGAAATTGAGAGATGATACGTATGAAATTTCAAATAGCCCTGACTCATCTCACTATAATTTATTAGTTCCAGGAAAAATATTGCGAATCAGAGTGAATAATCCCCAGGCATTTTTAAATTATAGAATCAACGATACAACGCGAGTTTCGATAATACTTGATAAAAATATATCAGTTGGTGATAAATTAAAAATATATCCGATTTCGGTAGGAAAAAAAATCTCTGATTTACAGTTGGAGATATTATTTGAAACTCCAGTACATTATGTCGACAAGTAAGCGTGGAATTGTTGAGGAAATACATAAACCAGCTCGTATCAACTTTTAAAGACGAAGAGTAATTGTCAAGGGCATAGATGAACTATTCCAAGCAGATTTTGTAGAAATGATCCCATATTCTAGAATTAATAAAGGATATAAATATATCTTGGTTGTGATTGATGTTTTTTCAAAGTTTCTGTGGACCAGACCTCTTAAAAGTAAAACGGGGGTAGAGACCACTCAAGCTATGGAAAATATTCTACTTAAAAGTAATCGCATTCCTAAAAATTCACAAACAGACCTTGGTGAAGACTTTTATAATGAAAATTTCAAAAATTTGATGAAAAAATTTAGTATAAATCATTACTCAACTTACAGTACAAAAAAGGCCTCTGTTGTTGAGCGTGTTAATCGCACTTCAAAATCAATGATGTGGAGACAGTTTAGCTTACAAGAAGCATATAAATGGTTAGATTTGCTGCCTAAGTTAACTGAAAAATACAATAATTTGAAACATAGAACTATCAATATGAAGCCAATTAATGTGAGTACGAAGAATGAGAAATTGCTCCTTGATACGGTTTACAGCAAAATCAAAATTGTTGGAGTAGCGAAATTCAAAGTAGGTGACTCTGTACGTATAAGTAGACATAGAGAATCTTTTGTGAAGGGATATACACCTAATTGGTCTAATGAAATATTTACTGTAGATGTAGTGCAATTGACAAACCCTATCACGTATATTCTCAAGGACCAATCTGGACAAGCTATATCAGGGGGATCTTACGAACACGAATCGAAAAAGACCAAGTACCCAAATATGTATTTAGTTGAAAAAATTTTGAGGAGGAAAAATGATATGGTATTTGTGAAATGGCTTGGGTCCGACAACACACATAATAGCTGGATCCATAAGAACAACGTTGGTTAGTTAGAGTTAATTAGTTGCAAATGCGGGTATTATTATAAAAGTCACTATTGCGTATCAATTTAGCTCAGACAGTATTTGACCAGAGAAATGGCGACAATATTAGACTTGAAAGGATTTTTTATTTTTATTAATAATATTGAAAAGTTTATTCCCAAAGAACGGGCTTTCATGGGAATAAACGATGAATCTGGGCAAACTTGCCTTTTTACACCTCCGATTCTATGGAATAAATTGGATTATAAAAGCAAAAAAAATTTCATTTGGATTAGTAAACATTATCATAATTTGGAATGGAATGAAGGGGATATTCCTAATGACAGAATTCAAGAAATACTTGAGCCAGTGAGAAAAACTAAAGAAAAAATTTACGTCAAAGGATTGGAGAAAGTTCACTGGTTGGAAGATATTTTTAACGACGATTCGCTAGAAATTGTAAACATTGAAGAATTGGGCTGTCCTGCTTTAAAAAAAATATCTGCTACAAGCGCACCATTTTGTGGAGCTCATACAAATAATTGCGCTTCACATAATGTGCATATGATAAAAGAATGGTTCAATAGTACATTCAACCTATTCAATTCTTTCCAAAGATTTCATGATGAACAATTTCTGAATTTCATGATAGATGAGGATATAGCGAATCTTCCAATGGAGTTTGTCATGATATATGCCGCAAATGAAATAGAAAATTTGTGGTACAGATTTCCATTGCAATGGCGAGAGAACAAGGAGTTTGAGAAGTACCGTTGCTGTTTCACTCATGACAAAGGCGACCAGAACCAGGATGTAGCTGGAGACATATATCCATTGAAGAAAAATTGTTTAAAATGTATTGAATAGGACTATTTTTATATTTATTATCATGGGATTATTCATGTATAATGAATGATCTAATAGAAGCAATGTATCAATTAGAACTTGTTTCTCTTAATATTACCCTATCTTCATCCTTAAAGAAAATATTTCACCATAGATTGTTTTTTGACAAGACGCTTATCATTAGCACAAAGTGTGAACAAAATTATTGTAATTCAACTAGTACATAAAACCTAATAGAGCTCAATGTTAATGTGACTCATCCCCAGCTGCATTCTAACAGCAATATTGCACACCTGAACATACCCTCAGTCATTGCCCTCCTAGCACAAAATTACAGTGAACTTAAGACACATTTCTGGTGTTACAATTACACATCTGTAGTCACTGGGGGTTAATATTGGGTATGACTCATCTTCAGGTGGTAATGAGACACGTGCATTGAACTTAAGACGCGTTCCTAGTTAGCAGGTGTTAAGACACGAGCACTTGGGGTTAATGCGGGTTAAATATCCTCGGACACGTGTTGGACGCGTGCCTCCTCAGGTGTAATAATTAATCAGGTGCATTCCTGAGCTATTCGCGGACACGTGTCATTGCCCACCTGAACTTATGACTCATTCATGATGACTTGCTGAAAACGCAGAATTTTGTGCATTTAAAGACGGATTCATGCGTATTATGTTGTATTGGATAGATTTTTGTGATTTGCGATACTTTGGAACTGCTCAGAATGTGGTAATTTTGACTTATTTCAAACTTCATATAACTGCAGATAGCGCTCTGAAACACGAAATATAATGTTTTTGTCGAAGATTCATACATATTATGAGGTTTTGAATAGGAATATGAACTTTTTGATGGTGCAAATCTGCGCGGAAAAGCGTGATTTCGACTTATCATAAAGTTTGTTAAACTGCAAATAGCACTCTAAAAACACGAAAAATGATGTATTTGGTGCTAGATTCTGCCATATAACGCACATTTGCAGCAAGATCTTGCTTCTGAGCAGGTTTACAGAGTCAAAAATTTCTAAACGAGACTTAGAAAAACGCTGATAACTCGCTGGAAACGCAAAATTTTGTGCATTTGAGGACAGATTCATGCGTATTATGTTGTATTAGATGGATTTATGTCATTTGCGATACTTTGAAACTGCTCAGAATGTGGTAATTTTGACTTATTTCAAACTTCATATAACTGCAGATAGCGCTCTGAAAACACGAAATATGATGTCTTTGTCGATAGATTCATATATATTATAAGGTCCTGAATAGGAATATGATCTTTTAGATTGTGAAAATCTGCGCGGAAAAGCGTGATTTCGACTTATTCCAAAGTTTGTAAAACTGCAAATAGCACTCTAAAAACACGAAATATGATGTATTTGGTGCAAGATTCCGCCATATAACGCATTTTTGGAGCAAAATCTTGCTTCTGAGCAGATTTACATAGTCAAAAATTTCTCAACGAGACTCAGATAAAACGCTGATAACTCGCTGGAAACGCAAAATCTTGTGCATTTGAGGACGGATTCATGCGTATTATGTTGTATTGAATAGATTTATGTGATTTGCGATACTTTGAAACCGCTGAGAATGTGGTAATTTTGACTTATTTCAAACTTCATATAACTGCAGATAGCGCTCTGAGAACACGAGATATGATGTTTTCGTTGATGGATTCATACATATTATGAGTTCCTGAATAGGCATATGTACTTCTTGATCGTGAAAATCTGCTCGGAAAAGCGTGATTTCGACTTATTCCAAAGTTTGTAAAACTGCGAATAGCACTCTAAAAACACGAAATATGATGTATTTGGTGCTAGATTCTTCCATATAACGCATTCCTGAAGCAAAATCTTGCTTCTGAGCAGAATTACACAATCCAAAATTTCTCAACGAGACTCAGAAAAAAACGCTGATTACTCGCTGGAAACGCAGAATTTTGTGCATTTGAGGACGGATTCATGCGTATTATGTTGTATTGGATAGATTTATGTGATTTGCGATACTTTGAAACTGCTCAGAATGTGGTAATTTTGACTTATTTCAAACTTCATATAACTGCAGATAGCGCTCTGAAAACACGAAATATAATGTTTTTGTCGAAGATTCATACATATTATGAGGTTTTGAATTGAAATATGAACTTTTTGATTGTGCAAATCTGCGCGGAAAAGCGTGATTTCGACTTATTCCAAAGTTTGTAAATCTGCAAATAGCACTCTAAAAACACGAAATATGATGTATTTGGTGCTAGATTCTGCCATATAACGCACTTTTGAAGCAAAATCCTGCTTCTGAGCAGATTCACAGAGTCAAAAATTAGTCAACGAGACTCAGAAAAAACGCTGATAACTCGCCAAACCAAAAAGAGTAGAGCCAGATTGACCTAGAACCACAAGGAGTTGTCAATTTCCCTATTTAGACCTTCATTATTATCTCCTGAAGACCTGTGGATATTGAATCACCAATCACAGGCAGAGCTCTACGATCCTAGGAGTTAATATATTTTAAACTAATCTAGTTATGATTTGTACTTTTATTTTTATTTTTGTTGTCTTGACAATTTTGTTTATTTATATTTATATTTCTTTTCACTTGAAAAAGGCAGCACTTTGCTGTTGAAACGTTGTGTTTCTCATAAATTACAGAACTTATACCCAATGAAACATATTTATTTAAAAATGAGTTCTGAAAAGTTTTTTCCTTTATGATGTATTTGGTTCTAGATTCTGCCATATAACGCACTTTTGAAGCAAAATCTTGCTTCTGAGCAGATTTACAGAATCAAAAATTTCTCGACGAGACTCAGAAAAAACGCTGATATTTCGCTGGTAACGCAAAATTCATTGCATTTGAGGACGGATTCCAGCGTATTATGTTGTATTGGATAGATTTATGTGATTTGCGATACTTTGAAACTGCTCAGTATGTGGTAATTTTGACTTATTTCAAACTTCATATAACTGCAGATAGCGCTCTGAAAACACGAAATATGATGTCTTTGTCGATAGATTCATATATATTATAAGGTCCTGAATAGGAATATGATCTTTTAGATTGTGAAAATCTGCGCGGAAAAGCGTGATTTCGACTTATTCCAAAGTTTGTAAAACTGCAAATAGCACTCTAAAAACACGAAATATGATGTATTTGGTGCAAGATTCCGCCATATAACGCATTTTTGGAGCAAAATCTTGCTTCTGAGCAGATTTACATAGTCAAAAATTTCTCAACGAGACTCAGATAAAACGCTGATAACTCGCTGGAAACGCAAAATCTTGTGCATTTGAGGACGGATTCATGCGTATTATGTTGTATTGAATAGATTTATGTGATTTGCGATACTTTGAAACCGCTGAGAATGTGGTAATTTTGACTTATTTCAAACTTCATATAACTGCAGATAGCGCTCTGAGAACACGAGATATGATGTTTTCGTTGATGGATTCATACATATTATGAGTTCCTGAATAGGCATATGTACTTTTTGATCGTGAAAATCTGCTCGGAAAAGCGTGATTTCGACTTATTCCAAAGTTTGTAAACTGCGAATAGCACTCTAAAAACACGAAATATGATGTATTTGGTGCTAGATTCTTCCATATAACGCATTCCTGAAGCAAAATCTTGCTTCTGAGCAGAATTACACAATCCAAAATTTCTCAACGAGACTCAGAAAAAACGCTGATTACTCGCTGGAAACGCAGAATTTTGTGCATTTGAGGACGGATTCATGCGTATTATGTTGTATTGGATAGATTTATGTGATTTGCGATACTTTGAAACTGCTCAGAATGTGGTAATTTTGACTTATTTCAAACTTCATATAACTGCAGATAGCGCTCTGAAAACACGAAATATAATGTTTTTTGTCGAAGATTCATACATATTATGAGGTTTGAATGACATGAACTTTTGATTGTGCAAATCTGCGCGGAAAAGCGTGATTTCGACTTATTCCAAAGTTGTAATCTCAAATAGCACCTAACACAATAGAATGATGTATTTGGTGCTAGATTCTGCCATATAACGCACTTTTGAAGCAAAATCCTGCTTCTGAGCAGATTCACAGAGTCAAAAATTAGTCAACGAGACTCAGAAAAAACGCTGATAACTCGCCCAACCAAAAAGAGTAGAGCCAGATTGACCTAGAACCACAAGGAGTTGTCAATTTCCCTATTTAGACCTTCATTATTATCTCCTGAAGACCTGTGGATATTGAATCACCAATCACAGGCAGAGCTCTACGATCCTAGGAGTTAATATATTTTAAACTAATCTAGTTTATGATTTGTACTTTTATTTTTATTTTTGTTGTCTTGACAATTTTGTTTATTTATATTTATATTTCTTTTCACTTGAAAAAGGCAGCACTTTGCTGTTGAAACGTTGTGTTTCTCATAAATTACAGAACTTATACCCAATGAAACTATTTATTTAAAAATGAGTTCTGAAAAGTTTTTTCCTTTATGATGTATTTGGTTCTAGATTCTGCCATATAACGCACTTTTGAAGCAAAATCTTGCTTCTGAGCAGATTTACAGAATCAAAAATTTCTCGACGAGACTCAGAAAAAACGCTGATATTTCGCTGGTAACGCAAAATTCATTGCATTTGAGGACGGATTCCAGCGTATTATGTTGTATTGGATAGATTTATGTGATTGCGATACTTTGAAACTGCTCAGTATGTGGTAATTTTGACTTATCTCAAACTTCACACAAATGCAAATAGCGCTCCTGAAAACACGGAATATGATGTTTCTGTCGATAGATTCATACATATTATGAGGTCCTGGATAGGAATATGAACTTTTTGATCGTGAAAATCTGCCCGGAAAAGCGTGATTTCGACTTATTCCAAAGTTTGTAAAACTGCGAATAGCTCTAAAAACACGAAATATGATGTATTTGGTGCTAGATTCTGCATATAACGCATTTCTGGAGCAGAATCTTGCTTCTGAGCAGACTACAGAATCAAAAATTTCTCAACGAAACTCAGAAAAAACGCTGATAACTCGCTGGAACGCAGAATTTTGTGCATTTGAGGACAAATTCATGCGTATTATGTTGTATTGGATAGATTCATGTGATTTGCGATACTTCGAAACCGCTGAGAATGTGGTAATTTTGACTTATTTCAAACTTCATATAACTGCAGATAGCGCTCTGTAAACACGAGATATGATGTTTTTTTTGATGGATTCATACATATAATGAGGTCCTGAATAGAATATGAACTTTTTGATTGTGAAAATTTGCCCGGAAAAGCGTGATTTCGACTTATTCCAAGTTTGTAAAACTGCGAATAGCACTCTAAAAACACAAAATATGATGTATTTGATGCTAGATTCTGCATATAACGCGTTTCTGAAGCAAAATCTTGCTTTTGAGCAGAATTACAGAATCAATAATTTCTCAACGAAACTCAGAAAAAACGCTGATAACTCGCTGGAAACGCAGAATTTTGTGCATTTGAGGACGGATTCATGCGTATTATGCTGTATTGGATAGATTCATGTGATTTGCGATACTTTGAAAGCGCTGAGAATGTTGGTAATTTTGACTTATTTCAAACTTCATATAACTGCAGATAGCGCTCTAAGAACACGAGATATGATGTTTTTGTTGATGGATTCATACATATTATGAGTTCCTGAATAGGAATATGAACTTTTTGATCGTGAAAATCTGCCCGGAAAAGCGTGATTTCGACTTATTCCAAGATTGTAAAACTGCGACTAGCACTCTAAAAACACGGAATATGATGTATTTGGTGCTAGATTCTGCCATATAACGCATTTCTGAAGCAAAATATTGCATCTAAGCAGATTTACAGAATCAAAAATATCTCAATGAAACTCAGAAGAAACGCTGATAACCCGCTGGAAACGCAAAATTTTGTGTATTTTAGGACGGATTTATGCGTATTATGTTGTATTGCTGAGAATGTGGTAATTTTGACTCATTTCAAACTTCATATAACTGCAGATAGCGCTCTGAAAACACGAGAAATGAAGTTTTTGTTGATGGATTCATACATATAATGAGGTCTTGAATAGGAATATGAACTTTTTGATTGTGAAAATCTGCCCGGGAAAGCGTGATTTCGACTTATTCCAAAGTTTGTAAAACTGCGAATAGCACTCTAAAAATACGGAATATGATGTATTTGATGCTAGATTAAGCCATATAACGCGTTTCTGAAGCAAAATCTTGCTCCTGAGCAGATTACCAGAATCAATAATTTCTCAACGAGACTCAGAGACAACGCTGAAAACTCGCTGGAAACGCAGAATTTTGTGCATTTGAGGACGGATTTATGCGTATTATGTTGTATTGGATGGATTTATGTGATTTGCGATACTTTGAAACTGCTCAGAATGTGGTAATTTTGACTTATTTCAAACTTCATATAACTGCAGATAGCGCTCTGAAAACACGGAATATGATGTTTTTGTCGATAGATTCATACATATTGTAAGGTCCTGAATAGGAATATGAACTTTTTGATTGTGCAAATCGCGGCGGGAGAGCGTGATTTCGACTTACTCCAAAGTTTGTAAAACTGCAAATAGCACTCTAAAACAAAAAGACGAAATATGATGTATTTGGTGCTAGATTCTGCCATATAACGCACTTTTGAAGCAAAATCTTGCGTCTGAGCAGATTTACATAGTCAAAAATTCTCAACAAGACTCAGATAGAACGCTGATAACTCGCCAAACCAAAAAGAGTAGAGCCAGATTGGCCTAGAACCACAAGGAGTTGACAATTTCCCTATTTAGACCTTCATTATTATCTCCTGAAGACCTGTGGATATTAAATCATCAATTACAGGCAGAGCTCTACGATCCTAGAAGTTAATATATTTCTAACTGATCTAGTATGATTTGTACTTTTATTTTTCCTTTTGTTGTCTGACAATTTTGTTCATTTATATTTATATTTCTTTTCACTGAAAAAGGCAGCACTTTGCTGTTGAAACGTTGTGTTTCTGATAAATTACAGAACTTATTCCCAATAGAACATATTTATTTAAAAATGAATTTTGAAAGTTTTTTCCTTCAGATGTATTTGTTCTAGATTCTGCCATATGACGCACTTTTGAAGCAAAATCTTGCTTCTGAGCAGATTTACAGAGTCAAAAATTTCTCGACGAGACTCAGAAAAAACGCTGATATCTCGCTGGTAACGCAAAATTTATTCCATTTGAGGACGGATTCCTGCGTATTATGTTGTATTGGATAGATTTATGTGATTTGCGATACTTTGAAACTGCTCGAATGTGGTAATTTTGACTTATTTCAAACTTCATATAACTGTAGATAGCTCTCTGAAGACACGAAATATGATGTTTTTGTCGATAGATTCATAAATATTATGAGGTACTGAATAGGAATATGAAATTTTGATTGTGAAAATCTGCGCGGAAAGAGTGATGATTTCGACTTATTCCAAAGTTTGTAAAACTGCAAATAGCACTCCTAAAAACACGGAATATGGTGTAATTCGTGCTAGATTCTGCTATATAACGCACTTTTGAAGCAAAATCTTGCTTCTGAGCAGATTTACAGAGTCAAAAATGTCCCAACGGGACTCAAAAAAGCGCTGATAACTCGCTTGAAACTTCAAATTTTGTGCATTTGAGGACGGATTAATGCGTTTTATGTTGTATTGGATAGATTTATGTGATTTGCGATACTTTGAAAACTGCTCAGTATGTGGTAATTTTGACTTATTTCAAACTTCATATAACTGCAGATAGCGCTCTGAAAACACGAAATATGATGTTTTTGTCGATAGATTCATACATATTATGAATTCCTGAATAGGACTATGAACTTTTTGATTGTGAAAATCTGCGCAGTAAAGCGTGATTTTGACTTATTCCAAAGTATTGCAAAACGCAAAAAGCACTCCAAAAACACGAAATATGTTGTATTTGGTGCTAGATCCTGCCATATAACGCACTTTTGAAGCAGAATCTTGCTTCTAAGCAGATTACAGAGTCAAAAATTGCTCAACGAAACTCGGAGGAAAACGCTTATAACTCGCTGGAAACGCAAAATTTCGTGCCTTGAGGACGCATTCATGCGTATTATGTTGAATTGGATAGATTTATGTGATTTGCGATACTTTGAAACTGCTCAGAATGTGTTGATTATGACTTATTTCAAACTTCATATAACTGCAGATAGCGCTCTGAAAACATGAAATATGAAGTTTTTGTCGATAGATTCATACTTTTATGAGATCCTAAATAGGAATATAAACTTTTTGATCGTGAAAATCTGCCCGGAAAAGCGTGAATCCGACTTATTCCAAAGTTTGTAAAACTGCGAATAGCACTCTAAAACACGGAATATGATGTATTTGGTGCTAGATTCTGCCATATAAACGCATTTCTTGAGCAAAATCTTGCTTCTGAGCAGACTTACAAATCAAAATTCTCAACGAAACTCAGAAAAAACGCTGATAACTCGCTGGGAACGCAGAATTTTGTGCATTTGAGGACGGATTCATGTGTATAATGTTGTATTGGATAGATTTATGTGATTTGCGATACTTTGAAACCACTGAGAATAAGGTAGTTTTGACTTATTTCAACTTCATATAACTGCAGATAGCGCTCTGAAACACAAGAAATGATGTTTTTGTTGATGGATTCATACATATTATGAGGTCCTGAATGGGAATATGACATTTTTGATTGTGAAAATCCGCCGCGAAAAGCGTGATTTCGACTATTCCAAAGTTTGTAGAACTGCGAATAGCACTCTAAAAACACGAAATGTGATGTATTTGGTGCTAGATTCTGCCATATAACGCATTTCTGAAGCAAAATCTTGCTTCTGAGCAGATTTACAGAATCAAAATTTCTCAACGAAACTCAGAAAAAACGCTGATAACTCGCTGGAAACGCAGAATTCTGTACATTTGAGGACGGATTCATTCGTATTATGTTGTATTGGATAGATTTATGTGATTTGCGATACTTTGAAACCGCTGAGAATGTGGTAATTTTGACTTATTTCAAACTTCATATAACTGCAGATAGCGCTCTGAGAACACGAGATATGATGTTTTTGTTGATGAATTCATACATATTATGAGTTCCTGAATAGGAATATGAAATTTTTGATTGTGAAAATCTGCCCGGAAAAGCGTGATTTCGACTTATTCCAAAGTTTTGAACACTGCGAATAGCACTCTAAAAACACGAAATATGATGTATTTGGAGTGCTAGATTCTGCCTATAACGCATTTCTGTAGCAAAATCTTGCTCTCTGAGCAGATTTACAGAATCAAAAATTCTCAACGAAACTCAGAAAAATAACGCTGATTACTCCCCGGAAACGCAGGAATTTTGTGCATTTGAGGACGGATTCATTCAGTTTTATGTTGTATTGATAGATTTTTGTGATTTGCGATCTTTGAAAACGCTGAGAATGTGTAATTTTGACTTATTTCAAACTTCATATAACTGCAGATACGCGCTCTGAAAACACGAGATATGATGTTCTTGTTGATGGATTCATACATATTATGAGTTCCTGAATAGGAATATGAACTTTTTGATCGTGAAAATCTGCCCGGAAAAGCGTGATTTCGACTTATTCCAAAGTTTGTAAACCTGCGAATAGCACTCTAAAAACACGGAATATGATGTATTTGGTGCTAGATTCTGCCATAAACGCATTTCTGAAGCAGAATCTTGCTTCTGAGCAGATTTACAGAATCAAAATTTCTCAACGAAACTCAGAAAAACGCTGATAACTCGCTGGAAACGCAGAATTTTGTGCATTTGAGCACGGATTTATTCGTATTATGTTGTATTGGATAGATTTATGTGATATTGCGATACTTTGAAACCCGTGAGAATGTGGTAATTTTGACTATTTCAAAACTTCATATAACTGCATATAGCGCTTGAAAACACGAGATATGTGTTTTTGTTGATGGATCCATCATATTATGAGTTCCTGAATGGAATATGAACTTTTTGATCGTGAAAATCTGCCCGGAAAGGCGTGATTTCGACTTATCTCCACAGTATTGTACAACTGCGAATAGCACTCTAAAAACACGAAATATGATGTATTTGGTGCCTAGATTCTACCATATAACGCATTTTTGACGCGAAATCTTGCTTCTGAGCAGATATACAGCATTCAAAATTTCTCAACGAAGCTCGAAACAACCGCTGATAACTCGCTGGAACGCAGCAGAATTTTGTGCATTTGAGGACGGATTTATTCGTATTATGTTGTATTGGATAGATTTATGTGATTTGCGATACTTTGAAACCGCTGAGAATGTGGTAATTTTGACTTATTTCAAACTTCATATAACTGCATAATAGCGCTTGAAAACACGAGATATGCTGTTTTTGTTGATGGATCCATACATATTATGAGTTCCTGACTAGGAATATGAACTTTTTGATCGTGAAAATCTGCCGGAAAGGCGTGATTTCGACTTATTTCCAAAGTTTGTAAAACAGCGAATCAGCACTCTAAAACACGAAATATGATGTATTTGGTGCTAGATTACTACCATATAACGATTTTTGAAGCGAAATCTTGCTTTGAGCAGATATACAGAATCAAAAATTTCTCAACGAAGCTCAGAAAAAACGCTGATACACTCGCTGGAAACGCAGAATTTTGTGCATTTGGAGATGGATTCATTCGTATTATGTTGTATTGGATAGATTTATGTGAATTGCGATATTACGAAACCGCTGAGAATGTGGTAATTTTGACTTATTTCAAACTTCATATAACTGCAGATAGCGCTCTGAAAACACGAGAAATGATGTTTTTGTGATGGATTCATACAAATTATGAGGTCCTGAATAGGTATATGAACTTTTTGATTGTGCAAATCCGCCCGGAAAAGCGTTGATTTCGACTTATTCCAACGTTTGTAGAACTGCGAATAGCACTCTAAAAACACGAGATGAGATGTATTTGGTGCTAGATCTTGCCATATAACGCATTTCTGAAGCAAATCTTGCTTCTGAGCAGATTCACAGAATCAAAAATTACTCGACGAACTCAGAAAAAACGCTGATAACTCGCTGGAACGCAGAATTTTGTGCATTTGAGGGACGGATTCATTCGTATTATGTTGTATTGGATAGATTTATGTGATTCGCGATACTTTGAAACGCTGAGAATGTGGTAATTTTGACTTATTTCAAACTCTCATATAACTGCAGATAGCGCTTTGAAAACACGAGATATGATGTTTTTGATGATGGATTCATACATATTATGAGTTCCTGAATAGGAATATGAACTTTTTGATCGTGAAAATCTGCCGGAAAAGCGTGATTTCGACTTATTCACAAGTTTGTAAACTGCGAATAGCACTCTAAAACACGAAATATGATGTATTTGGTGCTAGATTCTGCCATATAACGCATTTCTGAAGTAAATTCTTGCTTCTGACGAGATTTACAGAACAAAAATTTCTCAACGAAACCTCAGAAAAAAGCCTTATAACTCGCTGGAAACGCAGAATTTTGTGCATTTGAGGACGGATTCATGCGTATTATGTTGTATTGGATAGATTTATGTGATTTGCGATACTTTGAAAACCGCTGAGAATGTCGGTAATTTTGACTTACTTCAAACTTCATATAACTGCAGATAGCGCTCTGAAAACACGAGATATGATGTTTTTGTTGCTGAATTCATACATATTATGAGTTCTTGAATAGGAATATGAACATTTTTGATCCTAAAAATCTGCCCGGAAAAGCGTGATTTCGACTTATTCCAAAGTTTGTAAACTGAGAATAGCACTTTGAAATACGGAATATAAGTTTTGGTGCTAGATTCTGCATATAACCGCAGTTCTTGAGCAAAATCTTGCTTCTGAGCAGATTTACCAGAACAAAATTTCTCAACGAAACTCGAAAAAACGCTTATAACTCGCTGGCAACGCAATATTTTTGTGCATTTGAGGACGGATTCATGCGTATTATGTTGTATTGGATAGATTTATGTGATTTGCGATACTTTGAAACGCTGAGAATGTGGTAATTTTGACTTATTTCAAACTTCATATAACTGCAGATAGCGCTCTGGAAACACGAGAAATGAGGATTTTTGTTGATGGATTCATAACTATTATGAGGTCCTGAATAGGAATATGAACTTTTTGATTGTGGAAATCCGCCCGGAAAAGCTTGACTACGCAACTATTCCACGATATGTAACCCTGCGAATCGCACTCTAAAACACAGAAATATGATGTATTTGGTGCTAGATTCTGCCATATAACGCATTTCTTGAAGCAAAATCTTGCTTCGAGAGATTTACAGAATCAAAAATTTCTCAACGAAACTCAGAAAAACCTGATCAACTCGCTGAAAACGCAGAATT
>OZ022325.1:31739024-31828623 GCA_963989225.1 Dromius quadrimaculatus
TTCAACACAACTATCGTCTCTTAACATATTACAGTAGCACATCATAATCTTATTGAATACTTATTTAATTTATTCTTATTGATAAATAATCATTGGTATTTGTGATGACGTAATGGAAAGCCTCAGAGCGAGCGAGGTAACGCCGTATGAGTCATGTTTTCTCGTGCGTGCAGCCAGCTCTATCGAATTATAAGACGTTATCACGTCAAAAAACATCATATCTTGTGTTTTCAGAGCGCTATCTGCAGTTACATGAAGTTTGAAATAAGTCAAAATTACCACATTCTGAGCAGTTTCAAGTATCGCAAATCACATAAATCTATCCAATACAACATAATACGCATAAATCCGTCCTCAAATGCACAAAATTTTGCGTTCCCAGCGAGATATCAGCGTTTTCTCTAAGTCTCGTTGAGAGATTTTTTGACTCTGTTAATCTGCTCAGAAGCAATATTTTGCTTCAAAAGTGCGTTATATGGCAGAATCTAGCACCAAATACATCATATTCCGTGATTCTAGAGTGCTATTTGCAGTTTTACAAACTTTGGAATAAGTCGAAATCAAGCTTTTCCGCGTGGATTTTCACAATCAAAAAAGTTCATACTCCTATTCAGGACCTCATATTATATATGAATCTATCGACAAATACATCATATTCCGTGTTTTCAGAGCGCTATCTGCAGCTATATGAAGTTTGAAATAAGTCAAAATTACCACATTCTGAGCAGTTTCAAAGTATGGCAAATCACATAAATCTATCTAATACAACATAATAAGCATGAATCCGTCCTAAAATGCACAAAATTTTGCGTTTCCAGCGAGTTATGAAGCGTTTTTCCTGGGTCTCGTTGAGAAATTTTTGACTCTGTAAATCTGTTCAAAAGTATGATTTTGCTTCAAACGTGAGTTATATGGCAGAATTTAGCACCAAATACATCATATTTCGTGTTTTTAGAGTACTATTAGCAGTTTTACAAACTTTGGAATAGGTCGAAATCACGCTTAGCCGCTCAGAATTTCACAATCAAAAAGTTCATATTCCCATTCAGGACCTCATAATATGTATGAATCTATCGGCAAAAACATCATATTCCGTGTTTTCAGAGCGCTATCTGCAGTCATATGAAGATTGAAATAGGTCAAAATTACCACATTCCGAGCAGATTCAAAGTATCGCAAATCACATAAATCTATCCAATACAACATAATACGCATGAATCCATCCTTAAATGCACAAAATTTTGCGTTTCCAGCGAGTTATCAGCGTTTTTTCAGAGTCTCATTGAGGAGTTTTTTGACTCTGTAAACTTGCTCAGAAGCAAGATTTTGCCTTAAAAGTGCGTTATATGGCAGAATCTTGCATCAAATACATCATATTTCGTGATTCTAGAGTGCTATTTGCAGTTTTACAAACTTTGGAATAAGTTGAAATCACGCTTTTCCGCGTAGATTTTCACAATCAAAGAGTTCATATTTCCTATTCAGGACCTCATATTATGTATGAATCTATCGACAAAAACATCATATTTCGTGTTTTCTGATCGCTACCTGCAGTTATATGAAGTTTGAAATAAGTCAAAATTACCACTTTCTGAGCAGTTTCAAAGTATCGCAAATCACTTAAATCTATCCAATACAACATAATACGCATGAATCAGTCCCCAAATGCACAAAATTTTGCGTTTCCAGTGAGTTATCAGCGTTTTTCCTGAGTCTCGTTGAGAAATTTTTCACTCTGTAATCTGTTCAGAAAGCATGATTTTGCTTCAAAAGTGCGTTATATGGCAGGAATCTAGCACTAAATACATCATATTTCGTGTTTTCAGAGTGCTATTTGCAGTTTCACAAACTTTGAAATAAGTCGAAATCACGCTTTTCCGCGCAGATTTACACAATCAAAAAGTTCATATTCCTATTCAGGACCTCATAATATGTATAAATCTATCGACCAAAAACATCATATCTCGTGTTTTCAGAGCGCTATCTGCAGTTATATGAAGTTTAAAATAAGTCAAAATTACCACATTCTGAGCAGTTTCAAAGTATCGCAAATCACATAAATCTATCCAATACAACATAATACGCATGAATCCGTCCTCAAATGCACAAAATTTTGCGTTCCCAGCGAGTTATCAGCGTTTTTTAGAGTCTCGTTGAAAATTTTTTGACTCTGTCAATCTGCTCAGAAGTAAGATTTTGCTTCAAAAGTGCGTTATATGGCAAAATATAGCACCAAATACATCATATTTCGTGTTTTTAGAGTGCTATTTGCAGTTTTACAAACTCTGGAATAAGTCGAAATCACGCTTTTCCGCGCAGATTTTCACAATCAATAAATTCATATTTCTATTCAGGACTTCATAATATGTATGAATCTATCGACGAAAACATCATATTTCGTGTTTTCAGAGCGCTATCTGCAGTTATATGAAGTTTGAAAGAAGTCAAAATTATCACATTCTGAGCAGTTTCAAAATATCGCAAATCACATAAATCTATCCAATACAACATAATACGCATGAATCCGTCCTTAAATGCACAAAATTTTGCGTTTCCAGCGAGTTATCAGCGTTTTTTTCAGCGTCCTCATTGAGAATTTTTGACTCTGTAAATCTGCTCAGAAGCATGATTTTGCTTTAAAAGTGCGTTATATGGCAGAATCTAGAATCAAATACATCATATTTCGTGATTCTAGAGTGCTATTTGCAGTCTTACAAACTTTGGAAATGAGTCGAAATCACGCTTTTTCCGCGTGGATTTTCACAATAAAAGAGCTCATATTCCTATTCAGGACCTTATATTATATATGAATCTATCGACAAAAATGTCATATTCTGTGTTTTCTGATCGCTATCTGCAGTTATATGAAGTATGAAATAAGTCAAAATTACCACTTTCTGAGCAGCTTCAAAGTATCGCAAATCACATAAATCTATCCAATACAACATAATAGGCATGAATCCGTCCTCAAATGCACAAAATTTTGCGTTTCCCAGCGAGTTATCAACGTTTTTTTCTGAGTCTCGTTGAGAAATTTTTGACTCTGGCAATCTGCTCAGAAGCAAGATTTTGCTTCAAAAGTGCGTTATATGGCAGAATCTAGCACCAAATACATCATATTTCGTGTTTCTAGATTGCTATTTGCAGTTTTACAAACTTTGGAATAAGTCGAAATCACGCTTCTCTGCGCAGATTTTCAAAATCAAAAAGTTCATTTTCCTATTCAGGACTTCATAATATGTATTAATCTATCGACAAAAACATCATATTTCGTGTTTTCAGAGCGCTATCTGCAGTTATATGAAGTTCGAAATAAGTCAAAATTGCCACATTCGATTCTGAGCAGTTTCAAAGTATCGCAAATCACATAAATCTATCCAATACAACATATTACGCATGAATCCGTCCCCAAATGCACAAAATTTTGCGTTCCTAGCGAGTTATTTGCGTTTTCTCTGAGTCTCGTTGAGAAATTTTTGACTCTGTAAATCTGCTCAGAAGCAATATTTTGCTTCAAAAGTGCGTTATATGGCAGAATCTAGCACCAAATACATCATACTCCCGTGATTCTAGAGTGCTATTCGCAGTTTTACAAACTTTGGAAGAGGTCGAATTCACGCTTTTCCGCGCAGAATTTCACAATCAAAAAATTCATATTCCTATTCAGGATCTCATTATATGTATGAATCTATCGACAAAAACATCATGTTTCGTGTTTTCAGAGCGCTATCTGCAGTTATATGAAGTTTGAAATAAGTCAAAAAAACAACATTCTGAGCAGTTTCAAAGTATTGCAAATCACATAAATCTATCCAATACAACATAATACGCATGAATCCGTCCTCAAATGCACAAAATTCTGCGTTTCCAGCAAGTTATCAGCGTTTTTTCAGCGTCTCATTGAGAATTTTTGACTCTGTAAATCTGCTCAGAAGCATGATTTTGCTTTAAAAGTGCGTTATATGGCAGAATCTAGCATCAAATACATCATACTTCGTGATTCTAGAGTGCTATTTGCAGTCTTACAAACTTTGGAATAAGTCGAAATCACGCTTTTCCGCGTGGATTTTCACAATAAAAGAGTTCATATTCCTATTCAGGACCTCATATTATATATGAATCTATCGACGAAAATATCATATTTTGTGTTTTCTGATCGCTATCTGCAGTTATATGAAGTATGAAATAAGTCAAAATTACCACTTTCTGAGCAGTTTCAAAGTATCGCAGATCACATAAATCTATCCAATACAACGTAATACGCATGAATCTTCCTCAAATGCACAAAATGATGCGTTTCCAGCGAGTTATCAGCGTTTTTTCTGAGTCTCGTTGAGAAATTTTTGACTCTGTAAATCTGCTCAGAAGCAGGACTTTGCTTCAAAAGTGCGTTATATGGCAGCATCTAGCACCAAATACATCATATTTAGTGTTTTTAGAGTGCTATTTGCTGTTTCACAAACTTTGGAATAAGTCAAAATCACGCTTCTCCGCGCAGATTTTCACAATCAAAAAGTTCATATTCCTATTCAGGATCTCATGATATGTATGAATCTATCGACAAAAACATCATATTTCGTGTTTTCAGAGCGCTATCTGCAGTTAGAGGAAGTTTGAAATAAGTCAAAATTACCACATTTCGAGCAGTTTCAGAGTATCGCAAATCACATAAATCTATCCAATACAATATAATACGCATGAATCCGTCCCTCAAAACGCACAAAATTTGCGTTTCCAGCGAGTTATCAACGTTTTTTCTGAGTCTTGTTGGGAAATTTCTGACTCTGTTAATCTGCTCAGAGGCAAGATTTTGCTTTGAAAGGGCGTTATAAGGCAGAATCTAGCACCAAATACATCATATTTCGTGTTCTTAGAGTTCTATTTGCAGTTTTACAAACTCTGGAATTACTCGAAATCACGCTTTTCCCGCGCAGATTTTCACGATCAAAAAATTCATATTCCTATTCAGGACGTCATAATATGTATGAATCTATCGACAAAAACATCATATTTCGTGTTTTCAAAGCGCTATCTGCAGTTATATGAAGTTTAAAATAAGCCCAATAAACAAAATTCTGGGCAGTTTCAAAGTATTGCAAATCACATTAATCTATCCAATACAACATAATACGCATGAATCCGTCCTCAAATGCACAAAATTTTGCGTTCCCAGCGAGTTATCAGCGTTTTTTTAGTGTCTCGTTGAAAAATTTTTGACTCTGTCAATCTGCTCAGAAGCAAGATTTGGCTTCAAAAGTGCGTTATATGGCAAAATATAGCACCAAATACATCATATTTCGTGTCTTTAGAGTGCTATTTGCAGTTTTACAAACTCTGGAATAAGTCGAAATCACGCTTTTCCGCGCAGATTTTCAAGATCAATAAATTCATATTTCTATTCGGGACTTCATAATATGTATGAATCTATCGACGAAAACATCATATTTCGTGTTTTCAGAGCGCTATCTGCAGTTATATGAAGTTTGAAAGAAGTCAAAATTATCACATTCTGAGCAGTTTCAAAATATCGCAAATCACATAAATCTATCCAATACAACATAATACGCATGAATCTGTCCTTGAATGCACAAAACTTTGCGTTTCCAGCGAGTTATCAGCGTTTTTTCAGCGTCTCATTGAGAATTTTTGACTCTGTAAATCTGCTCAGAAGCATGATTTTGCTTTAAAAGTGCGTTATATGGCAGAATCTAGAATCAAATACATCATATTTCGTGATTCTAGAGTGCTATTTGCAGTCTTACAAACTTTGAAATGAGTCGAAATCACGCTTTTCCGCGTGGATTTTCACAATAAAAGAGCTCATATTCCTATTCAGGACCTTATATTATATATAAATCTATCGACAAAAATATCATATTCTGTGTTTTCTGATCGCTATCTGCAGTTATATGAAGTATGAAATAAGTCAAAATTACCACTTTCTGAGCAGCTTCAATGTATCGCAAATCACATAAATCTATCCAATACAACATAATACGCATGAATCCGTCCTCAAATGCACAAAATTCTGCGTTTCCATCGAGTTATCAACGTTTTTTCTGAGTCTCGTTGAGAAATTTTTGACTGTGTTAATCTGCACAGAAGCAAGATTTTGCTTCAAAAGTGCGTTATATGGCAGAATCTAGCACCAAATACATCATATTTCGTGTTTCTAGATTGCTATTTGCAGTTTTACAAACTTTGGAATAAGTCGAAATCACGCTTTTCTGCGCAGATTTTTCACAATCAAAAAGTTCATATTCCTATTCAGGACTTCATAATATGTATTAATCTATCGACAAAAACATCATATTTCGTGTTTTCAGAGCGCTATCTGCAGTTATATGAAGTTCGAAATAAGTCAAAATTGCCACATTCTGAGCAGTTTTCAAAGTATCGCAAATCACATAAATCTATCCAATACAACATATTACGCATGAATCCGTCCCCAAATGCACAAAATTTTGCGTTCCTAGCGAGTTTATTTGCGTTTTCTCTGAGTCTCGTTGAGAATTTTTTGACTCTGTAAATCTGCTCAGAAGCAATATTTTGCTTCAAAAGTGCGTTATATGGCAGAATCTAGCACCAAATACATCATACTCCGTGATTCTAGAGTGCTATTTGCAGTTTTACAAACTTTGGAATAAGTTGAATTCACGCTTTTCCGCGCAGATTTTCACAATCAAAAAATTCATATTCCTATTCAGGATCTCATTATATGTATGAATCTATCGACAAAAACATCATGTTTCGTGTTTTCAGAGCGCTATCAGCAGTTATATGAAGTTTGAAATAAGTCAAAAAAACAACATTCTGAGCAGTTTTCAAAGTATTGCAAATCACATAAATCTATCCAATACAACATAATACGCATGAATCCGTCCTCAAATGCACAAAATTTTGCGTTCCCAGCGAGTTATCAGCGTCTTTTTAGAGTCTCGTTGAAAATTTTTTGACTCTGTCAATCTGCTCAGAAGCAAGATTTTGCTTCAAAAAGTGCGTTATATGGCAAAATATAGCACCAAATACATCATATTTCGTGTTTTTAGAGTGCTATTTGCAGTTTTACAAACTCTGGTATAAGTCGAAATCACGCTTTTTCCGCGCAGATTTTCACGATCAATAAATTCATATTTCTATTCAGGACTTCATAATATGTATGAATCTATCGACGAGAACATCATATTTCGTGTTTTCAGAGCGCTATCTGCAGTTATATGAAGTTTGAAAGAAGTCAAAATTATCACATTCTGAGAAGTTTCAAAATATCGCAAATCACATAAATCTATCCAATACAACATAATACGCATGAATCCGTCCTTGAATGCACAAAATTCTGCGTTTCCAGCGAGTTATCAGCGTTTTTTCAGCGTCTCATTGAGAATTTTTGACTCTGTAAATCTGCTCAGAAGCATGATTTTGCTTTAAAAGTGCGTTATATGGCAGAATCTAGAATCAAAATACATCATATTTCGTGATTCTAGAGTGCTATTTGCAGTCTTACAAACTTTGAAATGAGTCGAAATCACGCTTTTCCGCGTGGATTTTCACCATAAAAGAGCTCATATTCCTATTTCAGGACCTTATATTATATATGAATCTATCGACAAAAACATCATATCTCGTGTTTTCAGAGCGCTATCTGCAGTTATATGAAGTTTGAATTAAGTCAAAATTACCACATTCTGAGCAGTTTCAAAGTATCGCAAATCACATAAATCTATCCAATACAACATAATACGCATGAATCCGTCCTTAAATGCACAAAATTTTGCGTTTTCAGCGAGTTATCAGCGTTTTTTTTGAGTCTCGTTGAGAAATTTGTGACTCTGTTAATCTGCTCAGAAGCAAGATTTTGCTTTAAAAGTGCGTTATATGGCAAAATCTAGCGTCAAATACATCATATCTTGTGTTTTTAGAGTGCTATTTGCAGTTTTACAAACTTTGGAATAAGCCGAAATCACGCTTCTCCGCGCAGATTTTCACAATCAAAAAGTTCATATTCCTTTTCAGGATCTTATTATATGTATGAATCTATCGACGAAAACATCATATTTCGTGTTTTCAGAGCGCTATCTGCAGTTAGAGGAAGTTTGAAATAAGTCAAAATTACCACATTCCGAGCAGTTTCAAAGCATCGCAAATCACATAAATCTATCCAATACAACATAATACGCATGAATCCGTCCTCAAACGCACCAAATTTTGCGTTTCCAGCGAGTTATCAACGTTTTTTCTGAGTCTTGTTGGGAAATTTCTGACTCCGTTAATCTGCTCAGAGGCAAGATTTTGCTTTGAAAGTGCGTTATAAGGCAGAATCTAGCACCAAATACATCATATTTCGTGTTTCTTAGAGTGCTATTTGCAGTTTTACAAACTCTGGAATTACTCGAAATCACGCTTTTCCGCGCAGATTTTCACGATCAAAAAATTCATATTCCTATTCAGGACGTCATAATATGTATGAATCTATCGACAAAAACATCATATTTCGTGTTTTCAGAGCGCTATCTGCAGTTATATGAAGTTTAAAATAAGCCAAATAAACAAAATTCTGGGCAGTTTCAAAGTATTGCAAATCACTTAAATCTATCCAATACAACATAATACGCATGAATCCGTCCTCAAATGCACAAAATTTTGCGTTCCCAGCGAGTTATCAGCGTTTTTTTAGAGTCTCGTTGAAAATTTTTTGACTCTGTCAATCTGCTAAGAAGCAAGATTTTGCTTCAAAAGTGCGTTATATGGCAAAATATAGCACCAAATACATCATATTTCGTGTTTTTAGAGTGCTATTTGCAGTTTTACAAACTCTGGAATAAGTCGAAATCACGCTTTTCCGCGCAGATTTTCACGATCAATAAATTCATATTTCTATTCAGGACTTCATAATATGTATGAATCTATCGACGAAAACATCATATTTCGTGTTTTAAGAGCGCTATCTGCAGTTATATGAAGTTTGAAAGAAGTCAAAATTATCACATTCTGAGCAGTTTCAAAATATCGCAAATCACATAAATCTATCCAATACAACATAATACGCATGAATCCGTCCTTAAATGCACAAAATTTTGCGTTTCCAGCGAGTTATCAGCGTTTTTTCAGCGTCTCATTGAGAATTTTTGACTCTGTAAATCTGCTCAGAAGCAAGATTTTGCTTCAAAAGTGCGTTATATGGCAGAATCAAGCACCAAATACATCATATTTCGTGTTTCTAGATTGCTATTTGCAGTTTTACAAACTTTGGAATAAGTCTAAATCACGCTTCTCTGCGCAGATTTTCACAATCAAAAAGTTCATATTCCTATTCAGGACTTCATAATATGTATTAATCTATCGACAAAAACATCATATTTCGTGTTTTCAGAGCGCTATCTGCAGTTATATGAAGTTCGAAATAAGTCAAAATTGCCACATTCTGAGCAGTTTCAAAGTATCGCAAATCACATAAATCTATCCAATACAACATATTACGCATGAATCCGTCCCCAAATGCACAAAATTTTGCGTTCTCAGCGAGTTATAAGCGTTTTCTCTGAGTCTCGTTGAGAAATTTTTTACTCTGTAAATCTGCTCAGAAGCAATATTTTGCTTCAAAAGTGCGTTATATGGCAGAATCCGGCACCAAATACATCATACTCCGTGATTCTAGAGTGCTATTTGCAGTTTTACAAACTTTGGAATAAGTCGAATTCACGCTTTTCCGCGCAGATTTTCACAATCAAAAAATTCATATTCCTATTCAGGATCTCATTATATGTATGAATCTATCGACAAAAACATCATGTTTCGTGTTTTCAGAGCGCTATCTGCAGTTATATGAAGTTTGAAATAAGTCAAAAAAACAACATTCTGAACAGTTTCAAAGTATTGCAAATCACATAAATCTATCCAATACAACATAATACGCATGAATCCGTCCTCAAATGCACAAAATTTTGCGTTCCCAGCGAGTTATCAGCGTTTTTTTGAGAGTCTTGTTGAAAATTTTTTGACTCTGTCAATCTGCTCAGAAGCAAGATTTTGCTTCAAAAGTGCGTTATATGGCAAAATATAGCACCAAATACATCATATTTCGTGTTTTTAGAGTGCTATTTGCAGTTTTACAAACTCTGGAATAAGTCGAAATCACGCTTTTCCGCGCAGATTTTCACGATCAATAAATTCATATTTCTATTCAGGACTTCATAATATGTATGAATCTATCGACGAAAACATCATATTTCGTGTTTTAAGAGCGCTATCTGCAGTTATATGAAGTTTGAAAGAAGTCAAAATTATCACATTCTGAGCAGTTTCAAAATATCGCAAATCACATAAATCTATCCAATACAACATAATACGCATGAATCCGTCCTTGAATGCACAAAATTTTGCGTTTCCAGCGAGTTATCAGCGTTTTTCCAGCGTCTCATTGAGAATTTTTGACTCTGTAAATCTGCTCAGACATGATTTTGCTTTAAAAGTGCGTTATATGGCAGAATCTAGGATCAAATACATCATATTTCGTGATTCTAGAGTGCTATTTGCAGTCTTACAAACTTTGAAATGAGTCGAAATCACGCTTTTCCGCGTGGATTTTCACAATAAAAGAGCTCATATTCCTATTTAGGACCTTATATTATATATGAATCTATCGACAAAAATATCATATTCTGTGTTTTCTGATCGCTATCTGCAGCTATATGAAGTATGAAATAAGTCAAAATTACCACTTTCTGAGCAGATTCAAAGTATCGCAAATCACATAAATCTATCCAATACAACATAATACGCATGAATCCGTCCTCAAATGCACAAAATTTTGCGTTCCCAGCGAGTTATCAACGTTTTTTCTGAGTCTTGTTGAGAAATTTTTGACTCTGTACATCTGCTCAGAAGTAAGATTTTGCTTCAAAAGTGCGTTATATGGCAGAATCAAGCACCAAATACATCATATTTCGTGTTTCTAGATTGCTATTTGCAGTTTTACAAACTTTGGAATAAGTCAAAATCACGCTTCTCTGCGCAGATTTTCACAATCAAAAAGTTCATATTCCTATTCAGGACTTCATAATATGTATTAATCTATCGACAAAAACATCATATTTCGTGTTTTCAGAGCGTTATCTGCAGTTATATGAAGTTCGAAATAAGTCAAAATTGCCACATTCTGAGCAGTTTCAAAGTATCGCAAATCACATAAATCTATCCAATACAACATATTACGCATGAATCCGTCCCCAAATGCACAAAATTTTGCGTTCTCAGCGAGTTATAAGCGTTTTCTCTGAGTCTCGTTGAGAAATTTTTTACTCTGTAAATCTGCTCAGAAGCAATATTTTGCTTCAAAAGTGCGTTATATGGCAGAATCTGGCACCAAATACATCATACTCCGTGATTCTAGAGTGCTATTTGCAGTTTTACAAACTTTGAATAAGTCGAATTCACGCTTTTCCGCGCAGATTTTCACAATCAAAAAATTCATATTCCTATTCAGGATCTCATTATATGTATGAATTTATCGACAAAAACATCATGTTTCGTGTTTTCAGAGCGCTATCTGCAGTTATATGAAGTTTGAAATAAGTCAAAAAAACAACATTCTGAGCAGTTTCAAAGTATTGCAAATCACATAAATCTATCCAATACAACATAATACGCATGAATCCGTCCTCAAATGCACAAAATTTTGCGTTCCAGCGAGTTATCAGCGTTTTTTTAGAGTCTCGTTGAAAATTTTTTGACTCTGTCAATCTGCTCAGAAGCAAGATTTTGCTTCAAAAGTGCGTTATATGGCAAAATATAGCAACAAATACATCATATTTCGTGTTTTTAGAGTGCTATTTGCAGTTTTACAAACTCTGGTATAAGTCGAAATCACGCTTTTCCGCGCAGATTTTCACGATCAATAAATTCATATTTCTATTCAGGACTTCATAATATGTATGAATCTATCGACGAGAACATCATATTTCGTGTTTTCAGAGCGCTATCTGCAGTTATATGAAGTTTGAAAGATGTCAAAATTATCACATTCTGAGCAGTTTCAAAATATCGCAAATCACATAAATCTATCCAATACATTATAATACGCATGAATCCGTCCTTGAATGCACAAAATTTTGCGTTTCCAGCGAGTTATCAGCGTTTTTCCAGCGTCTCATTGAGAATTTTTGACTCTGTAAATCTGCTCAGACATGATTTTGCTTTAAAAGTGCGTTATATGGCAGAATCTAGGATCAAATACATCATATTTCGTGATTCTAGAGTGCTATTTGCAGTCTTACAAACTTTGAAATGAGTCGAAATCACGCTTTTTCCGCGTGGATTTTCACAATAAAAGAGCTCATATTCCTATTTAGGACCTTATATTATATATGAATCTATCGACAAAAATATCATATTCTGTGTTTTCTGATCGCTATCTGCAGCTATATGAAGTATGAAATAAGTCAAAATTACCATTTTCTGAGCAGTTTCAAAGTATCACAATCACATAAATCTATCCAATACAACGTAATTCGCATGAATTCTTTCTCAAATGCACAAAATGATGCGTTTCCAGCGAGTTATCAGCGTTTTTTCTGAGTCTCGTTGAGAAATTTTTGACTCTGTAAATCTGCTCAGAAGCAGGACTTTGCTTCAAAAGTGCGTTATATGGCAGCATCTAGCACCAAATACATCATATTTTGTGTTTTTAGAGTGCTATTTGCTGTTTCACAAACTTTGGAATAAGTCAAAATCACGCTTCTCCGCGCAGATTTTCACAATCAAAAAGTCCATATTCCTATTCAGGATCTCATGATATGTATAAATCTATCGACAAAAACATCATATTCCGTGTTTTCAGAGCGCTATCTGCAGTTAGAGGAAGCTTGAAATAAGTCAAAATTACCACATTCTGAGCAGTTTCAAAGTATCGCAAATCACATAAATATATCCAATACGACATAATACGCATGAATCCGTCCTCAAATGCACAAAATTTTGCGTTTCCAGCGAGTTATCAGCGTTTTTTCTGAGTCTCGTTGAGAAATTTCTGACTCTGTTAATCTGCTCAGAGGCAAGATTTTTGCTTTGAAAGTGCGTTATAAGGCAGAATCTAGCACCAAATACATCATATTTCGTGTTCTTAGAGTGCTATTTGCAGTTTTACAAACTCTGGAATTACTCGAAATCACGCTTTTCCGCGCAGATTTTCACGATCGAAAAATTCATATTCCCTATTCAGGACGTCATAATATGTATGAATCTATCGACAAAAACATCATATTTCGTGTTTTCAGAGCGCTATCTGCAGTTATATGAAGTTTAAAATAAGCCAAATAAACAAAATTCTGGGCAGTTTCAAAGTATTGCAAATCACATAAATCTATCCAATACAACATAATACGCATGAATCCGTCCTAAAATGCACAAAAATTTTGCGTTCCCAGCGAGTTATCAGCGTTTTTTCAGAGTCTCGTTGAAAATTTTTTGACTCTGTCAATCTGCTCAGAAGCAAGATTTTGCTTCAAAAGTGAGTTATATGGCAAAATGTAGCACCAAATACATCATATTTCGTGTTTTTAGAGTGCTATTTGCAGTTCTACAAACTCTGGAATAAGTCGAAATCACGCTTTTCCGCGCAGATTTTCACGATCAATAAATTCATATTCCTATTCAGGACTTCATAATATGTATGAATCTATCGACGAAAACATCATATTCCGTGTTTTCAGAGCGCTATCTGTAGTAATATGAAGTTTGAAAGAAGTCAAAATTATCACATTCTGAGCAGTTTCAAAATATCGCAAATCACATAAATCTATCCAATACAACATAATACGCATGGATCCGTCCTCAAATGCACAAAATTTTGCGTTTCCAGCGAGTTATCAGCGTTTTTTCAGCGTCTCATTGAGAATTTTTGACTCTGTAAATCTGCTCAGTAGCATGATTCTGCCTTTAAAGTGCGGTATATGGCAGAATCTAGCATCAAATACATAATATTTCGTGATTCTAGAGTGCTATTTGCAGTCTTACAAACTTTGGAATAAGTCGAAATCACGCTTTTCCGCGTGGATTTTCACAATAAAAGAGTTCATATTCCTATTCAGGACCTTATATTATATATGAATCTATCGACAAAAATATCATATTCTGAGTTTTCTGATCGCTATCTGCAGTTATATGAAGTATGAAATAAGTCAAAATTACCACTTTCTGAGCAGTTTCAAAGTATCGCAAATCACATAAATCTATCCAATACAACATAATACGCATGAATCCGTCCTCAAATGCACAAAATTTTGCGTTTCTGAGTCTCGTTGAGAAATTTTTTGACTCTGTTAATCTGCTCAGAAGCAAGATTTTGCTTCAAAAGTGCGTTATATGGTAGAATCTAGCACCAAATACATCATATTTCGTGTTTCTAGATTGCTATTTGCAGTTTTACAAACTCTGGAATAAGTCGAAATCACGCTTTACTGCGCAGATTTTCACGATAAAAAGGTTCATATTCCTATTCAGGACTTCATAATATGTATTAATCTATCGACAAAAACATCATATTTCTTGTTTTCAGATCGCTATCTGCAGTTATATGGAGTTTGAAAAAAGCAAAAAAAACTACATTCTGAGCAGTTTCAAAGTATCGCAAATCACATAAATCTATCCAATACAACATAATACGCATGAATCCGTCCTCAAATGCACAAAAATTTGCGTTTCCAGCGAGTTATCAGCGTTTTTTCTGAGTCTCGTTGAGAAATATTTGACTCTGTAAATCTGCTCAGAAGCAAGATTTTGCCCCAAAAGGTGCGTTATATTGCAGAATCTGGCAACAAATACATCATATTTCGTGTTTTTAGAGTGCTATTTGCAGTTCCACAAACTTTTGGCTAAGTCGAAATCACGCTTCTCCGAGCAGATTTTCACGATCAAAAAGTTCAAATTCATATTCAGGACCTCATAATATGTATGAATCTTTCGACAAAACATCATATTTCGTATTTTCAGAGCGCTATCAGCAGTTATATGAAGTTTGAAATAAGTCATAATTACCACATTCTGAGTAGTTTCAAAGTATCGCAAATCACATAAATCTATCCAATACAACCTATTACGCATGAATCCGTCCTCAAATGCACAAAATTTTGCGTTTCCGGCGAGTTTATCAGCGTTTTTTCTGGGTCTCGTTGAGAAATTTTTGACTATGTTAATCTGCTCAGAAGCAAGATTTTGCTTCAAAAGTGCGTTATATGGCAGAATCTAGCACCAAATACAATTAATTTCGTGTTTTTAGAGTGCTATTAGCAGTTTTACAAACTCTGGAATAAGTCGAAATCGCGCTTTTCCGCGCAGATTTTCACAATCAAAAAGTTCATATTCCTATTCAGGACCCCATAATATGTATGAATCTATCGACAAAAACATCATATTTCGTTTTTTCAGAGCGCTATCTGCAGTTATATGAAGTTTGGAATGAGTCAAAATTGCCACATGCTGAGCAGTTTCAAAGTATCGCAAATCACATAAATCTATCCAATACAACATAATACGCATGAATCCGTCCTCAAATGCACAAAATTTTGCGTTTCCAGCGAGTTATTAGCGTTTCTTCTGAGTCTCGTTGAGAAATTTTTGACTCTGTAAATCTGCTCAGAAGCAAGATTATGCTTTAAAAGTGCGTTATATGGCAGATTCTAGCACCAAATACATTATATATCGTGTTTTTAGAGTGCTATTTGCAGTTTTACAAACTTTCGAATAAGTCAAAATTACGCTTCTCCGCGCAGATTTTCACAATCAAAAAGTTCATATTCCTATTCAGGATATCATGATATGTATGAATTTATCGACAAAAACATCATATTCCGTGTTTTCAGAGCGCTATCTGCAGTTAGATGAAGTTTGAAATAAGTCAAAATTACCACATTCCGAGCAGTTTCTAAGTATCGCAAAATTACATAAATCTATCCAATACAACATAATACGCATGAATCCGTCCTCAAATGCACAAAATTTTGCGTTTCCAGCGAGTTATCAACGTTTTTTCTGAGTCTTGTTGAGAGATTTTTTGACTCTGTAAATCTACTCAGTAGCAAGATTTTGCTTCAAAAGTGCGTTATATGGCAGAGTCTAGCACCAAATACATCATATTTTGTGATTTAAGAGTGCTATTTGCAGTTTTACAAACTTTGGAATGAAGCCGAAATCACGCTTTCCCGCGCAGATTTCACAATCAAAAATATCATATTCCTATTCAGGACCTTATAATATGTATTAGTCTATCGACAAAAACATCATATTCCGTGTTTTCAGAGCGCTATCTACAGTTATATGAAGTTTGAAATAAGTCAAAATTACCACATTCTAAGCAGTCTCAAAGTATCGCAAATCACATAAATCTATCCAATACAACATAGTACGCATGAATCCGTCCTCAAATGCACAAAATTTTGCGTTTTCAGCGAGTTATCAGCGTTTTTTATGAATCTCGTTGAGAAATTTTTGACTCTGTCAATCTGCTCAAGAGTAAGAATTTGCTTTAATAGTGCGTTACATGGCAGAATTCAGCACCAAATACATCATATTTTGTGTTTTTAGAGTGCTATTCGCAGTTTTACAAACTTTGGAATAAGTTGAGATCACGCTTTTCCGCGCAAATTTTCACAATCAAAAAGTTTGTATTCCTATCCAGGACCTCATGATATGTATGAATCTATCGACAAAAACATCATATTTCGTGTTTTTCAGAGCACTATCTGCAGTTATATGAAGTTTGAAATAAGTCAAAAAAAAAACACATTCTGAGCAGTTCCAAAGTATCGCAAATCACATAAATCTATCCAATACAACATAGTACGCATGAACCCGTCCTCAAATGAACAAAATTTTGCGTTTCCAGCGAGTTATCAACGTTTTTTCTGAGTCTCGTTGAGAAATTTTTGACTATGTGAATCTGCTTAGAAGCAAGATTTTGCTTTAAAAGTGCGTTATATGGCAGAATCTAGCACCAGATACATCATATTTCGTGTTTTTAGAGTGCTATTTGCAGTTTTACAAACTTTGGAATAAGTTCAAATCACGCTTTTCCGCGCAGATTCTCACAATCAAAAAGTTCATATTCCTATTCAGGACCTTATAATATGTATGAATCTATCGACAAAAACATCATATTCCGTGTTTTCAGAGCGCTATCGGCATTTATATGAAGTTTTAAATAAGTCAAAATTACCACATTCTGAGCAAGTTCAAAGTATCGCAAATCACATGAATCTATCCAATACAACATACTACGCGTGAATTCGTCCTCAAATGCACAGAATTTTCCGTTCCCAGCGAGTTATCAGTGTTTTTTCTGAGTCTCGTTGAGAAATTTTTGACTCTGTAAATCTGCTCAGAAGCAAGATTTTGCTTCAAAAGTTTGTTATATGGCAGAATCTAGCACCAAATACATCATATTTCGTATTTTTAGTGTTCTATTTGCAGTTTTACAAACTTTGGGATAAGTCGAAATCACGCCTTTCCGCGCAGATTTTCACAATCAAAAAGTTCATATTCCTATTCAGGACCCCACAATATGTATGAATCTATCGACAAAAACATCATATCTCGTGTTTCCAGAGCGCTATCTGCAGTAATATAAAGTTTGAAATAAGTCAAAATTATCACATTCTGATCAGTTTCAGAGTATCGCAAATCACATAAATCTATCCAATACAACATAATACGCATGGATCCGTCCTCAAATTCACAAAATTTAGCGTTTCCAGCGAGTTATCAGCGTTTTTCCTGAGTCTCGTTGGGAAATTTTTGACTCTGTAACACTGCTCAGAAGCTAGATTTTGCTTCAAAAGTGCGATATTAGGCAGAATCTAGCACCAAATACTTCATATTTCGTGTTTTTAGAGTCCCATTTGCATTTTTACAAACTTTGAAATAAGTCGAAATCACGCTTTCCCGCGCAGATTTCCACAATCAAGAAGTTCATATTCCTATTCAGGACCTCATAATATGTATGAATCTATCGACAAAAACATTATATTTCGTGTTTTCAGAGCGCTATCTGCAGTTATATGAAGTTTGAAATAAGTCAAAATTACCACATTCTGAGCAGTTTCGAAGTATCGCAAATCACATAAATCTATCCAATACAACATAATACGCATGAATCCGTCCTCAAATGCACAAAATTTTGCGTTTCCAGCGAATTATCAGCGTTTTTTCTGAGTCTCGTTGAGAAATTTTTGACTCTGTAAATCTGCTCAGAAGCAAGATTTTGCTTCAAAAGTGCGTTATATGGCAGAATCTGGCACCAAATACATCATATTTTGTGTTTTTGAAGTGCTATTTGCAGTTCTACGCACTTTGGAATAAGTCGAAATCATTATTTTCCGCGCAGATTTTCATAATCAAATAGGTCATATGTCTATCCAAGACCTCATAATATGTATAAATCTATCTGTTCAGGGTAGTTTTAAATATTCTGAGAGGGTGTCTTGGAGGGGATGTTCTCCCCACCCTCTCGGGGTTAGGTTACATTCGTGGAGCCTAAACCCCATCAGTCAGTCGAGAAATATCACTTACTCAAGACAAATCAATAATCAATAAATCGTTAAATCCAATTCATCTTTATATATCGAAAAACCTCAAACTCATCATTTCCTGCATTTCTCCCGATCATTTGGTCCTACCAGAGCCGGATTCGTTAATTAGCAAATTATTCAAAATGAAGTGCAGTGAAAACTTAAATCGAAAAAATCAACAAGTGAAGTACAGAAAACACTTCGGGTTTCTGTAATCCGGAACATCAATCGTTGGAAGACAACAAAATGGAGCCAGCCACACAATCTTCGTGATCAGAAGTCTCAAATCAAGGTTAGTGAACATTGTTGTTAGTGGTTACCATTCATTCAATCCTTCAATCGTTATTCCTTACGGGCGGAGGTATTATTCAACATACAAATTTTGCAATTGTTAAACTAAATTCAAAAAATGGCAACTTTAGCTGAACTAAAATTGAAAAGAAAAGTTATCAAGTCCGCACTTACTAGGCAAGAAACATTTGTAAACGAATTTTCGGATGATGATGACATTTTACTGCTAGATCAACGTGTCGCGGGCGTTAATGAACTCTTGTGAATGAATCCTTGTCCGTATCTGATGATAATCACGTGAGCGCAATCGATCTCCTCAAAAAACGATTTGAAAATAAACGTTTAATTGTATACGAACATATTAACAATATATTAAATATCTCGGCACTAGCAAAATCCTCGCATGTAGAATTAAGAGAATTATTAGATACCGTAAGCAATAACACAGCAGCGTTAAAAACCTTTGGTTTACCGGTGGATAATTGGGACTTCCTGTTAGTAGCTATAATATCCGAAAAGTTAGATTTTTTTCCAAAAAAGAATGGCAAGCTTCGCTCGAGAAAACATTGCCAACTTATAAGAAATTCCACGAGTTTTCAGAGAAACGCTATCGAATCTTAGAATCTCTTACAACGGTAAAAAATCCAAACCATTCTAAATATACCAAACCATCACTGTCTAAAAAATCGGAGAAACCATATTCAACCATGATGGTGGCCAAGATTGTTTGCTTCCTTTGTAAGAACTCTCATAACCTATTCCAATGCAACGAATTTTTGAGCTTAACTGTTGAAAACAGGATGAAACAAGTAGAAACTCTTAAACTTTGCCAAAATTGTCTTCGGAAAAATCACACTACCGAGCAGTGCAAAACGCGATATTCTTGCAAGGAGTGTAAACAGCGCCACCACACTCTGTTACATATAAATGAATTCGTCCCATCACCAAATTCATTACACGTAGCCGCACAAGATCAAGTTTTATTGTCGACCGCTACAATTTATATAACAGACAAAGTTGGCAATTTTCATAATTGTAGAGTTTTGCTGGACCAAGGTTCCGAGGTGAATATTATCACAAATAAATTGGAAGATAAATTAAATCTACCAGCAAGAAAAATCGAAACGTGCATATCAGGCGTTAATATGTTGAACAATACAGTTTCGAAAGGTGTAAACGTTACCATAAAATCGCATGTAAGCGAGTTTGCCACAAACTTCGACTGTTTAGTGATAAACAAAATTAGCAGACCAATACCATCCGTCACATTTGATAAAAACTCATTGAAATACCACCTAATATTACATAAGCTGATCCTAATTTCAATATATCTAGGGATGTAGACATGTTAATCGGTGCACAGTTATTCTGGCGACTAATAATTGGAGGTCCAGTGCAATTAGAGCAGAATCAACCGTATTACCAACAAACATGGTTTGGGTGGCTGGTTGGTGGTAACATAAATACTCAAGTAGATAATTCAAATCTAGCATGCAATTTAGTATCGTCCTTGTCAGATAGCGAGTTAAATAATCAAGTCTCTTTATTATGGGACCAAGACGAAGTAGAAAATCAAATACATTACTCTAAAGAACAATTAAATTGCGAGAATCATTTTGTTGAAAATACAATTAGAGCACCAAACGGTCAATTCATTGTTAAATTACCTTTTAAACAGGAACCCTTGTTAGGCGATTCGCGCTTACAAGCTCAAGCTCAATTAATAAATTTGGGAAAAAGATTAGAGAATAACCAGTCATTGAAATTGTCCTATACAAACTTTATGAGGGAATACCTAAATTTAAATCACATGGAGCCAGTACCTTACACTGAGTTGGAAACTCCAAATTGTTATTATCTCCCGCACCATGCTGTGTTCAAACAGACAGTCTCTGGGCCCAAGATTAGGGTGGTATTCAATGGGTCGGCAAAAACGACAAATTCACTTAGTCTAAATGATAATCTTTTAACTGGGCCGACCATCCAACAGGATTTATCTTCTATTTTATGTCGTTTTAGAACTCCCCAATTTGCATTGTCGGCAGACATCACTCAAATGTATAGGATGATTCTAGTAAATTCCAAAGATACCGAATTCCAAAGAATTTTATGGCGGGATGATCCCCATAAACCAATTCAAGCTTTCCGTTTGAAAACCGTTACATATGGCACAACTTGCGCTCCTCTCCTAGCCACCAGAACACTTAAATAAGCAGCCTTGGATATTCAATATTCTGATCCTCTAATAAGTACTATTATAAGTCGCGATTTCTATATGGATGACCTTCTCACCGGGAGTAACACGGTCCAAGAAACAATAACAATTCGAAATAAAATAAGTGATGCACTTTCTTCTGGCGGTTTTATTCTATACAAGTGGGCATCGAATTGTCCCGAGCTACTGTCAATCAATAAAAAGGAGCCGTCTCCTATAAGCCTTGATAAAACAAACGGGGAAGTAAAGGTTTTAGGATTTTATTGGAATTGCTCAACAGACGAACTTGTTTACAAGGTAGACGCGCCCAAAAGTTCAGAAAAGGTAGTTACCAAGCGCAATATTTTAGCAACCACAGCAAAAATCTTTGATCCTTTGGGACTGATCAATCCAATAATCGTTCTAGCAAAAATATTGCTGCAAAAAATTTGGATGTTGAGTTCAGACTGGGATCAGCCTGTCCCAACTGAAATAGAGATTTATTGGACAAATTTGGTAAGCGAATTACAAGTATTAAATCAGTATAAAATCCCACGAAAACTAGTTAATTCGATCAGCTCCCAATCCGCGGAATTGCATGGTTTCGCTGACGCATCTTCTTAGGCATACGGCGCTGCTATTTTCTTAAAAATCGCAGATCTGTCGGGCAACGCAACAATTAATTTATTCAGCTCAAAATCACGAGTAGCACCGATAAAACATATCACATTACCAAGGTTAGAATTAAATGCCGCTGTGCTATTAACTAAATTGATGACAAAGATTATAGAAGCTTTGAACATTCAAATCCATAAATTATATTATTGGTCAGATTCCACCATAGTTCTGTCGTGGTTGGCGGAGAAACCGTGTCGATGGAGACAATATGTTGCCAATAGAGTCGCACAAATACAGTCCACTAGCTCATACGAAAATTGGCGTCACGTACGATCAGCTGATAACCCGGCTGACATTGTTTCTAGAGGCATGAGTCCTCAACAATTGCATCAGTCAACGCTTTGGTGGCACAGACCGGAGTGGCTCAAAAATAATCAAGGCGAATGGCCAACTATATCCGGTACCAATATGTCATCAAAATCGGAAAATGATACAAATCTCGAACGAAAAATTACTGTTTTAGTAAATACTAGCACTACAAATACTGAGCTCCCGGTCATTTCAACATACTCATCGTTCTTCAAATTGCAACGCATTATGGCTTATGTTCTGCGTTTTATCAATAACTGTAAAGGAATTTCGCGAGAAACCAAATCGCTCACAATAACTGAATTAGAACAAGCAAAAATAGTCATTTTTCGACATATTCAAAATATTGCGTTCTCATACGAATTAGATAAAAAAACTTCAATTAAATCTTCTAGATTTGCCAAACTAGATCCATTTCTGGACGATAAAGGTGTTATACGGGTAGGCGGTAGATTAAAACATTCGATGATCAGTTACGATAAGAAATATCCAATCATTTTGCCGCAGAACCATCATATAACCAAATTAGTTATACGCGAAACACACGAAAGAGATTTACATGCCGGAAATGGAGCAAATCTGGCGGCAGTTCGTCAACAATTTTGGCCACTCTCAGCAAGAAACACTGTAAGAAAATTGATTCATAATTGCGTGAAATGTACTCGTGCGAACCCCCACAATCGCACAACGAAAATGGGAAATTTACCAAGAGAAAAGCTACAACCAGTTCGGCCATTTCACAAATCAGGAGTTGACTACGCAGGGCCGTATCTAATTAAAGATGGCAAGGGTCGCAGTACATGCAAGGTAAAGGCATATGTGGCGTTGTTTATTTGTTTCGTGACCAAGGCCATACATTTGGAACTGGTAACAGATTTGACAACTGAATCATTTCTGGCCGCTCTAAAACGTTTTATTTCAAGCAGAGGTAACGTTGCGGAATTATATTCAGACAATGGAACCAATTTTGTGGGAGCCGAGCGCGAATTGTTACGTTCAAAAACATTCCAAGAAAATATTTCAAAGAATTTAGAAGTAAAAAATATAAATTTTCATTTTATTCCCCCAAAATCGCCTCATTTTGGTGGTTTATGAAAGCGGGCAGTAAGGAGTGTCAAACATCATCTGCGACGGGTACTTGGAGATACGTCTTTAACCTTCGAAGAGTTTTATACTCTTTTAACGTGTATTGAAGCATGCCTCAACTCCAGACCCCTTACTCCTCTCTCCTCTGATCCCAACGACCTACAATCACTAACACCAGGTCATTTTTTAATCGGAGAGCCGTTAACTGCTCCGATTGAAACAGATTTGAGGCCTTTACCGCAAAATCGACTTTCCCGATGGCAACGGATCCAACAACTCCAGCAAAACTTCTGGGAAAGGTGGTACAAGGAGTACCTCCATCAGCTGCAGGTTCGTCCTCAAGGTCAACGCAAGCAACAGCCAAATATACTCATTGGCACCATGGTTGCACTCGTCGAAGACAACATACTACCGTTACGGTGGATTTTAGGACGCGTAACAGACGTCCACCCAGGAAGTGACGGTGTAGTGCGGGTGGTGACCGTAAAAACAAATAGTGGCTTGTTCAAACGTGCAGTTAAAAAAGTGAGTGTCATTCCCACCGAAGATTGACAAAGGACGAACTTGTAATGCAATAATAAAACTAATTAAGAAAACTTTTTTGAAATCTATGTATATGTATTTTTATCTATGTTTTATGAGAAAATTATTTGTTCCATTTTCACCACGCCACCCCGGTAGTTATTGAAGTCTGCGAACTTCAACCCGGGCGGCATGTTCAGGGTAGTTTTAAATATTCTGAGAGGGTGTCTTGGAGGGGATGTTCTCCCCACCCTCTCGGGGTTAGGCTACATTCGTGGAGCCTAAACCCCATCAGTCAGTCGAGAAATATCACTCACTCAAAACGAATTAATTATCAATAAATCGTTAAATCCAATTCGTCTTTATAAATCGAAAAACCCCAAACTCATCATTTCCTGCATTTCTCCCGATCACTATCGACAAAAACATCATATTCCGTGTTTTCAGAGCGCTATCTGTAGTTATATGAAGTTTGAAATATGACAAAATTACCACATTCTGAGCAGTTTCAAAGTATCGCAAATCACATAAATCTATCTAATACAACATAATACGCATGAATCCGTCCTGAAATGCACAAAATTTTGCGTTTTTAGCGAGTTATCAGCGTTTTTTCTGAGTCTCGTTGAGAAGTTTTTGACTGTGTAAATCTGCTCAGAAGCAAGATTTTGCTTCAAAAGTTCGTTATATGGCAGAATCTAGCACCAAATACATCATATTTCGTGTTTTTGGAGTGCTATTTGCAGTTTTACATACTTTGGAATAAGTCGAAATCACGCTTTTCCGCGCAAATTGTCACAATCAAAAAGTTCATATTCCTATTCACGACCTCATAATATGTTCGAATCTATCGACAAAAACAACATATCTCGTGTTTTCAGAGCGCTATTTGCAGGTTTATGAAGTTTGAAATAAGTCAAAATTACCACATTCTGAGCAGTTTCAAAGTATCGCAAATCACATAAATCTATCCAATACAACATAATACGCATGAATTCGTCCTCAAATGCACAAAATTTTGCGTTCCCAGCGAGTAATCAGCGTTTCTCCTGAGTCTCGTTGAGAAATTTTTGACTCCGTAAATCTGCTTAGAAGCAGGATTTTGCTTCAAAAGTGCGCTATATGGCAGAATCTAGCACCAAATACATCATATTAAGTGTTTTCAAAGTGCCATTTGCAGTTTTACAAACTTTGGAATAAGTCGAAATCACGCTCTTCCGCGCAGATTTTGACAATCAAAAAGTTCATATTCCCATTCAGGACCTCACAATATGTATGAATCTATCGACAAAAACATCATAATTCGTGTTTTCAGAGCGCTATCTGCAGTTATATGAAGTTTGAAATGTCAAAATTACCACATTCTGAGCAGTTTCAAAGTATCGCAAATCCCATAAATCTACCCAATACAACATAATACGCATGAATCCGTCCTCAAATGCACAAAATTTTGCGTTTCCAGCAAGTTATCAGCGTTTTTTCTGAGTCTCGTTGAGAAATTTTTGACTCTGTAAATCTGCTCAGAAGCAAGATTTTGCTTCAAAATTGTGTTATAGGGCAGAATCTAGCACCAAATACATCATATTTCATATTTTTAGAGTGCTTTTTGCAGTTTTACAAACTTTGGAATAAGTCGAAATCACGCTTCTCCGCGCAGATTTTCACATTCATAAAGTTCATATTCCTATTCAGGACCTCATAATATGTAGGAATCTATCGACGAAAACATCATATTTCGTGTTTTCAGAGCGCTATCTGCAGTTATATGAAGATTGAAATAAGTCATGATTACCACATTCTGAGCAGTTTCAAAGTATCGCAGATCACATGAATCTATCCAATACAACATAATACGCATGAGTCTGTCCTCAAATGCACAAAATTTTGCGTTTCCCGCGAGTTTCCAGCGTTTTTTCTGAGTCTCGTTGAGAAATTTTTTACTCTGTAAATCTGCTCAGAAGTAAGATTTTGCTTCAAAAGTGCGTTATATGGTAGAATCCAGCAACAAATACATCATATTCCGTGTTTTTAGAGTGCTATTCGCAGTTTTACAAACTTTGGAATAAGTTCAAATCACGCTTTTCCGCGCAGATTTTGACAATCAAAAAGTTCATATTCCCATTCAGGACCTCACAATATGTATGAATCTATCGACAAAAACATCATAATTCGTGTTTTCAGAGCGCTATCTGCAGATATATGAAGTTTGAAATGTCAAAATTACCACATTCTGAGCAGTTTCAAAGTATCGCAAATCCCATAAATCTACCAAATACAACATAATACGCATGAATCCGTCCTCAAATGCACAAAATTTTGCGTTTCCAGCAAGTTATCAGCGTTTTTTCTGAGTCTCGTTGAGAAATTTTTGACTCTGTAAATCTGCTCAGAAGCAAGATTTTGCTTCAAAATTGCGTTATAGGGCAGAATCTAGCACCAAATACATCATATTTCATATTTTTAGAGTGCTTTTTGCAGTTTTACAAACTTTGGAATAAGTCGAAATCACGCTTTTCCGCGCAGATTTTGACAATCAAAAAGTTCATATTCTTATTCAGGACCTCACAATATGTAAAAATCTATCGACAAAAACATCATAATTCGTGTTTTCAGAGCGCTATCTGCAGTTATATGAAGTTTGAAATGTCAAAATTACCACATTCTGAGCAGTTTCAAAGTATCGCAAATCACATAAATCTACCCAATACAACATAATACGCATGAATTCGTCCTCAAATGCACAAAATTTTGCGTTCCCAGCGAGTTATCAGCGTTTTTTTAGAGTCTCGTTGAAAATTTTTTGACTCTGTCAATCTGCTCAGAAGCAAGATTTTGCTTCAAAAGTGCGTTATATGGCAAAATATAGCACCAAATACATCATATTCCGTGTTTTTAGAGTGCTATTTGCAGTTTTACAAACTCTGGAATAAGTCGAAATCACGCTTTTCCGCGCAGATTTTCACGATCAATAAATTCATATTTCTATTCAGGACTTCATGATATGTATGAATCTATCGACGAAAACATCATATTTCGTGTTTTCAGAGCGCTATCTGCAGTTATATGAACTTTGAAAGAAGTCAAAATTATCACATTCTGAGCAGTTTCAAAATATCGCAAATCACATAAATCTATCCAATACAACATAATACGCATGAATCCGTCCTTAAATGCACAAAATTTTGCGTTTCCAGCGAGTTATCAGCGTTTTTTCAGCGTCTCATTGAGAATTTTTGACTCTGTAAATCTGCTCAGAAGCATGATTTTGCTTCAAAAGTGCGTTATATGGCAGAATCTAGAATCAAATACATCATATTTCGTGATTCTAGAGTGCTATTTGCAGTCTTACAAACTTTGAAATGAGTCGAAATCACGCTTTTCCGCGTGGATTTTCACAATAGAAGAGCTCATATTCCTATTCAGGACCTTATATTATATATGAATCTATCGACAAAAATATCATATTCTGTGTTTTCTGATCGCTATCTGCAGTTATATGAAGTATGAAATAAGTCAAAATTACCACTTTCTGAGCAGCTTCAAAGTATCGCAAATCACATAAATCTATCCAATACAACATAATACGCATGAATCCGTCCTCAAATGCACAAAATTTTGCTTTTCCAGCGAGTTATCAACGTTTTTTCTGAGTCTCGTTGAGAAATTTTTGACTCTGTTAATCCGCTCAGAAGCAAGATTTTGCTTCAAAAGTGCGTTATATGGCAGAATCTAGCACCAAATACATCATATTTCGTGTTTCTAGATTGCTATTTGCTTTTTTACAAACTTCGGAATAAGTCGAAATCACGCTTTTCTGCGCAGATTTTCACAATCAAAAAGTTCATATTTCTATTCAAGACTTCATAATATGTATTAATCTATCGACAAAAACATCATATTCCGTGTTTTCAGAGCGCTATCTGCAGTTATATGAAGTTCGAAATAAGTCAAAATTGCCACATTCTGAGCAGTTTCAAAGTTTCGCAAATCACATAAATCTATCCAATACAACATATTACGCATGAATCCGTCCCCAAATGCACAAATTTTTGCGTTCCCAGCGAGTTATTAGCGTTTTCTCTGAGTCTCGTTGAGAAATTTTTGACTCTGTAAATCTGCTCAGAAGCAAGATTTTGCTTCAAAAGTGCGTTATATGGCAGAATCCAGCACCAAATACATCATATTTCATGTTTTTAGAGTGCTATTTGCAGTTGTACTAACTTTGGAATAAGTCGAAATCACGCTTTTCCGCGCAGATTTCACAATCAAAAAGTTCATATTCCCATTCAGGACCTCATAATATGTATGAATCTATCGACAAAAACATCATATTTCGTGTTTTCAGAGCGCTATCTGCAGTTATATGAAGTTTGAAATAAGTCAGAATTACCACGTTCTGAGCAGTTTCAAAGTATCGCAAATCACATAAATCTATCCAATACAACATAATACGCATGGATCTGTCCTCGAATGCACAAAATTTTGCGTTTCCAGCGAAATATCAACGTTTTTTGTGAGTCTTGTTGGGAAATTTTTAACTCTGTCAATCTGCTCAGAAGCAAGATTTTGCTTTAAAGGGGCGTTATATGGCAGAATTAAGCCCCAAATACATCATATTTCATGTTTTTAGAGTGCTATTTGCAGTTTCACAAACTTTGGAATAAGTCGAAATCACGCTTTCCCGCGCAGATTTTCACGTTCAAAAAATTCATATTCCTATTCAGGACTTCATAATATGTATGAATCTATCGACAAAAACATCATATCCCGTATTTTCAGAGCGCTATCTGCAGTTATATGAAGTTTGAAATAAGTCAAACAAACATCATTTTGAGCAGTTTCAAAGTGTCGCAAATCACATAAATCTATCCAATACAACATAATACGCATGAATCTGTCCTCAAATGCACAAAATTCTGCGTTTCCAGCGAGTTATCAGCGTTTTTCCTGAGTCTCGTTGAGAAATTTTTGACTCTGTAAATCTGCAAGGAAGCAAGATTTTGCTTTGAAAGTGCGTTATATGGCAGAATCTAGCACCAAATACATCAAATTTCGTGTTTTTAGAGTGCTATTTGCAGTTTTACAAACTTTGGAATGAGTCGAAATCACGCTTTTCCGCGCAGATTTTCACAATCAAAAAATACATATTCCTATTCAGGACTTCATAATATGTATGAATCTTTCGACAAAAACATCATATTTCGTGTTTTCAGAGCGCTATGTGCAGTTATATGGAGATTGGAATAAGTCAAAATTACCACATTCTGAGCAGTTTCAAAGTATCGCAAATCACATAAATCTATCCAATACAACATAAAACGCATGAATCCGTCCTCAAATGCACAAAATTTTGCGTCTCCAGCAAGTTATTAGCGTTTCTTCTGAGTCTCATTGAGGAATTTTTTACCCTGTAAATCTGCTCAGAAACAAGATTTTGCTTCAAAAGTGCGTTATATGGCAGAATCTAGCAACAAATACATCATATTTCGTGTTTTTAGAGTGCTTTTTGCAGTTTTACAAACTTTGAAATAAGTCAAAATCACGCTTTCCCGCGCACATTTTCACAATGAAAAAGTTCATATTCCTATTCAGGACCTCATATTATGTATGAATCTATCTACAAAAACATCATATTCTGTGTTCTCATAGCGCTATCTGCAGTTATATGAAGTTTGAAATAAGTCAAAATTACCACATTCTGAGCAGTTTCAAAGGATCGCAAATCACATAAATCTATCCAATACAACATAATACGCATGTATCCGTCCTCAAATGCACAAAATTTTGCGTTTCCAGCGAGTTATCAGCGTTTTTTCTGAGTCTCGTTGAGAAATTTTTGACTCTGTAAATCTGCTCAAAAGCTAGATTTTGCCCCAAAAGGTGCGTTATAATGCAGAATCTGGCAACAAATACATCATATTTCGTGTTCTTAGAGTGCTATTTGCAGATTCACAAACTTTGGGCTAAGTCGAAATCACGGTTTTCCGAGCAGATTTCCACGATCAAAAAGTTCAAATTCATATTCAGGACCTCATAATATGTATGAATCTTTCGACACAAACATCATATTTCGTATTTTCAGAGCGCTATCAGCAGTTATATGAAGTTTGAAATAAGTCATAATTACCACATTCTGAGTAGTTTCAAAGTATCGCAAATCACATAAATCTATCCAATACAACCTATTACGCATGAATCCGTCCTCAAATGCACAAAATTTTGCGTTTCCAGCGAGTTATCAGCGTTTTTTCTGGGTCTCGTTGAGAAATTTTTGACTATGTAAATCTGCTCAGAAGCAAGATTTTGCTTCAAAAGTGCGTTATATGGCAGAATCTAGCACCAAATACAATAAATTTCGTGTTTTTAGAGTGCTATTTGCAGTTTTACAAACTTTGGAATAAGTCAAAATCACGCTTTTCCGCGCAGATTTTCACAATCAAAAAGTTCATATTCCTATTCAGGACCCCATAATATGTATGAATCTATCGACAAAAACATCATATTTCGTTTTTTCAGAGCGCTATCTGCAGTTATATGAAGTTTGGAATGAGTCAAAATTGCCACATGCTGAGCAGTTTCAAAGTATCGCAAATCAAATAAATCTATCCAATACAACATAATACGCATGAATCCGTCCTCAAATACACAAAATTTTGCGTTTCCAGCGAGTTATTAGCGTTTCTTCTGAGTCTCGTTGAGAAATTTTTGACTCTGTAAATCTGCTCAGAAGCAAGATTATGCTTTAAAAGTGCGTTATATGGCAGATTCTAGCACCAAATACATCATATATCGTGTTCTTAGAGTGCTATTTGCAGTTTTACAAACTTTCGAATAAGTCAAAATTACGCTTCTCCGCGCAGATTTTCACAATCAAAAAGTTCATATTCCTATTCAGAATCTCATGATATGTATGAATCTATCGACAAAAACATCATATTTCGTGTTTTCAGAGCGCTATCTGCAGTTTGATGAAGTTTGAAATAAGTCAAAACTACCACATTCCGAGCAGTTTCTAAGTATCGCAAATTACATAAATCTATCCAATACAACATAATACGCATGAATCCGTCCTCAAATGCACAAAATTTTGCGTTTCCAGCGAGTTATCAACGTTTTTTCTGAGTCTTGTTGAGAGATTTTTGACTCTGTAAATCTACTCAGAAGCAAGATTTTGCTTCAAAAGTGCGTTATATGGCAGAATCTAGCACCAAATACATCATATTTTGTGATTTTAGAGTGCTATTTGCAATTTTACAAACTTTGGGATAAGCCGAAATCACGCTTTTCCGCGCAGATTTTCACAATCAAAAATATCATATTCCTATTCAGGACCTCATAATATGTATGAATCTATCGACAAAAACATCATATTCCGTGTTTTTAGAGCGCTATCTACAGTTATATGAAGTTTGAAATAAGTCAAAATTACCACATTCTAAGCAGTCTCAAAGTATCGCAGATCACATAAATCTATCCAATACAACATAATACGCATGAATCCGTCCTCAAATGCACAAAATTTTGTGTTTTCAGCGAGTTATCAGCGTTTTTCATGAATCTCGTTGAGAAATTTTTGACTCTGTCAATCTGCTCAGGAGTAAGACTTTGCTTTAATAGTGCGTTACATGGCAGAATTCAGCACCAAATACATCATATTTTGTGTTTTTAGAGTGCTATTCGCAGTTTTACAAACTTTGGAATAAGTTGAGATCACGCTTTTCCGCGCAAATTTTCACAATCAAAAAGTTTGTATTCCTATCCAGGACCTCATGATATGTATGAATCTATCGACGAAAACATCATATTTCGTGTTTTCAGAGCACTATCTGCAGTTATATGAAGTTTGAAATAAGTCAAAAAAAAAAACACATTCTGAGCAGTTCCAAAGTATCGCAAATCACATAAATCTATCCAATACAACATAGTACGCATGAACCCGTCCTCAAATGCACAAAATTTTGCGTTTCCAGCGAGTTATCAACGTTTTTTCTGAGTCTTGTTGAGAAATTTTTGACTCTGTAAATCTGCTCAGAAGCAAGATTTTGCTTTGAAAGTGCGGTCTATGGCAGAATCTAGCACCAAGTACATCATATTTCATGTTTTTAGAGTGATATTTGCAGTTTTACTAACTTTGGAATAGGTCGGAATCACGCTTTTCCGCGCAGATTTTCACAATCAAAAAGATCATATTCCTATCCAGGACCTCATAATATGTATGAATCTATCGACAAAACATCATATTTCGTGGTTTCAGAGCGCTATCTGCAGTTATATGAAGTTTGAAATGAGTCTAAATTACCACATTCTGAGCAGTTTCAAAGTATCGCAAATCACATAAATCTATCCAATACAACATAATACGCATGAATCCGTCCTCAAATGCACAAAATTTTGCGTCTCCAGCGAGTTATTAGCGTTTCTTCTGAGTCTCGTTGAGAAATTTTTGACTCCGTAAATCTGCTCAGAAGCAAGATTTTGCTTTAAAAGTGCGCTACATGACAGAATCTACTACCAAATACATCATATTTCGTGTTTTTAGAGTGCTATTTGCAGTTCCACAAACTTTTGGCTAAGTCGAAATCACGCTTCTCCGAGCAGATTTTCACGATCAAGAAGTTCAAATTCATATTCAGGACCTCATAATATGTATGAATCTTTCGACACAAACATCATATTTCGTATTTTCAGAGCGCTATCAGCAGTTATATGAAGTTTGAAATAAGTCATAATTACCACATTCTGAGTAGTTTCAAAGTATCGCAAATCACATAAATCTATCCAATACAACCTATTACGCATGAATCCGTCCTCAAATGCACAAAATTTTGCGTTTCCAGCGAGTTATCAGCGTTTTTTCTGGGTCTCGTTGAGAAATTTTTGACTATGTAAATCTGCTCAGAAGCAAGATTTTGCTTCAAAAGTGCGTTATATGGCAGAATCTAGCACCAAATACAATAAATTTCGTGTTTTTAGAGAGCTATTTGCAGTTTCACAAACTTTGGAATAAGTCAAAATCACGCTTTTCCGCGCAGATTTTCACAATCAAAAAGTTCATATTCCTATTCAAGACCCCATAATATGTATGAATCTATCGACAAAAACATCATATTTCGTTTTTTCAGAGCGCTATCTGCAGTTATATGAAGTTTGGAATGAGTCAAAACTGCCACATGCTGAGCAGTTTCAAAGTATCGCAAATCAAATAAATCTGTCCAATACAACATAATACGCATGAATCCGTCCTCAAATGCACAAAATTTTGCGTTTCCAGCGAGTTATTAGCGTTTCTTCTGAGTCTCGTTGAGAAATTTTTGACTCTGTAAATCTGCTCAGAAGCAAGATTATGCTTTAAAAGTGCGTTATATGGCAGATTCTAGCACCAAATACATCATATATCGTGTTCTTAGAGTGCTATTTGCAGTTTTACAAACTTTCGAATAAGTCAAAATTACGCTTCTCCGCGCAGATTTTCACAATCAAAAAGTTCATATTCCTATTCAGAATCTCATGATATGTATGAATCTATCGACAAAAACATCATATTTCGTGTTTTCAGAGCGCTATCTGCAGTTTGATGAAGTTTGAAATAAGTCAAAATTACCACATTCCGAGCAGTTTCTAAGTATCGCAAATTACATAAATCTATCCAATACAACATAATACGCATGAATCCGTCCTCAAATGCACAAAATTTTGCGTTTCCAGCGAGTTATCAACGTTTTTTCTGAGTCTTGTTGAGAGATTTTTGGCTCTGTAAATCTACTCAGAAGCAAGATTTTGCTTCAAAAGTGCGTTATATGGCAGAATCTAGCACCAAATACATCATATTTTGTGATTTTAGAGTGCTATTTGCAATTTTACAAACTTTGGGATAAGCCGAAATCACGCTTTTCCGCGCAGATTTTCACAATCAAAAATATCATATTCCTATTCAGGACCTTATAATATGTATGAATCTATCGACAAAAACATCATATTCCGTGTTTTCAGAGCGCTATCTACAGTTATATGAAGTTTGAAATAAGTCAAAATTACCACATTCTAAGCAGTCTCAAAGTATCGCAAATCACATAAATCTATCCAATACAACATAATACGCATGAATCCGTCCTCAAATGCACAAAATTTTGTGTTTTCAGCGAGTTATCAGCGTTTTTTATGAATCTCGTTGAGAAATTTTTGACTCTGTCAATCTGCTCAGGACTAAGACTTTGCTTTAATAGTGCGTTACATGGCAGAATTCAGCACCAAATACATCATATTTTGTGTTTTTAGAGTGCTATTCGCAGTTTTACAAACTTTGGAATAAGTTGAGATCACGCTTTTCCGCGCAAATTTTCACAATCAAAAAGTTTGTATTCCTATCCAGGACCTCATGATATGTATGAATCTATCGACAAAAACATCATATTTCGTGTTTTCAGAGCACTATCTGCAGTTATATGAAGTTTGAAATAAGTCAAAAAAAAAACACATTCTGAGCAGTTCCAAAGTATCGCAAATCACATAAATCTATCCAATACAACATAGTATGCATGAACCCGTCCTCAAATGCACAAAATTTTGCGTTTCCAGCGAGTTATCAACGTTTTTTCTGAGTCTTGTTGAGAAATTTTTGACTCTGTAAATCTGCTCAGAAGCAAGATTTTGCTTTGAAAGTGCGGTCTATGGCAGAATCTAGCACCAAGTACATCATATTTCATGTTTTTAGAGTGATATTTGCAGTTTTACTAACTTTGGAATAGGTCGGAATCACGCTTTTCCGCGCAGATTTTCACAATCAAAAAGATCATATTCCTATCCAGGACCTCATAATATGTATGAATCTATCGACAAAACATCATATTTCGTGGTTTCAGAGCGCTATCTGCAGTTATATGAAGTTTGAAATGAGTCTAAATTACCACATTCTGAGCAGTTTCAAAGTATCGCAAATCACATAAATCTATCCAATACAACATAATACGCATGAATCCGTCCTCAAATGCACAAAATTTTGCGTCTCCAGCGAGTTATTAGCGTTTCTTCTGAGTCTCGTTGAGAAATTTTTGACTCTGTTAATCTGCTCAGAAGCAAGATTTTGCTTCAAAAGTGCGTTACATGGCAGATTCTAGCACCAAATACATCATATTTCGTGTTCTTAGAGAGCTACTTGCATTTTTTCAAACTTTCGAATAAGTCGAAATCACGCCTTTCCGCGCAGATTTTCACAATCAAAAAGTTCATATTCCTATTCAGGACCTCATAAATTGTATGAATCTATCGAAAAAAACATCATATTTCGTGTTTTCAGAGCGCTATCTGCAGTTATATGAAGTTTGAAATAAGTCAAAATTACCACATTCTGAGCAGTTTCAAAGTATCGCAAATCACATAAATTCATCCAATACAACATAATACGCATGAATCCGTCCTCAAATGCACTAAATTTTGCTCTTCCAGCGAGTTATCAGCGTTTTTTCTGAGTCTCGTTAAGAAATTTTTGATTCTGTAAATCTGCTCACAAGCATGATTTTGCTTCAAAAGTGCGTTATTTGGCAGAATCTAGCACCAAATACATCATATTTCGTATTTTTAGAGTGCTATTTGCAGTTTTACAAACTTTGGAATAAGTCGAAATCACGCTTTTCCGCGCATATTTTCACGATCAAAAAGTTCATATACCTATACAGGACTTAATATAATAATATGTATGAATCAATCGACAAAAACATCATATTCCGTGTTTTCAGAGCGCTATCGGCATTTATATGAAGTTTGGAATAAGTCAAAATTACCACATTCTGAGCAAGTTCAAAGTATCGCAAATCACATGAATCTATCCAATACAACATACTACGCGTGAATTCGTCCTCAAATGCACAGAATTTTTCGTTCCCAGCGAGTTATCAGTGTTTTTTCTGAGTCTCGTTGAGAAATTTTTGACTCTGTAAATCTGCTCAGAAGCAAGATTTTGCTTCAAAAGTTCGTTATATGGCAGAATCTAGCACCAAATACATCATATTTCGTGTTTTTAGTGTGGTATTTGCAGTTCTACAAACTTTGGGATAAGTCGAAATCACGCCTATTTTCACAATCAAAAAGTTCATATTCCTATTCAGGACCCCACAATATGTATGAATCTATCGACAAAAACATCATATCTCGTGTTTCCAGAGCGCTATCTGCAGTAATATGAAGTTTGAAATAAGTCAAAATTATCACATTCTGAGCAGTTTCAGAGTATCGCAAATCACATAAATCTATCCAATACAACATAATACGCATGAATCCGTCCTCAAATTCACAAAATTTTGCGTTTCCAGCGAGTTATCAGCGTTTTTCCTGAGTCTCGTTGAGAAATTTTTGACTCTGTAACACTGCTCAGAAGCTAGATTTTGCTTCAAAAGTGCGATATTTGGCAGAATCTAGCACCAAATACTTCATATTTCGTGTTTTTAGAGTCCCATTTGCATTTTTACAAACTTTGAAATAAGTCGAAATCACTCTTTTCCGCGCAGATTTCCACAATCAAGAAGTTCATATTCCTATTCAGGACCTCATAATATGTATGAATCTATCGACAAAAACATCATATTTCGTGTTTTCAGAGCGCTATCTGCAGTTATATGAAGTTTGAAATAAGTCAAAATTACCACATTCTGAGCAGTTTCAAAGTATCGCAAATCACATAAATTCATCCAATACAACATAATACGCATGAATCCGTCCTCAAATGCACTAAATTTTGCTCTTCCAGCGAGTTATCAGCGTTTTTTCTGAGTCTCGTTAAGAAATTTTTGATTCTGTAAATCTGCTCACAAGCATGATTTTGCTTCAAAAGTGCGTTATTTGGCAGAATCTAGCACCAAATACATCATATTCCGTATTTTTAGAGTGCTATTTGCAGTTTTACAAACTTTGGAATAAGTCGAAATCACGCTTTTCCGCGCATATTTTCACGATCAAAAAGTTCATATACCTATACAGGACTTAATATAATAATATGTATGAATCAATCGACAAAAACATCATATTCCGTGTTTTCAGAGCGCTATCGGCATTTATATGAAGTTTGGAATAAGTCAGAATTACCACATTCTGAGCAAGTTCAAAGTATCGCAAATCACATGAATCTATCCAATACAACATACTACGCGTGAATTCGTCCTCAAATGCACAGAATTTTTCGTTCCCAGCGAGTTATCAGTGTTTTTTCTGAGTCTCGTTGAGAAATTTTTGACTCTGTAAATCTGCTCAGAAGCAAGATTTTGCTTCAAAAGTTCGTTATATGGCAGAATCTAGCACCAAATACATCATATTTCGTGTTTTTAGTGTGCGATTTGCAGTTCTACAAACTTTGGGATAAGTCGAAATCACGCCTATTTTCACAATCAAAAAGTTCATATTCCTATTCAGGACCCCACAATATGTATGAATCTATCGACAAGAACATCATATCTCGTGTTTCCAGAGCGCTATCTGCAGTAATATGAAGTTTGAAATAAGTCAAAATTATCACATTCTGAGCAGTTTCAGAGTATCGCAAATCACATAAATCTATCCAATACAACATAATACGCATGAATCCGTCCTCAAATTCACAAAATTTTGCGTTTCCAGCGAGTTATCAGCGTTTTTCCTGAGTCTCGTTGAGAAATTTTTGACTCTGTAACACTGCTCAGAAGCTAGATTTTGCTTCAAAAGTGCGATATTTGGCAGAATCTAGCACCAAATACTTCATATTTCGTGTTTTTAGAGTCCCATTTGCATTTTTACAAACTTTGAAATAAGTCGAAATCACTCTTTTCCGCGCAGATTTCCACAATCAAGAAGTTCATATTCCTATTCAGGACCTCATAATATGTATGAATCTATCGACAAAAACATTATATTCCGTGTTTTCAGAGCGCTATCTGCAGTTATATGAAGTTTGAAATAAGTCAAAATTACCACATTCTGAGCAGTTTCGAAGTATCGCAAATCACATAAATCTATCCAATACAACATAATACGCATGAATCCGTCCTCAAATGCACAAAATTTTGCGTTTCCAGCGAATTATCAGCGTTTTTTCTGAGTCTCGTTGAGAAATTTTTGACTCTGTAAATCTGCTCAGAAGCAAGATTTTGCTTCAAAAGTGCGTTATATGGCAGAATCTGGCACCAAATACATCATATTTCGTGTTTTTGAAGTGCTATTTGCAGTTCTACGCACTTTGGAATAAGTCGAAATCATTATTTTCCGCGCAGATTTTCATAATCAAATAGGTCATATGTCCAGGACCTCATAATATGTATAAATCTATCTGTTCAGGGTAGTTTTAAATATTCTGAGAGGGTGTCTTGGAGGGGATGTTCTCCCCACCCTCTCGGGGTTAGGTTACATTCGTGGAGCCTAAACCCCATCAGTCAGTCGAGAAATATCACTTACTCAAGACAAATCAATAATCAATAAATCGTTAAATCCAATTCATCTTTATAAATCGAAAAACCTCAGACTCATCATTTCCTGCATTTCTCCAGATCATTTGGTCCTACCACAGCCGGATTCGTTAATTAGCAAATTATTCAAAATGAAGTGCAGTGAAAACTTAAATCGAAAAAATCAACAAGTGAAGTACAGGAAACACTTCGGGTTTCTGTAATCCGGAACATCAATCGTTGGAAGACAACAAAATGGAGCCAGCCACACAATCTTCGTGATCAGAAGTCTCAAATCAAGGTTAGTGAACATTGTTGTTAGTGGTTCCCATTCATTCAATCCTTCAATCGTTATTCCTCACGAGCGGAGGTATTATTCAACATACAAATTTTGCAATTGTTAAACTAAATTCAAAAAATGGCAACTTTAGCTGAACTAAAATTGAAAAGAAAAGTTATCAAGTCCGCACTTACTAGGCAAGAAACATTTGTAAACGAATTTTCGGATGATGATGACATTTTACTGCTAGATCAACGTGTCGCGGGCGTTAATGAACTCTTGTGAATGAATCCTTGTCCGTATCTGATGATAATCACGTGAGCGCAATCGATCTCCTCAAAAAACGATTTGAAAATAAACGTTTAATTGTATACGAACATATTAACAATATATTAAATATCTCGGCACTAGCAAAATCCTCGCATGTAGAATTAAGAGAATTATTAGATACCGTAAGCATTAACACAGCAGCGTTAAAAACCTTTGGTTTACCGGTGGATAATTGGGACTCCCTGTTAGTAGCTATAATATCCGAAAAGTTAGATTTTTTTTCCAAAAAATAATGGCAAGCTTCGCTCGAGAAAACATTGCCAACTTATAAGAAATTCCACGAGTTTTCAGAGAAACGCTATCGAATCTTAGAATCTCTCACAACGGTAAAAAATCCAAACCATTCTAAATATACCAAACCATCACTGTCTAAAAAATCGGAGAAACCATATTCAACCATGATGGTGGCCAAGATTGTTTGCTTCCTTTGTAAGAACTCTCATAACCTATTTCAATGCAACGAATTTTTGAGCTTAACTGTTGAAAACAGGATGAAACAAGTAGAAACTCTTAAACTTTGCCAAAATTGTCTTCGGAAAAATCACACTACCGAGCAGTGCAAAACGCGATATTCTTGCAAGGAGTGTAAACAGCGCCACCACACTCTGTTACATATAAATGAATTCGTCCCATCACCAAATTCATTACACGTAGCCGCACAAGATCAAGTTTTATTGTCGACCGCTACAATTTATATAACAGACAAAGTTGGCAATTTTCATAATTGTAGAGTTTTGCTGGACCAAGGTTCCGAGGTGAATATTATCACAAATAAATTGAAAGATAAATTAAATCTACCAGCAAGAAAAATCGAAACGTGCATATCAGGCGTTAATATGTTGAACAATACAGTTTCGAAAGGTGTAAACGTTACCATAAAATCGCATGTAAGCGAGTTTGCCACAAACTTCGACTGTTTAGTGATAAACAAAATTAGCAGACCAATACCATCCGTCACATTTGATAAAAACTCATTGAAATACCACCTAATATTACATAAGCTGATCCTAATTTCAATATATCTGGGGATGTAGACATGTTAATCGGTGCACAGTTATTCTGGCGACTAATAATTGGAGGTCCAGTGCAATTAAAGCAGAATCAACCGTATTACCAACACACATGGTTTGGGTGGCTGGTTGGTGGTAACATGAATACTCAAGTAGATAATTCAAATCTAGCATGCAATTTAGTATCGTCCTTGTCAGATAGCGAGTTAAATAATCAAGTCTCTTTATTATGGGACCAAGACGAAGTAGAAAATCAAATACATTACTCTAAAGAACAATTAAATTGCGAGAATCATTTTGTTGAAAATACAATTAGAGCACCAAACGGTCAATTCATTGTTAAATTACCTTTTAAACAGGAACCCTTGTTAGGCGATTCGCGCTTACAAGCTCAAGCTCAATTAATAAATTTGGGAAAAAGATTAGAGAATAACCAGTCATTGAAATTGTCCTATACAAACTTTATGAGGGAATACCTAAATTTAAATCACATGGAGCCAGTACTTCACACTGAGTTGGAAACTCCAGATTGTTATTATCTCCCGCACCATGCTGTGTTCAAACAGACAGTCTCTGGGCCCAAGATTAGGGTGGTATTCAATGGGTCGGCAAAAACGACAAATTCACTTAGTCTAAATGATAATCTTTTAACTGGGCCGACCATCCAACAGGATTTATTTTCTATTTTATGTCGTTTTAGAACTCCCCAATTTGCATTGTCGGCAGACATCACTCAAATGTATAGGATGATTCTAGTAAATTCCAAAGATACCGAATTCCAAAGAATTTTATGGCGGGATGATTCCCATAAACCAATTCAAGCTTTCCGTTTGAAAACCGTTACATATGGCACAACTTGCGCTCCTCTTCTAGCCACCAGGGCACTTAAATAAGCAGCCTTGGATATTCAATATTCTGATCCTCTAATAAGTACTATTATAAGTCGCGATTTCTATATGGATGACCTTCTCACCGGGAGTAACACGGTCCAAGAAACAATAACAATTCGAAATAAAATAAGTGATGCACTTTCTTCTGGCGGTTTTATTCTATACAAGTGGGCATCGAATTGTCCCGAGCTACTGTCAATCAATAAAAAGGAGCCGTCTCCTATAAGCCTTGATAAAACAAACGGGGAAGTAAAGGTTTTAGGATTTTATTGGAATTGCTCAACAGACGAACTTGTTTACAAGGTAGACGCGCCCAAAAGTTCAGAAAAGGTAGTTACCAAGCGCAATATTTCAGCAACCACAGCAAAAATCTTTGATCTTTTGGGACTGATCAATCCAATAATCGTTCTAGCAAAAATATTGCTGCAAAAAATTTGGATGTTGAGTTCAGACTGGGATCAGCCTGTCCCAACTGAAATAGAGATTTATTGGACAAATTTGGTAAGCGAATTACAAGTATCAAATCAGTATAAAATCCCACGAAAACTAGTTAATTCGATCAGCTCCCAATCCGCGGAATTGCATGGTTTCGCTGACGCATCTTCTTAGGCATACGGCGCTGCTATTTTCTTAAAAATCGCAGATCTGTCGGGCAACGCAACAATTAATTTATTCAGCTCAAAATCACGAGTAGCACCGATAAAACATATCACATTACCAAGGTTAGGATTAAATGCCGCTGTGCTATTAACTAAATTGATGACAAAGATTATAGAAGCTTCAAACATTCAAATCCATAAATTATATTATTGGTCAGATTCCACCATAGTTCTGTCGTGGTTGGCGGAGGAACCGTGTCGATGGAAACAATATGTTGCCAATAGAGTCGCACAAATACAGTACACTAGCTCATACGAAAATTGGCGTCACGTACGATCAGCTGATAACCCGGCTGACATTGTTTCTAGAGGCATGAGTCCTCAACAATTGCATCAGTCAACGCTTTGGTGGCACAGACCAGAGTGGCTCAAAAATAATCAAGGCGAATGGCCAACTATATCCGGTACCAATATGCCATCAAAATCGGAAAATTATACAAATCTCGAACGAAAAATTACTGTTTTAGAAAATACTAGCACTACAAATACTGAGCTCCCGGTCATTTCAACATACTCATCGTTCTTCAAATTGCAACGCATTATGGCTTATGTTTTGCGTTTTATCAATAACTGTAAAGGAATTTCGCGAGAAACCAAATCGCTCACAATAACTGAATTAGAACAAGCAAAAATAGTCATTTTTCGACATATTCAAAATATTGCGTTCCCATACGAATTAGATGAAAAAACTTCAATTAAATCTTCTAGATTTGCCAAACTAGATCCATTCCTGGACGATAAAGGTGTTATACGGGTAGGCGGTAGATTAAAACATTCGATGATCAGTTACGATAAGAAATATCCAATCATTTTGTCGCAGAACCATCATATAACCAAATTAGTTATACGCGAAACACACGAAAGAGATTTACATGCCGGAAATGGAGCAAATCTGGCGGCAGTTCGTCAACAATTTTGGCCACTCTCAGCAAGAAACACTGTAAGAAAATTGATTCATAATTGCGTGAGATGTACTCGTGCGAACCCCCACAATCGCACAACGAAAATGGGAAATTTACCAAGAGAAAAGCTACAACCAGATCGGCCATTTTACAAATCAGGAGTTGACTACGCAGGGCCGTATTTGATTAAAGATGGCAAGGGTCGCAGTACATGCAAGGTAAAGGCATATGTGGCGTTGTTTATTTGTTTCGTGACCAAGGCCATACATTTGGAACTGGTAACAGATTTGACAACTGAATCATTTCTGGCCGCTCTAAAACGTTTTATTTCAAGGAGAGGTAACGTTGCGGAATTATATTCAGACAATGGCACCAATTTTGTGGGAGCCGAGCGCGAATTGTTACGTTCAAAAACATTCCAAGAAAATATTTCAAAGAATTTAGAAGTAAAAAATATAAATTTTCATTTTATTCCCCCAAAATCGCCTCATTTTGTTGGTTTATGAAAGCGGGCAGTAAGGAGTGTCAAACATCATCTGCGACGGGTACTTGGAGATACGTCTTCAACCTTCGAAGAGTTTTATACTCTTTTAACGTGTATTGAAGCATGCCTCAACTCCAGACCTCTTACTCCTCTCTCCTCTGATCCTAACGACCTACAATCACTAACACCAGGTCATTTTTCAATCGGAGAGCCGTTAACTGCTCCGATTGAAACGGATTTGAGGCCTTTACCGCAAAATCGACTTTCCCGATGGCAACGGATCCAACAACTCCAGCAAAACTTCTGGGAAAGGTGGTACAAGGAGTACCTCCATCAGCTGCAGGTTCGTCCTCAAGGTCAACGCAAGCAACAGCCAAATATACTCATTGGCACCATGGTTGCACTCGTCGAAGACAACATACTACCGTTACGGTGGATTTTAGGACGCGTAACAGACGTCCACCCAGGAAGTGACGGTGTAGTGCGGGTGGTGACCGTAAAAACAAATGGTGGCTTGTTCAAACGTGCAGTTAAAAAAGTGAGTGTCATTCCCACCGAAGATTGACAAAGGACGAACTTGTAATGCAATAATAAAACTAATTAAGAAAACTTTTTTGCCATCTATGTATATGTATTTTTATCTATGTTTTATGAGAAAATTATTTGTTCCATTATCATCCCGCCCCCGCGGTAATTATTGAAGTCTGCGAACTTCAACCCGGGCGGCATGTTCAGGGTAGTTTTAAATATTCTGAGAGGGTGTCTTGGAGGGGATGTTCTCCCCACCCTCTCGGGGTTAGGCTACATTCGTGGAGCCTAAACCCCATCAGTCAGTCGAGAAATATCACTCACTCAAGACGAATTAATTATCAATAAATCGTTGAATCCAATTCGTCTTTATAAATCGAAAAACCCCAAACTCATCATTTCCTGCATTTCTCCCGATCACTATCGACAAAAACATCATATTCCGTGTTTTCAGAGCGCTATCTGTAGTTATATGAAGTTTGAAATATGACAAAATTACCACATTCTGAGCAGTTTCAAAGTATCGCAAATCACATAAATCTATCTAATACAACATAATACGCATGAATCCGTCCTAAAATGCACAAAATTTTGCGTTCTCAGCGAGTTATCAGCGTTTTTTCTGAGTCTCGTTGAGAAGTTTTTGACTGTGTAAATCTGCTCAGAAGCAGGATTTTGCTTCAAAAGTTCGTTATATGGCAGAGTCTAGCACCAAATACATCATATTTCGTGTTTTTGGAGTGCTATTTGCAGTTTTACATACTTTGGAATAAGTCGAAATCACGCTTTTCCGCGCAAATTGTCACAATCAAAAAGTTCATATTCCTATTCAGGACCTCATAATATGTTTGAATCTATCGACGAAAACATCATATCTCGTGTTTTCAGAGCGCTATTTGCAGTTATATGAAGTTTGAAATAAGTCAAAATTACCACATTCTGAGCAGTTTCAAAGTATCGCAAATCACATAAATCTATCCAATACAACATAATACGCATGAATTCGTCCTCAAATGCACAAAATTTTGCGTTCCCAGCGAGTAATCAGCGTTTTTCCTGAGTCTCGTTGAGGAATTTTTGACTCCGTGAATCTGCTTAGAAGCAGGATTTTGCTTCAAAAGTGCGCTATATGGCAGAATCTAGCACCAAATACATCATATTTAGTGTTTTCAAAGTGCCATTTGCAGTTTTACAAACTTTGGAATAAGTCGAAATCACGCTTCTCCGCGCAGATTTTCACATTCATAAAGTTCATATTCCTATTCAGGACCTCATGATATGTAGGAATCTATCGACGAAAACATCATATTTCGTATTTTCAGAGCGCTATCTGCAGTTATATGAAGATTGAAATAAGTCATAATTACCACATTCTGAGCAGTTTCAAAGTATCGCAGATCACATAAATCTATCCAATACAACATAATACGCATGAGTCTGTCCTCAAATGCACAAAATTTTGCGTTTCCCGCGAGTTTCCAGCGTTTTTTCTGAGTCTCGTTGAGAAATTTTTTACTCTGTAAATCTGCTCAGAAGTAAGATTTTGCTTCAAAAGTGCGTTATATGGTAGAATCCAGCAACAAATACATCATATTCCGTGTTTTTAGAGTGCTATTCGCAGTTTTACAAACTTTGGAATAAGTTCAAATCACGCTTTTCCGCGCAAATTTTCACAATCAAAAAGTCCATATTCCTATTCAGGACCTTATAATATGTATGAATCTATCGACAAAATTATCATATTCCGTGTTTTCAGAGCGCTATTGGCATTTATATGAAGTTTGAAATAAGACAAAATTACCACATTCTGAGCAGGTTCAAAGTATCGCAAATCACATAAATCTATCCAATACAACATAATACGCATGAATTCGTCCTCAAATGCACAGAATTTTGCGTTTCCAGCGAGTTATCAGTGTTTTTCCTGAGTCTCGTTGGGAAATTTTTGACTCTGTAAATCTGCTCAGAAGCAAGATTTTGCTCCAAAAGTGCGTTATATGGCAGAATCTGGCACCAAATACATCATATTTCGTGTTTTTGAAGTGCTATTTGCAGTTCTACGCACTTTGGAATAAGTCGAAATCATTATTTCCCGCGCAGATTTTCATAATCAAATAGGTCATATGTCTATCCAGGACCTCATAATATGTATAAATCTATCTGTTCAGGGTAGTTTTAAATATTCTGAGAGGGTGTCTTGGAGGGGATGTTCTCCCCACCCTCTCGGGGCTAGGCTACATTCGTGGAGCCTAAGCCCCATCAGTCAGTCGAGAAATATTACTCACTCAAGACAAATCAATAATCAATAAATCGTTAAATCCAATTCATCTTTATAAATCGAAAAGCCCCAAACTCATCATTTCCTGCATTTCTCCCGATCATTTGGTCCTACCAGAGCCGGATTCTTTAATTAGCAAATTATTCAAAATGAAGTGCAGTGAAAACTTAAATCGAAAAAATCAACAAGTGAAGTACAGGAAACACTTTGGGTTTCTGTAATCCGGAACATCAATCGTTGGAAGACAACAAAATGGAGCCAGCCACACAATCTTCGTGATCAGAAGTCTCAAATCAAGGTTAGTGAACATTGTTGTTAGTGGTTCCCATTCATTCAATCCTTCAATCGTTATTCCTCACGGGCGGAGGTAATATTCAACATACAAATTTTGCAATTGTTAAACTAAATTCAAAAAATGGCAACTTTAGATGTACTAAAATTGAAAAGAAAAGTTATCAAGTCCGCACTTACTAGGCAAGAAACATTTGTAAACGAATTTTCGGATGATGATGACATTTTACTGCTAGATCAACGTGTCGCGGGCGTTAATGAACTCTTCAAACAATACAATATAATTCAATCGGAGATAGAAATTTTACAGTTATCAAACGTTACAGAAGGAAGGGATAGCGATCTCCTTGAAATCGAAACAAATAAAGAACGAAACAAAGTAGAATGCCAATACTACAATATTCTCGCAAAAATCAAGTAGTTTTTAATTAAAAATGATAATGCCTTAAATGCGAATAATCCAGGAACTTCTCAAAACTCGCAAGGTACAATAATCAATATTCAAAAAAGTTCCGATTATTCGGAGAATACAAATTTCTTAAAACCTTTGCCTCTACCAAAATTCAGCGGAAAACATAGTAACTGGTTCACTTTTTTTGAATCTTGCGAAGCTTTAGTCCACAATGACAGCACTTTATCTAATATCAAAAAATTCCACTATTTACGCGGCTGCCTGGAAGGTGACGATCTTCGCGCCATCGAATCCTTGTACGTATCTGATGATAATCACGTGAGCGCAATCGATCTCCTCAAAAAACAATTTGAAAATAAACGTTTAATTGTATACGAACATATTAACAATATATTAAATATCTCGGCACTAGCAAAATCCTCGCATGTAGAATTAAGAGAATTATTAGATACCGTGAGCAATAACACAGCAGCGTTAAAAACATTTGGTTTACCGGTGGATAATTGGGACTCCCTGTTAATAGCTATAATATCCGAAAAGTTAGATTTTTATTCCAAAAAAGAATGGCAAGCTTCGCTCGAGGAAACATTGCCAACTTATCAGAAATTCCACGAGTTCTTAGAGAAACGCTATCAAATCTTAGAATCTCTTACAACGGTAAAAAATCCAAACCATTCTAAATATACCAAACCATCACTGTCTAAAAAATCGGAGAAACCATATTCAACCATGATGGTGGCCAAGATTGTTTGCTTCCTTTGTAAGAACTCTCATAGCCTATTTCAATGCAACGAATTTTTGAGCTTAACTGTTGAAAACAGGATGAAACAAGTAGAAACTCTTAAACTTTGCCAAAATTGTCTTCGGAAAAATCGCACTACCGAGCAGTGCAGAACGCGATATTCTTGCAAGGAGTGTAAACAGCGCCACCACACTCTGTTACATATAAATGAATTTGTCCCATCAGCAAATTCATTACACGTAGCCGCACAAGATCAAGTTTTATTGTCGACCGCTACAATTTATATAACAGACAAAGTTGGCAATTTTCATAATTGTAGAGTTTTGCTGGACCAAGGTTCCGAGGTGAATATTATCACAAATAAATTGAAAGATAAATTAAATCTACCAGCAAGAAAAATCGAAACGTGCATATTAGGCGTTAATATGTTAAACAATATAGTTTCGGAAGGTGTAAACGTTACCATAAAATCGCAGGTGAGCGAATTTGCCACAAACTTCGACTGTTTAGTGGTAAACAAAATTAGCAGACCAACACCATCCGTCATATTTGATAGAAAACTCATTGAAATACCACCTAATATTACATAAGCTGATCCTAATTTCAATATATCTAGGGATGTAGACATGTTAATCGGTGCACAGTTATTCTGGCGACTAATAATTGGAGGTCCAGTGCAATTAAAGCAAAATCAACCGTATTACCAACAAACACGGTTTAGGTGGCTGGTTGGTGGTAACATAAATACTCAAGTAGATAATTCAAATCTAGCATGCAATTTAGTATCGTCCTTGTCAGATAGCGAGTTCAATAATCAAGTCTCTCTATTATGGGACCAAGACGAAGTAGAAAATCAAATACATTACTCTAAAGAACAATTAAATTGCGAGAATCATTTTGTTGAAAATACAATTAGAGCACCAAACGGTCAATTCATTGTTAAATTACCTTTTAAACAGGAACCCTTGTTAGGCGATTCGCGCTTACAAGCTCAAGCTCAATTAATAAATTTGGGAAAAAGATTAGAGAATAACCAGTCATTGAAATTGTCCTATACAAACTTTATGAGGGAATACCTAAATTTAAATCACATGGAGCCAGTACCTTACACTGAGTTGGAAACTCCAAATTGTTATTATCTCCCGCACCATGCTGTGTTCAAACAGACAGACTCAGGGCCCAAGATTAGGGTGGTATCCAATGCGTCGACAAAAACGACAAATTCACTTAGTCTAAATGATAATCTTTTAACTAGGCCGACCATTCAACAGGATTTATTTTCTATTTTATGTCGTTTTAGAACTCCCCAATTTGCATTGTCGGCAGACATCACTCAAATGTATAGGATGATTCTAGTAAATTCCAAAGATACCGAATTCCAAAGAATTTCATGGCGGGATGATCCCCATAAACCAATTCAAGCTTTCCGTTTGAAAACCGTTACATATGACACAACTTGCGCTCCTTTTCTAGCCACCAGGGCACTTAAAGAAGTAGCCTTGGATATTCAATATTCTGATCCTCTAATAAGTACTATTATAAGTCGCGATTTCTATATGGATGACCTTCTCACCGGGAGTAACACGGTCCAAGAAACAATAACAATTCGAAATAAAATAAGTGATGCACTTTCTTCTGGCGGTTTTATTCTATACAAGTGGGCATCGAATTGTCCCGAGCTACTGTCAATCAATAAAAAGGAGCCGTCTCCTATAAGCCTTGATAAAACAAACGGGGAAGTAAAGGTTTTAGGATTTTATTGGAATTGCTCAACAGACGAACTTGTTTACAAGGTAGACGCGCCCAAAAGTTCAGAAAAGGTAGTTACCAAGCGCAATATTTTAGCAACCACACCAAAAATCTTTGATCCTTTGGGACTGATCAATCCAATAATCGTTCTAGCAAAAATATTGCTGCAAAAAATTTGGATGTTGAGCTCAGACTGGGATCAGCCTGTCCCAACTGAAATAGAGATTTATTGGACAAATTTGGTAAGCGAATTACAAGTATTAAATCAGTATAAAATCCCACGAAAACTAGTTAATTCGATCAGCTCCCAATCCGCGGAATTGCATGGTTTCGCTGACGCATCTTCTTAGGCATACGGCGCTGCTATTTTCTTAAAAATCGCAGATCTGTCGGGCAACGCAACAATTAATTTAATCAGCTCAAAATCACGAGTAGCACCGATAAAACATATCACATTACCAAGGTTAGAATTAAATGCCGCTGTGCTATTAACTAAATTGATGACAAAGATTATAGAAGCTTTAAACATTCAAATCCATAAATTATATTATTGGTCAGATTCCACCATAGTTCTGTCGTGGTTGGCGGAGGAACCGTGTCGATGGAAACAATATGTTGCCAATAGAGTCGCACAAATACAGTACACTAGCTCATACGAAAATTGGCGTCACGTACGATCAGCTGATAACCCGGCTGACATTGTTTCTAGAGGCATGAGTCCTCAACAATTGCATCAGTCAACGCTTTGGTGGCACAGACCGGAGTGGCTCAAAAATAATCAAGGCGAATGGCCAACTATATCCGGTACCAATATGCCATCAAAATCGGAAAATGATACAAATCTCGAACGAAAAATTACTGTTTTAGTAAATACTAGCACTACAAATACTGAGCTCCCGGTCATTTCAACATACTCATCGTTCTTCAAATTGCAACGCATTATGGCTTATGTCTTGCGTTTTATCAATAACTGTAAAGGAATTTCGCGAGAAACCAAATCGCTCACAATAACTGAATTAGAACAAGCAAAAATAGTCATTTTTCGACATATTCAAAATATTGCGTTCCCATACGAATTAGATGAAAAAACTTCAATTAAATCTTCTAGATTGGCCAAACTAGATCCATTTCTGAACGATAAAGGTGTTATACGGGTAGGCGGTAGATCAAAACATTCGATGATCAGTTACGATAAGAAATTATCAATCATTTTGCCGCAAAACCATCATATAACCAAATTAGTTATACGCGAAACACACGAAAGAGATTTACATGCCGGAAATGGAGCAACTCTGGCGGCAGTTCGTCAACAATTTTGGCCACTCTCAGCAAGAAACACTGTAAGAAAACTGATTCATAATTGCGTTAAATGTACTCGTGCGAACCCCCACAATCGCACAACGAAAATGGGAAATTTACCAAAAGAAAGGCTACAACCAGTTCGGCCATTTTACAAATTAGGAGTTGACTACGCAGGGCCGTATTCAATTAAAGATGGCAAGGGTCGCAGTACATGCAAGGTGAAGGCATATGTGGCGTTGTTTATTTGTTTCGTGGCCAAGGTCATACATTTGGAACTGGTAACAGATTTGACAACTGAATCATTTCTGGCCGCTCTAAAACGTTTTATTTCAAGAAGAGGTAACGTTGCAGAATTATATTCAGACAATGGCACCAATTTTGTGGGAGCCGAGCGCGAATTGTTACGTTCAAAAACATTCCAAGAAAATATTTCAAAGAATTTAGAAGTAAAAAATATGAATTTTCATTTTATTCCCCCAAAATCACCTCATTTTGGTGGTTTATGGGAGCGGGCAGTAAGAAGTGTCAAACATCATCTACGACGGGTACTTGGAGATACGTCTTCAACCTTCGAAGAGTTTTATACTCTTTTAACGTGTATTGAAGCATGCCTCAACTCCAGACCCCTTACTCCTCTCTCCTCTGATCCTAACGACCTACAACCACTAACACCAGGTCATTTTTTAATCGGAGAGCCGTTAACTGCTCCGATTGAAACGGATTTGAGGCCTTTACCGCAAAATCGACTTTCCCGATGGCAACGGATCCAACAACTCCAGCAAAACTTCTGGGAAAGGTGGTACAAGGAGTACCTCCATCAGCTGCAGGTTCGTCCTCAAGGTCAACGCAAGCAACAGCCAAATATACTCATTGGCACCATGGTTGCACTCGTCGAAGACAACATACTACCGTTACGGTGGATTTTAGGACGCGTAACAGACGTCCACCCAGGAAGTGACGGTGTGGTGCGGGTGGTGACCGTAAAAACAAATAGTGGCTTGTTCAAACGTGCAGTTAAAAAAGTGAGTGTCATTCCCACCGAAGATTGACAAAGAACGAACTTGTAATGCAATAATAAAACTAATTAAGAAAACTTTTTTGAAATCTATGTATATGTATTTTTTATCTATGTTTTATGAGAAAATTATTTGTTCCATTTTCACCCCGCCCCCGCGGTAATTATTGAAGTCTGCGAACTTCAACCCGGGCGGCATGTTCAGGGTAGTTTTAAATATTCTGAGAGGGTGTTTTGGAGGTGATGTTCTCCCCACCCTCTCGGGGTTAGGCTACATTCGTGGAGCCTGAACCCCATCAGTCAGTCGAGAAATATCACTCACTCAAGACGAATTAATTATCAATAAATCGTTAAATCCAATTCGTCTTTATAAATCGAAAAACTCCAAACTCATCATTTCCTGCATTTCTCCCGATCACTATCGACAAAAACATCATATTCCGTGCTTTCAGAGCGCTATCTGTAGTTATATGAAGTTTGAAATATGATAAAATTACCACATTCTGAGCAGTTTCAAAGTATCGCAAATCACACAAATCTATCTAATACAACATAATACGCATGAATCCGTCCCAAAATGCACAAAATTTTGCGTTTTCAGCGAGTTATCAGCGTTTTTTCTGAGTCCCGTTGAGAAGTTTTTAACTGTGTAAATCTGCTCAGAAGCAAGATTTTGCTTCAAAAGTGCGCTATATGGCAGAATCTAGCACCAAATACATCATATTTAGTGTTTTTAAAGTGCTATTTGCAGTTTTACGAACTTTGGAATGAGTCGAAATCACGCTTTTCCGCGTAGATTTTCACAATTAAAAAGTTCATATTTCTATTCAGGACCTCATAATATGTATGAATCTATCAACAAAAACTTCATATTCTATGTTTCCAGAGCGCTATCTGCAGTTATATGAAGTTTGAAATAAGTCAAAATTACCACATTCTGAGAGATTTCAAAGTATCGCAAATCACATAAATCTATCCAAAACAACATAATACGCATGAATCTGTCCTCAGATTCACAAAATTTTGCGTTTCCAGCGAGTTATCAGCGTTTTTCCTGAGTCTCGTTGAGAAATTTTTGACTCTGTAAAACGGCTCAGAAGCAAGATTTTGCTCCAAAAGTGCGTTATATGGCAGAATCTAGCACCAAATACAGCATATTTTGTGTTTTTAGAGTGCGATTTGCAGTTTTACAAACTTTGGAATGAGTCGAAATCACGCTTTTCCGCCCAGATTTTCACAATCAAAAATTTATATTCCTATTCAGGACCTCAGAATATGTATGAATCTATCGACAAAAATTTCATATTTCAGAGCGCTATCTGCAGTTATATGAAATTTGGAATAAGTCGAAATTACCACATTCTGAGTAGTTTCAAAGTATCGCAAATGACATGAATCTATACAATACAACATAATACGCATGAATTTGTCCTCAAATGCACAAAATTTTGCGTTTCCAGCAAGTTATCCGCGTTTTTTCTGATTCTCGTTGAAAGATTTTTGACTCTGTAAATCTGCTCAGATGCAAGATTTTGCCTCAAAAGTGCGTTATTTGGCAGAATCTAGCACCAAAAACATCATATTTCGTGTTTTCAGAGTGCTATTTGCAATTTTACAAACTTTGGAATGAGTCGAAATCACGCTTTTCCGCGCAGATTTTCAAAATCAAAAAGATCATATTCCCATTAAAAACCTCATAATATGTATGAACCCGTCGACAAAAACATCATATTTCGTGTTTCCAGAGCGCTATCTGCAGTTATATGAAGTTTGAAATAAGTCAAAATTACCACATTCTGAGCAGTTTCAGAGTATCGCAAATCACATAAATCTATCCAATACAACATAATACGCATGAATCCGTCCTCAAATTAACAAAATTATGCGTTTCCAGCGAGTTATCAGCGTTTTTCCTGAGTCTCATTGAGAAATTATTGACTCTGTTAATCTGCTCAGAAGCTAGATTTTGCTTCAAAAGTGCGATATTTGGCAGAATCTAGCACCAAATACTTCATATTTCGTGTTTTTAGAGTGCTATTTGCAGTTTTACAAACTTTGGAATAAGTCGAAATCATTATTTTCCACGCAGATTTTCACAATCAAATAGTTCATATAGCTATCCAGGACCTCATAATATGTATGAATCTATCAACAAGAACATCATATTCTGTGTTTTCAGAGCGCTATCTGCAGTTATATGAAGTTTGCAATATGTCAAAATTACCACATTCTGAGCAGTTTCAAAGTATCGCAAATCACATAAATCTATCCACTACAACATAATAAACATGAATCCGTTCTCAAATGCAAAAAAATTCAGCGTTTCCAGCGAGTTATCCGCGTTTTTTCTGAGTCTCGTTGAAAGATTTTTGACTCTGTAAATCTGCTCAGATGCAAGATTTTGCCTCAAAAGTGCGTTATTTGGCAGAATCTTGCACCAAAAACATCATATTTCGTGTTTTCAGAGTGCTATTTGCAATTTTACAAATTTTGGAATAAGTCGAAATCACGCTTTTCCGCGCAGATTTTCAAAATCAAAAAGATCATATTCCCATTAAGGACCCCATAATATGTATGAATCTGTCGACGAAAACATCATCTTTCGTGTTTCCAGAGCGCTATCTGCAGTTATATGAAGTTTGAAATAAGTCAAAATTACCACATTCTGAGCAGTTTCAGAGTATCGCAAATCACATAAATCTATCCAATACAACATAGTACGCATGGATCCGTCCTCAAATGCACTAAATTCTGTGTTTCCAGCGAATTATCACCGTTTTTTCTGAGTCTCGTTGAGAAATTTTTGACTCTGTAAATCTGCTTAAAAGCAAGATTTTGCTTCAAAAGTGCGTTATATAGCAGAATCTGGCACCAAATACATCATATTTAGTGTTTTTGGAGTGCTATTTGCAGTTCTACACACTTTGGAATAAGTCGAAATCATTATTTTCCACGCAGATTTCCACAATCAAATAGTTCATATGTCTATCCAGGACCTCCTAATATGTATGAATCTATCGACAAGAACATCATATTCCGTGTTTTCAGAGCGCTATCTGCAGTTATATGAAGTTTGAAATATGTCAAAATTACCACATTCTGAGCAGTTTCAAAGTATCGCAAATCACATAAATCTATCCAATACAACATAATACGCATGAATCCGTCCTAAAATGCACAAAATTTTGCGTTCCCAGCGAGTTATCAGCGTTTTTCCTGAGACTCGTTGAGAAATTTTTTACTCTGTGAATCTGCTCAGAAGCAAGATTTTGCTTCAAAAGTACGTTATATGGCAGAATCCAGCACCAAATACATCATATTTCGTGTTTCTAGAGTGCTATCTGTAGTTTTACAAACTCTGGAATAAGTCGAAATCACGCTTTTTCGCGCAGATTTTTACAATCAAAAAGTTCATATTCCTATTCAGGACCTAATAATATGTATGAATCTATCGACAATAATATCATATATCGTGTGCTCAGAGCGCTATCTGCAGTTATATGAAGTTTGAAATAAGTCAGAATTACCACATTCTGAGCAGTTTCAAAGTATCGCAAATCACATAAATCTATCCAATACAACATAATACGCATGCATCCGTTCTCAAATGCACAAAATTTTGCGTTCCCAGCGAGTAATCAGCGTTTTTCCTAAGTCTCGTTGAGAAATTTTTGACTCTGTCAATCTGCTCAGAAGCAAGATTTTGCTTCAAAAGTGCACTATATGGCAGAATCTAGCACCAAATACATCATATTTAGTGTTTTTTAGAGTGCTATTTGCAGTTTTACAAACTTTGGAATAAGTCGAAATCACGCTTTTCCGCGCAGATTTTGACAATCAAAAGTTCATATTCCTATTCAGGGACCTTTTAATATGTATGAATCTATCGACAAAAACATCATAATTCGTGTTTTCAGAGCGCTATCTGCAGTTATATGAAGTTTTAAATGTCAAAATTACCACATTCTGAGCAGTTTCAAAGTATCGCAAATCACATTAATCTATCCAAAACAACATAATACGCATGAATCTGTCTTCAAATTCACAAAATTTTGCGTTTCCAGCGAGTTATCAGCGTTTCTCCTGAGTCTCGTTGAGAAATTTTTGACTCTGTGAATCTGCTCAGAAGCAAGATTTTGCTTCAAAAGTACGTTATATGGCAGAATCTAGCACCAAATACATCATATTTCGTGTTTCTAGAGTGCTATCTGCAGTTTTACAAACTCTGGAATAAGTCGCAATCACGCTTTTCCGCGCAGATTTTCACAATCAAAAAGTTCATATTCGTATTCAGGACCTAATTATATGTATGAATCTATCGACAATAATATCATATATCGTGTTTTCAGAGCGCTATCTCCAGTTATATGAAGTTTGAAATAATTCAAAATTACCACATTCTGAGCAGTTCCAAAGTATCGCAAATCTCATAAATCTATCCAATACAACATAATACGCATAAATCCGTCCTCAAATTAACAAAATTTTGCGTTTCCAGCAAGTTATCAGCGTTTTTCCTGAGTCTCGTTGAGAAATTTTTGACTCTGTAAATCTGCTCAGGAGCAAGATTTTGCTTCAAAAGTGCGTTATTTGGCAGAATCTAGCACCAACTACAGCATATTTCGTGTTTTTAGAGTGCTATTTGCAGTTTCACAAACTTTGGAATGAGTCGAAATCACGCTTTGCCGCGCAGATTTTCACAATCAAAAAGTTCATATTCCTATTCAGGACCTCATAATATGTATGAATCTATCGACAAAAACTTCATATTTTATGTTTCCAACGCGCTATCTGCAGTTATATGAAGTTTTGAATAAGTCAAAATTACCACATTCTGAGCAGTTTCAAAGTATCGCAAATCAAATAAATCTATCCAATATAACATAATACGCATGAATTTGTCCTCAAATGCACAAAATTCTGCGTTTCCAGCGAGTTATCCGCGTTTTTTCTGAGTCTCGTTGAAAGATTTTTGACTCTGTAAATCTGCTCAGAAGCAAGATTTTGCCTCTAAAGTGCGTTATTTGGCAGAATCCAGCACCAAATACATCATATTTTGTGTTTTCAGAGTGCTATTAGCAATTTCAAACTTTGGAATAAGTCGAAATCACGCTTTTCCGCGCAGATTTTCTCAATCAAAAAAGTTCATATTCCTATTCAAAACCTCATAATATGTATAAATCTATCGACAAAAACATCATATTTCGTGTTTTCAGAGCGCTATCTGCAGTTATATGAAGTTTGAAATAAGTCAAAATTACCACATTCTGAGCAGTTTCAAAGTATCGCAAATCACATAAATCTATCCAATACAACATAATACGCATGAATCCGTCCTCAAATGCACAAAATTTTGCGTTTCTAGCGAGTTATCAGCGTTTTTTCTGAGTCTCGTTGAGAGATTTTTGACTCTGTAAATCTGCTCAGAAGCAAGATTTTGCTCCAAAAGTGCGTTATATGGCAGAATCAAGCACCAAATACATCATATTTCATGTTTTTAGAGTGCTACTTGCAGTTTTACAAACTTTGGAATGAGTCGAAATCACGCTTTTCCGCGCAGATTTTCACAATCAAAAAGAACATATTCCCATTCAGGACCTCATGATATGTATGAATCTATCGACAAAAACATCATATCTCGTGTTTTCAAAGCGCTATCTGCAGTTATATGAAGTTTGAAATAAGTCAAAATGACCACATTCTGAGCAGTTTCAAAGTATCGCAAATCACATAAATCTATCCAATACAACATAGTACGCATGAATCCGTCCTCAAATGCACTAAATTTTGTGTTTCCAGCGAGTTATCAGCGTTTTTTCTGAGTCTCGTTGAGAAATTTTTGACTGTGTAAATCTGCTCAGAAGCAAGATTTTGCTCTAAAAGTGCGTTATATGGCAGAATCTAGCACCAAATACATCATATTTCGTGTTTTTACAGTGCTATTTGCAGTTCTACAAACTTTGGAATAAGTCGGAATCACGCATATCCGCGCAGATTTTCACAATCAAAAAGTTCATATTCCTATTCAAAACCTCATAATATGTATAAATCTATCGACAAAAACATCATATTTCATGTTTTCAGAGCGCTATCTGCAGTTATATGAAGTTTGAAATAAGTCAAAATTATCACATTCTGAGCAGTTTCAAAGTATCGCAAATCACATAAATCTATCCAATACAACATAATACGCATGAATCCATCCTCAAATGCACAAAATTTTGCGTTTCTAGCGAGTTATCAGCGTTTTTTCTGAGTCTTATTGAGGAATTTTTGACTCTGTAAATCTGCTCAGAAGCAAGATTTTGCTTCAAAAGTGCGTTATATGGCAGAATCTAGCACCAAATACATCATATTTCGTGTTTTAAGAGTGCTACTCGCAGTTCTACATACTTTGGAATAAGTCGAAATCATGCTTTTTCGCGCAGATTTTTACAATCAAACAGTCCATATTCCTATTCAGGACCTCATAATATATATGAATCTATCGACAAAAACATCATATTTCGTGTTTCAGAGCGCTATCTGCAGTTATATGAAGTTTGAAATAATTCAGGATTACCACATTCAGAGCAGTTTCGAAGTGTCGCAAATCACATAAATCTATCCAATACAACATAATACGCATGAACTCGTCCTCAAATGCACAAAATTTTGCGTTTCCAGCGAGTTACCAGCGTTTTTCCTGAGTCTCGCTGAGAAATTTTTCTCTGTGAATCTGCTCAGAAGCAAGATTTTGCTTTAAAAGTGCGTTATATGACAGAATCTTGCACCGAATACATCATACTCCGTGTTTTTAGAGTGCTATTTGCAGTTTTACAAACTTTGGAATAAGTCGAAATCACGCTTTCTCGCGCAGATTTTCACAATCAAAAAGTTCATATTCCTATTCAAAACCTCATAATATGTATGAATCTATCAACAAAAACATCATATTTTGTGTTTTCTGAGCGCTATCTGCAGTTATATGAAGTTTGAAATAAGTCAAAATTACCACATTCTGAGCAGTCTCAAAGTATCGCAAATCACATAAATCTATCCAACACAACATAATACGCATGAATCCGTCCTTAAATTCACAGAATTTTGCGTTTCCAGCGAGCTATCAGCGTTTTTCTAAGTCTCGTTGAGAAATTTTTGACTCTGTAAATCTGCTTAGAAGCACGATTTTGCTTCGAAAGTGCGTTATATGGCAGAGTCTAGCACTAAATACATCATATATCATGTTTTTAGAGTGCTACTTGCAGTTTTACAGACTTTGGAATGAGTCGAAATCACGCTTTTCCGCGCAGATCTTCACAATCAAAAAGAACATATTCCTATTCAGGACCTCATGATATGTATAAATCTATGGACAAAAACATCATATCTTGTGTTTTCAGGGCGCTATCTGCAGTAATATGAAGTTTGAAATAAGTCGAAATTTCCATTCTCTGAGCAGTTTCAAAGTATCGCAAATCACATAAATCTATCCAATACAACATAATAAACATGAATCCGTTCTCAAATGCAAAAAAATTCCGCGTTGCCAGCGAGTTGTCAGCGTTTTTTCTGAGTCTCGTTGAGAAATTTTTGACTCTGTAAATTTGCTCAGATGGAAGATTTTGCTTCAAAAGTGCGTTATATGGCAGAATCTAGCACCAAATACATCATATTTCGTGTTTTAGAGTGCTATTTGCAGTTTTACAAACTTTGGAATAACTCAAAATCACGCTTTTCCGCGCAAATTTTCACAATCGAAAAGTTCACATTCTTTTCCAGGACCTCATATTATGTATGAATCTATCGACAAAAACATCATATTTCGTGTTTTTAGAGCGCTATCTGCAGTTATATGAAGTTTGGAATAAGTCAAAATTACAATATTCTGAGCAATTTCAAAGTATCGCAAATCACATAAATCTATCCAATACAACATAATACGCATGAATTTGTCCTCAAATGCACAAAATTTTGCGTTTCCAGCAAGTTATCCGCGTTTTTTCTGATTCTCGTTGAAAGATTTTTGACTCTGTAAATCTTCTCAGAAGCAAGATTCTGCTTCAAAAGTGCGAATACGGCAGAATCTAGCACCAAATACATCATATTTTGTGTTTTTAGAGTGCTATTTGCAGTTTTACAAACTTTGGAATAAGTCGAAATCACGCTTTTTCGCGCAGATTTTCACAATCAGAAAGTTCATATTCCTATTCAGGACCTCATATTATGTATGAATCTATCGACAAAAACATCATATCTCGTGTTTTCAGAGCGCTATCTGCAGTTATATGAAGTTTAAATAAGTCAAAATTACCATATTCTGAGCAGTTTCAAAGTATCGCAAATCACATGAATCTATCCAATACAACATAATACGCATGAATCCGACCTCAAATGCACAAAATTATGCGTTTTCAGCGAGTTATCAGCGCTTTTTCTGAGTCTCGTTGAGAAATTTTTTGACTCTGTAAATCTGCTCAGAAGCAAGATTTTCTTCAAAAGTGCGTTGTATGACAGAATATAGCGCAAAATACATCATATTTGGTGTTTTTAGAGTGCTATTTGCAGTTTTACAAACTTTGGAATAAGTCGGAATCACGCTTTTCTGCGCAGATTCCCACAATCAAAAAGTTCATATTCCCTATTCAGGACCTCATAACATGTATGAATCAATCGACAAGAACATCATATTTTGTGTTTTCAGAGCGCTATCTGCAGTTATATGAAGTTTGGAAATAAGTCAAAATTACCACATTCTAAGCAGTTTCAAAGTTCGCAAATCACATAAATCTATCCAATATAACATAAAACGCATGAATCCATCCTCTAATGCACAAAATTTTGCGTTTCCAGCGAGTTATCAGCGTTTTTTCTGAGTCTCGTTGGGAAATTTTTGACCCTGTAAATCTGCTCAGAAGCAAGATTCTGCTCCAAAAGTGCGTTATATGGCAGAATCTAGCACCAAATACATCATATTTTGTGTTTTTGAAGTGCCATTCGCAGTTTAACAAACTCTGGAATAATTCGAAATCACGCTCTTTCGCGCAGATTTTCACAATCAAAAAGTTCATATTCCTATTCAGGACCTCATAATATGTATGAATCTATCGACGAAAACATCATATTTCGTGTTTTCAGAGCGCTATCTGCAGTTATATGAAGTTTGAAATAAGTCTAAATTACCACATTCTGAGCAGTTTCAAAGTATCGCAAATCACATGAATCTATCCAATACGACATAATACGCATGAATCCGTCCTCAAACGCACATAATTCTGCGTTTCCAGCGAGTTATCAGCGTTTTTCCTGAGTCTCGTTGAGAAATTTTTGACTCTGTAAATCTACTCAGAAGCAAGATTTAGCTTCAAAAGTGCGTTGTATGGCAGAATCTAGCACCAAATACATCATATTTCGTGATTTTAGAGTGCTATTTGCAGTTTTACAAACTTTGGAATAAGTCGAAAATCACGCTTTTCCGCGCAGATTTTCACAATCAAAAAGTTCATATTCCTATTCAGGACCTCATAATATGTATGAATCTATCGACAAAAACATCATATTTCGTGTTTTTAGAGCGCTATCTGCAGTTATATGAAGTTTGAAACAAGTCAAAATTACCACATTCTGAGCAGTTTCAAAGTATCGCAAATCACATAAATCTATCCAATACAACATAATACGCATGAATCCGTCCTCAAACGCACAAAATTCTGCTTTTCCAGCGAGTTATCAGCGTTTTTTCTGAGTCTTGTTGAGAAATTTTTGCCTCTGTAAATCTGCTCAGAAGCAAGATTTTGCTTCAAAAGTGCTTTATACGGCAGAATCTAGCACCAAATACATAGTTATTTCTTGTTTTTAGAGTGCTATTTGCAGTTTTACAAACTTTGGAATAAGTCGCAATCACGCTTTACCGCGCAGTTTTTCACAATCAAAAAGTTCATATTTCTACTCAGGACCTCATAATATGTATGAATCTATCGACAAAAACATCATATTTCGTGTTTCAGAGCGCTATCTGCAGTTATATGAAGTTTGAAATAAGTCAAAATTACCACATTCTGAGCAGTTTCAAAGTATCGCAAATCACATAAATCTATCCAATACGACATAATACGCATGAATTCGTCCTCAAACGCACAAAATTTTGTGTTTCCAGCAGGTTATCATCGTTTTTTCTGAGTCTCGTTGAGAGATTTTTGACTCTGTAAATCTGCTCAGAAGTAAGATTTTGCTCCAATAGTGCGTTATATGGCAGAATCTAGCACCAAATACATCATATATCGTGTTTTTAGAGTGCTATTTTCAGTTTTACAGACTTTGGAATAAGTCGAAATTACGCTTTTCCGCGCAGATTTTCACAATCAAAAAAGTTCATATTCCTATTCAGGACCTCATAATATGTATCAATCCATCGACAAAAACATCATATTTCGTGTTTTCAGAGCGCTATCTGCAGTTATATGAAGTTTGAAATAAGTCAAAATTACCACATTCTGAGCAGTTTCAAAGTATCGCAAATCACATAAATCTATCCAATACGACATAATACGCATGAATTCGTCCTCAAACGCACAAAATTTTGCGTTTCCAGCGAGTTATCAGCGTTTTTTCTGAGTCTCGTTGATAAATTTTGACTCTGTAAATCTGCTCAGAAGCAAGATATCGCTTCAAAAGTGCGTTATATGGCAGAATCTAGCACCAAATACATCATATTTCGTGATTTTAGAGTGCTATTTGCAGTTTTACAAACTTTGGAATAAGTCGAAATCACGCTTTTCCGCGCAGATTTTCACAATCAAAAAGTTCATATGTCTATTCAGGGACCTCATAATATGTATGAATCTATCGACAAAAACATCATATTTTGTGTTTTTAGAGCGCTATCTGCAGTTATATGAAGTTTGAAATAAGTCGAAATTACCACATTCTGAGCAGTTTTAAAGTATCGCAAATCACATAAATCTATCCAATACAACATAATACGCATGAATCCGTCCTCAAATGCACAGAATTTTGCGTTTTCAGCGAGTTTTCAGCGTCTTTTCGGAGTCTCGTTGAGAAATTTTTGACTCTGTAAATCTGCTTAGAAGCCAGATTTTGCTTCAAATGTGCGTCATATGGCAGGATCTAGCACCAAATACATCATATTTCGTGTTTTTAGAGTGCTATTTGCAGTTCTACGAACTTTGGAATAAGTCGAAATCACGCTTTTCCGCGCAGATTTTCACAATCAAAAAGTTCATATTCCTATTTAGGATCTTATAATATGTATGAATCTATCGACAAAAACATCATATTTCGTGTTTTTTAGAGCGCTATCTGCAGTTATATGAAGTTTGAAATGAGTCAAAATTACCACATTCTAAGCAGTTTTTAAGTATCGCAAATCACATAAATCTATCCAATACGACATAATACGCATGAATCCGTCCCCAAACGCACAAAATTTTGCGTTTCCAGCGAGTTATCAGCGTTTTTTCTGAGACTCGTTGAGAAATTTTTGACTCTGTAAATCTGCTCAGAAGTAAGATTTTGCTTTGAAAGTGCGTTATATGGCAGAATCTAGCACTAAATACATCATATTTCGTATTTCTAGAGTGCTATTTGCAGTTTTACAAACTTTGGAATAAGTCGAAATCACGCTTCTCCGCGCAGATTTTCACAATCAAAAAGTTCATATGCCTATTCAGGACCTTATAATATGTATGAATCTATCGACAGAAACATCATATTTCGTAATAAATATGTTTTATTGGGTTTAAGTTCTGTAATTTATTAGAAACACAACGTTTCAACAGCAAAAGTGCTGCCTTTTTCAAGTGAAAAGAAATATAAATATAAATAAACAAAATTGTCAAGACAACAAAAACATATTTTGTGTTTTCAGAGCGCTATCTGCAGTTATATGAAGTTTGAAATAAGTCAAAATTACCACATTCTAAGCAGTTTCAAAGTATCGCAAATCACATAAATCTATTCAATACAACATAATACGCATGAATCCGTCCTCAAATGCACAAAATTTTGCGTATCCAGCGAGTTATCAGCGTTTTTTCGGAGTCTCGTTGAGGAATTTTTAACTCTGTTAATCTGCTCAGAAGCAAGATTTTGCTTCAAAAGTGCGTTATATGGCAGAATCTAGCACCAAATACATCATATTTCGTGTTTTTAGAGTGCTATTTGCTGTTCTACAAACTTTGGAATAAGTCGAAATCACGCTTTCCCCGCGCAGATTTTCACAATCAAAAAGTTCATATTCCTATTTAGGGATCTCATAATATGTATGAATCTTTTGACAAAAACATCATATTTCGTGTTTTTAGAGCGCTATCTGCAGATATATGAAGTTTGAAATAAGTCAAAATTACCATATTTCGAGCAGTTTTAAAGTATCGCAAATCACATAAATCTATCCAATACGACATAATACGCATAAATCCGTCCCCAAACGCACAAAATTTTGCGTTTCCAGCGAGTTATCAGCGTTTTTCCTGAGTCTCGTTGAGAAATTTTTGACTCTGTAGATCTGCCCAGGAGTAAGATTTTGCTCAAAAGTGCGTTATATGGCAGAATCTATCACCAAATACATCATATATCGTGTTTTTAGAGTGCTATTTGCAGTTTTACAGACTTTGGAATAAGTCGGAATCAAGCTTTCCCGCGCAGATTTGTACAATCAAAAAGTTCATATTCCTATTCAGGACCTAACAATATGTATGAATCTATCGACAGAAACATCAAAATTCGTGTTTTCAGAGCGCTATCTGCAGTTATATGAAGTTTGAAATAAGTCAAAATTACCACATTCTGAGCAGTTTCCAAGTATCGCAAATCACATAAATATATCCAATACGACATAATACGCATGAATCCGTCCTCAAACGCACAGAATTTTGCGTTTCCAGCGAGTTATCAGCGTTTTTCCTGAGTCTCGTTGAGAAATTTTTGACTCTGTAAATCTGCTCAGAAGCAAGATTTAGCTTCAAAAGTGCGTTATATGGCAGAATCTAGCACCAAATACATCATATTTCGTGATTTTAGAGTGCTATTTGCAGTTTTGCATACTTTGGAATAAGTCGAAATCACGCTTTTCCGCGCAGATTTTCACAATAAAAAAGTTCATATTCCTATTCAGGACCTCAAAATATGTATGAATCTATCGACAAAAACAACATATTCTGTGTTTTCAGAGCGCTATCTGCAGTTATATGAAGTTTGAAATAAGTCAAAATTACCACATTCTGAGCAGTTTCAAAGTATCGCAAATCACATAAATCTATCCAATACCGACATAATACGCATGAATCCGTCCTCAAACGCACAGAGTTTTGCGTTTCCAGCGAGTTATCAGCGTTTTTCCTGAGTCTCGTTGAGAAATTTTTGACTCTGTTAATCTGCTCAGAAGCAAGATTTAGCTTCAAAAGTGCGTTATATGGCAGAATCTAGCACCAAATACATCATATTTCGTGATTTTAGAGTGCTATTTGTAGTTTTGCAAACTTTGGAATAAGTCGAAATCACGCTTTTCCGCGCAGATTTTCACGATCAAAAAGTTCATATTCCTATTCAGGACCTCATAATATGTATGAATCTATCGACAAAAACATCATATTTTGTGTTTTTAGAGCGCTATCTGCAGTTATATGAAGTTTAAAATAAGTCAAAATTACCACATTCTGAGCAGTTTTGAAGTATCGCAAATCACATAAATCTATCCAATACAACATAATACGCATGAATCCGTCCTTAAATGCACAAAATATCGCGTTTCCAGCGAGTATTCAGCGTTTTTTCGGAGTCTCGTTGAGAAATTTTTGACTCTGTAAATCTACTTAGAAGCCAGATTTTGCTTCAAAAGTGCGTTATATGGCAGAATCTAGCACCAAATACATCATTTTTCGTGTTTTTAGAGTGCAATTAGCAGTTTTACAAGCTTTGGAATAAGTCGAAATAACGCTCTTCCGCGCAGACTCTCACAATCAAAAAGTTCATATTCCTATTCAGGACCTCATAATATGTCGACAATAACATCATATTTCGTGTTTTCAGAGCGCTATCTGCATTTATATGAAGTTTGAAATAAGTCAAAATTACCACATTCTGAGCAGTTTCAAAGTATCGCAAATCACATAAATCTGTCCAATACAACATAATACGCATGAATCCGTCCTCAAATGCACAAAATTTTGCGTTTTCCAGCAAGTTATCAGCGTTTCTTCTGAGTCTCGTTGAGAAATTTCTGACTCTATAAATCTGTTCAGAAGTAAGATTTTGCTCCAAAAGTGTGTTATATGGCAGAATCTAGAACCAAAAACATCATATTTCGTGTTTTAAGAGCGCTATCTGCATTCATATGAGGTTTGAAATAAGTCAAAATTATCAAATTCTGAGCAATTTCAAAGTATCGCAAATTACATAAATCTATTCAATACAACATAATACGCATGAATCCGTCCTCAAATGCACAAACTTTTGCGTTTCCAGCGTGTTATCAGCGTTTTTCCTGAGTCTCGTTGAGAAATTTTTGACTCCGTAAATCTGCTCAGAAGCAGGATTTTGCTTCAAAAGTTCGTTGAATGGCAAAATCTAGCACCAAATACATCATATTTCGTGTTTTTAGAGTGCTATTCGCATTTTCACAAACTTTGGAAGAAGTCGAAATCACGTTTTTCCGCGCAGATTGTCACAATCAAAAAGTTCATATACCTATTCAGGACCTCATAATATGTATGAATCTATCGACAGAAACATCATATTCCGTGTTTTCAAAGCGCTATCTGCAGTTATATGAAGTTTGGAATGAGTCACAATTACCACATTCTGAGCAGTTTCAAAGTATCGCAAATCACATAAATCTATCCAATTCAACATAATAGGCATGGAACCTTCTTCAAATGCACAAAATTCTGCGTTTCCAGCGAGTTATTAGCGTTTTTCTGAGTCTCGTTGAGAAATTATTGACTCTGTGAATCTGCTCAGAGGCAGGATTTAGCTTCAAAAGTGCATTATATGGCAGAATCTAGCACCAAATACAGCATATTTCGTGTTTTTAAAGTGCTATTAGCAGTTTTACCAACTTTGGAATAAGTCGAAATCACGCTTTTCCGCGCAGATTTTCACAATCAAAATGTTCATATTCCTATTCAGGACCTCATAATAGGTATGAATCTATCGACAAAAACATCATATTTAGTGTTTTCAGAGCGCTATCTGCAGTTATATGAAGTATGAAGTAAGTCAAAATTACCACATTCTGAGCAGTTTCAAAATATTGCAAATCACATAAATCTATCCAATACAACATAATACGCATGAATCCGTCTTCAAATGCACAAAGTTTTGCGTATCTAGCGAGTTATCAGCGTTTTTCCTGAGTCTCGTTTAGAAATTTTTGACTCTCTTAATCTGCTCAGAAGCAAGATTTTGCTCCAAAAGTGCGTTATATGGCAGGATCTAGCACTAAATACACCATATTTTGTGTTTTTAGAGTGCAATTTGCAGTTTTACTAACTCTGGAATAAGTCGAAATCACGCTTTTCCGCGCAGATTTTTACAATCAAAAAGTTCATATTCCGACTCAGGACCTCATAATATGTATGAATCTATGGACAAAAACATCATATTTTGCGTTTTCAGAGCGCTATCTGCAGTTATATGAAGTATGAAATAAGTCAAAATTACCACATTCTGAGCAGTTTCAAAGTATCGCAAATCACATAAATCTATCCAATACAACATAATACTCATGAATCCGTCCTCAAATGCACAAAATTTTGCGTTTCCAGCGAGTTATCAGCGTTTTTTCTGAGTCTCGTTGAGAAATTTTTGACTGTGTAAATCTGCTCAGGAGTAGGATCTTGCTTCAAAAGTGCGTTATATGGCAGAGACTAGCACCAAATACATCATATTTTGTGTTTTTAGAGTGCTATTTGCAGTTTTACAAACTTTGGAATAAGTCGAAATCACGCTTTTCCGCTGAGATTTTCACAATCAAAAAGTTCATATTCCTATTCAGGACCTCATAATATGTATGAATCTATCGACAAAAACATCATATTTAGTGTTTTCAGAGCGCTATCTGCAGTTATATGAAGTTTGAAATAAGTCAAAATTACCACATTCTGAGCAGTTTCAAAGTATCCCAAATCACATAAATCTATCCAATACAACATAATACGCATGAATCTGTCCTCAAATGCACAAAATTTTGCGTTTCCAGCGAGTTATCAGCGTTTTTCTGAGTTCAGTTGAGAAATTTTTGACTCTGTAAATCTGCTCAGAAGCAAGATTTTGCTCCAAAAGTGCGTTATATGGCAGAATCTTGCTCCAAATACATCATATTTCGTGTTTTCAAAGTGCTATTTGTAGTTTTACAAACTTTGGAATAAGACGAAATCACGCTTTTCAGCGCAGATTTTCACAATCAAAAAGTTCATATTCCTATTGAGGACCTCATAATATGTATGAATCTATCAACAAAAACATAATATTTCGTGTTTCAGAGCGCTATCTGCAGTTATATGAAGTTTGAAATAAGTCAAAATTACCACATTCTGAGCTGTTTTCAAAGTATCGCAAATCACATGAATCTATCCAATTCAACATAACAGATATGAAACCTTCCTCAAATGCACAGAATTTTGCGTTTCCAGCGAGTTATAAGCGTTTTTTCTGAGTCTCGTTGAGATATTTTTGACTCTGTAAATCTGCTCAGGAGCAAGATTTTGCTTCAAAAGTGCGTTATATGGCAGAATCTAGCACCAAATACATCATATTTCGTGTTTTTAGAGTGCTATTTGCAGTTTTACAAACTTTGGAATGAGTCGAAATCACGCTTTTCCGCGCAGATTTTCACAATCAAAAAGTTCATATTTCTATTCAGGACCTCATAATATGTATGAATCTATCGACAGAAACATCATGTTTCGTGTTTTAAGAGCGCTATCTGCAGTTATATGAAGTTTGAAATAAGTCAAAATTACCCTATTCTGAGCAGTTTCAAAGTATCGTAAATCACATAAATCTATCCAATACAACATAATACGCATGAATCCGTCCTCAAATGCACAAAATTTTGCGTTTTCAGCGAGTTATCAGCGTTTTTTCTTAGTCTCGTTGAGAAATATTTGACTCTGTAAATCTCCTCAGAAGCAGGATTCTGCTTCAGAAGTGCGTTATATGGCAGAATCTAGCACCAAATACATCATATTTCGTGTTTTTAGAGTGCTATTCGTAGTTTTACAAACTTTGGAATGAGTCGAAATCACGCTTTTCCGCGCAGATTTTCACAATTAAAAAGTTCATATTCCTATTCAAAACCTCATAATATGTATGAGTCTATCGACAAAAACATCATATTTTGTGTTTTCAGAGCGCTTATCTGCAGTTATATGAAGTTTGAAATAAGTCTAAATTACCATATTCTGAGCAGTTTCAAAGTTTCGCAATTCACATAAATCTATCCAATACAACATGATACGTATGAATCCGTCCTCAAATGCACAAAATTCAGCGTTTCCGGCGAGTTATCAGCGTTTTATCTGAGTCTCGTTGAGAAAAATTTGATTTGTTAAGTCTGCCCAGAAGAAAGATTTTGCTTCAAAAGTGCGTTATATGGCAGAATCTAGCACCAAATACATCATATTTGGTGTTTTTACAGTGCTATTTGCAGTTTTACAAACTTTGGAATAAGTCGAAATCACGCTTTTCAGGGCAGATTTTCACAATCAAAAAGTTTATATTCCTATTAAGGACCACATGATATGTATAAATCTATGAACAAAACATCATATTTCGTGTTTTCAGAGCGCTATCTGCAGTTATATGAAGTTTGAAATAAGTCAAAATTACCACATTCTGAGCAGTTCCAAAGTATCGCAAATCAGATAAATCTATCCAATACAACATAATACGCATGAACCCGTCCTCAGATGCACAAAATTCAGCGTTTCCAGCGAGTTATCAACGTTTCTTCTGAGACTCGTTGAGAAATTTTTGACTCCGTAAATCTGCTTAGAAGCAGGATTTTGCTTCAAAAGTGCGTTATATGGCAGAATCTAGTACCAAATACATCATATTTCGTGTTTTTAGAGTGCTATTTGCAGTTTCACAAACTTTGGAATAAGTCGAAATCACGCTTTTCCGCGCAGATTTTCACAATCAAAAAGTTCATATTCCTATTCAGGACCTCATAATATGTATGAATCTATCTACAAAAACATCATATTTCGTGTTTTCGGAGCGCTATCTGCAGTTATATGAAGTTTGAAATAAGTCAAAATTACCACATTCTGAGCTGTTTCAAAGTATCGCAAATCACATGAATCTATCCAATTCAACATAACAGATATGAAACCTTCCTCAAATGCACAGAATTTTGCGTTTCCAGCGAGTTATTAGCGTTTTTCTGAGTCTCGTTGGGAAATTATTGACCCTGTGAATCTGCTTAGAAGCAAGATTTAGCTTCAAAAGTGCTTTCTATGGCAAAATCTAGCACCAAATACATCATATTTCGTGTTTTTAGAGTGCTATTAGCAGTTTTAAAAACTTTGGAATAAGTCGAGATCACGCTTTTCCGCGCAAATTTTCACAATCAAAATGTTCATATTTCTGTTCAGGACCTTATAATATGTATGAATCTATCGACAAAAACATCATATTTCGTGTTTTCAGAGCGCTATCTGCAGTTATATGAAGTATGAAATAAGTCAAAATTACCTCATTCTGATCAGTTTTAAAGTATCGCAAATCACATAAATCTATCCAATACAACATAATACGCATGAATCCGTCTTCAAATGCGCAAAGTTTCGCGTTTCTAGCGAGTTATCAGCGTTTTTTCTGAGTCTCGTTTAGAAATTTTTGACTCTATAAATCTGCGCAGAAGCAAGGTTTTGCTTCAAAAGTGCGTTATATGGCAGAATCTAGCACCAAATACACCATATTTTGTGTTCTAAGAGTGCTATTTGCAGTTTTACAAACTTTGGAATAAGTCGAAATCACGCTCTCCCGCGCAGATTTTCACAATCAAAAAGTTCATATTCCTATTCAGGACCTCATAATATGTATGAATATATCGACAAAAACATCATATTTTGCGTTTTCAGAGCGCTATCTGCAGTTATATGAAGTATGAAATAAGTCAAAATTACCACATTCTGAGCAGTTTCAAAGTATCGCAAATCACATAAATCTATCCAATACAACATAATACGCATGAATCCGTCCTCAAATGCACAAAATTTTGCGTTTCCAGCGAGTTATCAGCGGTTTTTCTGAGTCTCGTTGAGAGATTTTTGACTCTGTAAATCTGCTCAGAAGCAAGATTTCGCTTCAAAAGTGCGTTATATGGCAGAATCCAGCACCGAATACATCATATTTTGTGTTTTTAGTGTGCTATTTGCAGTTTTACTAGCTTTGGAATAAGTCGAAATCACGCTTTTCCGCTCAGATTTTCACAATCAAAAAGTTCATATTCCTATTCACGACCTCATAATATGTATGAATCTATCGACAAAAACATCATATTCCGTGATTTCAGAGCGCAATCTGCAGTTATATGAAGTTTGAAATAAGTCGAAATTATCACATTCTGAGCAATTTCAAAGTATCGCAAATCACATAAATCTTTCCAATACAACATAATACGCATGAATCCGTCCTCAAATGCACAAAATTCTGCGTTTCCAGCGAGTTTTCAGCGGTTTTTCTGAGTCTCGTTGAGAGATTTTTGACTCTGTAAATCTGCTCAAAAGTAAGATTTTGCTTCAAAAGTGCGTTATATGGCAGAATCCAGCACCAAATACATCATATTTTGTGTTTTTAGAGTGCTATTTGCAGTTTTACAAACTTTGGAATAAGTCGAAATCACGCTTTTCCGCTCAGATTTTCACAATCAAAAAGTTCATATTCCTATTCACGACCTCATAATATGTATGAATCTATCGACAAAAACATCATATTTAGTGTTTTCAGAGCGCTATCTGCAGTTATATGAAGTTTGAAATAAGTCAAAATTACCACATTCTGAGCAGTTTCAAAGTATCGCAAATCTTATAAATCTATCCAATACAACATAATACGCATGAATCCGTCCTCAAATGCTCCAAATTTTGCGTTTCCAGCGAGTTATCAGCGTTTTTCTGAGTCTCGTTGAGAAATTTTTGACTCTGTAAATCTGCTCAGAAGCAAGATTTTGCTCCAAAAGTGCGTTATATGGCAGAATCTAGCTCCAAATACATCATATTCCGTGTTTTTAGAGTGCTATTTGCCGTTTTACAAACTTTGGAATAAGACGAAATCACGCTTTTCAGCGCAGATGTTCACAATCAAAAAGTTCATATTCCTATTAAGGACCTCATAATATGTATGAATCTATCGACAGAAACATCATATCTCGTGTTTTCAGAGCGCTATCTGCAGTTATATGAAGTTTGAAATAAGTCAAAATTACCACATTCTGAGCAGTTCCAAAGTATCGCAAATCACAAAAATCTATCCAATACAACATAATACGCATGAATCCGTCTTTAAATGCACAAAATTCTGCGTTTTCAGCGAGTCATCATGAATGAGTCATAACTTCAGGTGGGCAATGACACGTGTCCGCGAATAGCTCAGGAATGCACTTGATTAATTATTACACCTGAGGAGGCACGCGTCCAACACGTGTCCGAGGATGTTCAACCCGCATAAACCCCAAGTGCTCGTGTCTTAACACCTGCTAACTAGGAACGCGTCTTGAGTTCAATGCACGTGTCTCATTACCACCTGAAGATGAGTCATACCCAATATTAACCCCCAGTGACAACAGATGTGTAATTGTAACACCAGGAATGTGTCTTAAGTTCACTGTAATTTTGTGCTATGAGGGCAATGACTGAGGGTATGTTCAGGTGTGCAATATTGCTGTTAGAATGCAGCTGGGGATGAGTCACATTAACATTGAGCTCTATTAGGTTTTATGTACTAGTTGAATTACAATAATTTTGTGCTAATGATAAGCGTCTTGTCAAAAAACAATCTATGGTGAAATATTTTCTTCAAGGATGAAGATAGGGTAATATTAAGAGAAACAAGTTCCAATTGATACATTGCTTTTATTAGATCATCCATTATACATAAATAATCCCATGATAATAAATATAAAAATAGTCGTATTCAATACATTTTAAACAATTTTTCTTCAATGGATATATGTCTCCAGCTACATCCTGGTTCTGGTCGCCTTGGTCATGAGTGAAACAGCAACGGTACTTCTCAAACTCCTTGTTCTCTCGCCATTGCAATGGAAATCTGTACCACAAATTTTCTATTTCATTTGCGGCATATATCATGACAAACTTCATTGGAAGATTCGCTATATCCTCATCTATCATGGAATTTAGAAATTGTTCATCATGAAATCTTTGGAAAGAATTGAATAGGTTGAATCGACTATTGAACCATTCTTTTATCATATGCACATTATGTGAAGCGCAATTATTTGTATGAGCTCCACAAAATTGTGCGCTTGTAGCAGATATTTTTTTTAAAGCAGGACAGCCCAATTCTTCAATGTTTACAATTTCTACCGAATCGTCGTTAAAAATATCTTTCAGCCAGTGAACTTTCTCCAATCCTTTGACGTGAATTTCTTCTTTAGTTTTTCTCACTGGCTCAAGTATTTCTTGAATTTTATCATTAGGAATATCCCCTTTATTCCATTCCAAATTATGATGATGTTTACTAATCCACATGATATTCTTTTTGCTTTTATAATCCAATTTATTCCATAGAATCGGAGATTTGAAAAGGTAAGTTTGCCTAGATTCATTGTTTATTCTCATGAAAGCTAGTTCTTTGGGAATAAACTTTTTAATATTATTAATAAAAATAAAAAATCCTTGCAAGTCTAATATTGTCGCCATTTCTCTGGTCAAATACTGTCTGAGCTAAATTGATACGCAATAGTGACTTTTATACTAATACTGTTTTATAGCCTGCATGATGGTATAAATTGAAATCGTATCATAGCACTAGCACAGTTCTTAACTGACTGTTGATCAGATTACACGTTTGCGCTTTAAATAGTCATGACGAGAAAATCTGGTAAAAGTCTATTATTTCGCGATATTGTAAGCCGAATAAGGAAGTCTAAGAATACTGAACCAGACTTGAGAAAATCTACAAAATTCGCTTTACGACTAATCAAGAAAAAAATTAGAAGAAAATTAAATCTCCTCGAGTTATAGCAGCGCCCAAGACTAATGGATTTTTACTATTATTTCCAATTTTCGCTGGACTTAGTGCGCTTAGAGCATTGGGAGGCGGAGCCGCTAGTATAGCTAAGGCGGTTAATGATGCACGAGCAGCAGCCGAACAATTGAAGGAATCTCAAAGACATAATGCTATGTTGGAGTCGATAGCAATGGGAAAAGGTTTATATTTGAAACCATACCGTAAAGGACTAGGTTTGTATCAGTCAAAAAACTACCAATAAAACTACCATCGCGCGCTTTGAGTAACATTGATCTTGAGAAATATGCTAAACAACTGAAAATTCCATTCTTTAGAGGTGTATTCATGGAGGATAAGTTACCAAAGAAAATAAACAGTAATGAATGTGCGATTATTAATCTAGATAAAAATGTTGGATCAGGTACACATTGGGTTGCCAATATTAAACGTAATAATTCAGTCGTATACTTTGACAGCTTTGGAAACTTGAAACCGCCAAAAGAACTAGTTGAATATTTTGGAAAACTCTGTACTTTTAGTTATAATTATGACAGATATCAATCTTACGATAGTGTGAGATGTGGTTATTTATGTTAAACTTTTCTATATAAGCAAGCTTAGTGTTCAATCAACCGTCATGTCGTACACATTTACGTTGTTTGGAGATAATTCCATCATCAATCAAACATTCTATCCACCAATAATTCTTGACGATAAGTCAGAATATCTTCTTGGTCTAATAAGCTTTGAAGTTTTCAATGCTATACCGAATATTGATAAGAAAAATAATAAATTTTACATAGATGGTAAGACAATTACAATACCGGAGGGATCATATGAGTTGGAAGATATAAATAAATATTTGAAAGAAAAAGTGAGTGTTGGTACAGAATTAAACATCGCCGCGAATAATAATACTTTTAAATGTGAAATTAAGAGTAATCGGGAGATAAATTTTAACCCTACAGATACGCTTCGTGATATACTAGGCTTCAATCCACGTAAATTAGGAGCTAATACTCATCACGAATCCGACAATCCTGTATCAATTATCAAGGTGAACGCGATTTGTATTGAGTGTAGCATAACCACAAACTCTTATTCAAATAACAACAACGTACATATTATTCACGAGTTTTTTCCGCGCGTCCCGCCAGGATTCAAAATAATAGAAATTCCAAATCAAATAATTTTTCTACCAATCAACACACGTGTTATAAATTCTCTAACTCTTAAAATAGTCGATCAAGATGGTGACTTAGTCAATTTTAGAGGTGAAGTCATCACGGTAAGACTTTATCTAAGTAAGCAAAATGGGGATAAAGTTCAACAATTCAGCTTATAGGCATATAAATATCCCGCACAATCATCATAGCGTCATTAATAGGACAGATTTCAAGCGACTCACACCTATCAATTCACGTTTTTTAAGATCGCTGGGATTCAACATTCGAACTGGATAAACGAAGAGGAAAAAAACGGATAAGAGCAATTGTTGTTTGGTTCGGAATACAATTTAAAAAATCAAAAAATTTCGTACTTTGCGTACATCAAAATGAATGTTAATATATTAGGTGTAACTGAAAAAGCACTTTTTGATAAATCAATCACTCATGCTGAGAAACATACTCATCAACCTTACGCTGCAACAACTTTATATAATAATGATGAGGTCCGTATTCCTATTCAACAAACTGATTTATACACTCTTCCTTGGAATAGTTTGTTATATCTTGAGGGTAAACTTCTAACTCATGATGATAAAGGGTCGAAGACAGCTAAATTGGTCAATAATGCATTTGCATTTCTGTTTAGCGAAATTCGATATGAAATTGGTGGCATAGTAATAGATAGAGTACGGAATCCCGGCTTAACTTCCACAATGAAAGCTTACACTTCGTACAATACAAATGAAAGTAAACGTCTGCAAAATGCGGGCTGGTCACCACTCGCTGATAATACAAAACAAATAGTTGATGAACATGGTAATTTTAACGTGTGTATTCCTCTAAACATGCTTTTGGGTTTTTTTGAGGATTTTAGAAAAATTGTCATGAATCTGCAACAAGAATTGGTACTCATACGAAGCAGTTTAGATGTAAATGCCATTGAAAACAGTGTTGAAAATGAAAATATAAAAATTCAATTGAGTAAAGTACATTGGAAGATACCTCATATTTCTGTAGCTGACGCAAAGCGCTGTGACGATGTTGCTGAGTCACCCCGTAATTTACAACATTTTCTGTACATGTACTGTCGGTCTAGCGGTTAGCGTGCTCGCTTGGTGCGCCAGCGTTCAGGGTTCGAGACCGCATCAAGTAAACTTTTATATATTTTTTTTTTTTTTTTTTAATATTTAATGGATAGGCAGTATATAAAGCCTCCGATTTCGAAGAGAAGTCAGTTGAACTGTAGCGCCTTCCTACAGTTGAGCTCCCTAGAGCTGGGCTGTAGCGACTTCCTACAGCCCACCAGCTCTCTAGGCCAGTGGACAGCCTCCGAGTCAGCAGCCAGTGGCGTTCGTCAGACTAAGGGTAAGCAAACCGATACCTAGTGCCCGACTTGTGTCTTCCAAGTCTCCGTCCTAGTATCCAGCTCGCGTCTTCCGAGCTACACCCTAGTTCCGACTCGCGTCTTCCGAGTTAACGTCCTGTTATCCAGCTCGCGTCTTCCGAGCTATTTCCTAGTGATCCGACTCGCGTCTTCCGAGTTAACGTCCTGTTATCCAGCTCGCGTCTTCCGAGCTATTTCTTAGTGATCCGACTCGCGTCTTCCGAGTTAACGTCCTGTTATCCAGCTCGCGTCTTCCGAGCTACATCCTAGTGTTCCGACTCGCGTCTTCCGAGTCATCGTCCTTCACTTCTGTTTCAGTGGATCTGCGTTGTGAAGTACGTAAAAGTATCCGTCAGTCTGTATACTTCGTCAGTAAGTATACTCCGTCAGTCAGTATACTCCGTCAGTCAGTATACTCAGTCAGTTAGTATACTCCGTCAGATAGTACAGTCAGTACAGTCAGTGTACTCAGTCGGTCAGTGTACTCAGTCAGTCAGTACACTACGTCAGTCAGTACACCCCGTCAGTAAGTATACTCCGTCAGTCAGTATACCTAGTCAGTTAGTATACTCAGTCAGTTGGTATACTCAGTCAGTTAGTATACTCCGTCAGTCAGTACAGTCAGTACAGTCAGTAGTCAGTTAGTGTACTCAGTCAGTCGGTACACTCTGTCAGTCAGTATACCCCGTCAGTCAGTACAGTCAGTAGTCAGTCGGTATACTGAATCAGTCAGTACAGTCAGCAGTCAGTCGGTGTACTGAATCAGTCAGTACAGTCAGTAATCAGTCGGTAAACTGAATCAGTCAGTACAGTCAGTAGTCAGTCAGTATCAGTTAGTAGATTCAGTCAAGTAGTCGATTATTTAGACAAGCGGTCAATCACTTGATTATTACAATGATGTTGTTGACACTATTTTACATTGTTGAGATGGTCCAACAATAGAAAATATTATTGGTGTTACTTTTGTATTATCTTGATGTTTATTTTCAACTATATTAAATAGAAATATTTTATTTTGGTAAAAACTGTTACTCTTTTGTTGCGTGTACCCCGTTCTCCTTTTTCAGCAAGATTTCAGAAACCTGGACATCATACCTCCACAGAGCTACCTTGGCACGTACAACAGTCTGTCGCTCCGTTAGTAAATGGCGCCCGAGCATTGAGTAAAAGTTAGCGACAGGCCCAAAAGTACGTCACATATTTCTGACGTTCCAAGCGGGGACGTCACAGCGCTTAATGCTTTTGAAATATATGGAAAAAAATGTCAATCTGGAGATGGCATTCCGTAGCTGGGAGTTACATGAATTCCCGATGCTGTTGAAAACTCAACGTCATTCTTGGCCAATAAAAACTAGCACGCAGTTGGAAATACCTCGTTTCATCATATTTGGTCTACAGACTGATCGCAAAAATAAACTTAATAAAGATATGAGTAAGTTTGATCATTGTCATTTAACTAATATTAAGCTATATTTGAATTCCGAAATATATCCATATGACAATCTTAACTTGAACTTCAAGAACAATCAATGGGCAATGCTTTATGAAATGTACGCTCAGTTTCAACAATCGTACTACGAACGGCCTAACGAGCCGATTTTTTCACCTAATGAGTTCCTCAAAATAGCACCTTTGGTGATAATCGACTGTTCTCATCAAAGTGAGTTGTTAAAATCTGGAAATGTGGATATAAGATTGGAGTTTGAAAGAAATGAAAATGTGCCTGATAATACAGCTGCTTATTGTTTAATAATACATGATAAGTTGATAAGTTATAATCCACTGACAAACATCGTCAGTAATATGTAATTCAGTTGTATCTTTTTCTAATGGAATAAATATTTTAAACCAATTCTTAGTTTTAATATTCCTTCTCTCATGTACTCTAATTCATCTGATCAAATTTACCTTGGATTGAAAATCTAAATAATTTTAATTTAAATGTTCATAATCTGACTCAATTATTTCCAATGTAATGCGCATGCGCAATCAAAGTCTTGTTTAAACCGTAATCTTACAACATCATACAAGTTGTGTTTATTATGAATTAATCAAATTAAGGGAGTTTTTAATTTGGAATATGTGAATATTCCGAGGATCAAATTCTGATCATATTTTATGGTCATTACACTTGCCCCACCTTCTTGTGCACATGCGCACAGCTGCAAGTTTTAAATACTAGAGGCTATCATTATTGTGTTAGTTACGTGTTGTTCACTATGCGAAACATAGCTGAAATAAGTACAAAAGCGTCGAAGACGCTTGTCGATGGAATGAAACTTTTGAAAACACAAGAAGAGTGTATTAATTGGCTAAAACATATTAATAAATTCATTCTATTGATCAAAAGAGCTATAAAAAATAATCATAAGAATAATGGAAACATATTTCAGTTAGAGTCAAATTTAGGATTATTTAAATTTTATCGTGAAAAATTAAAGCATATAAAACGTGGTCGTGTTTCTAGGTCTGGATTACGAAAGCAAGAGAGGAACTTGATTTGGCAAGATCTGGAGTCATGTTTCGACTGTCGAATTCGCACTGGTATTATCATCAATCTGAAGTATAAAGATCCTAAATTATTTTCGAATATATGTTTTCGTATATTCTCGAGAAAAATACAGAAGCTTTAGAATCATCAGTCTTGAAAGTAAATCTTATTTTCAACTGTGATTTTATAATGCCTCAAACCAGAGCAGTTGAATTAAAATCATTCACTACAGCCAATACGATAATTAGTAAGTCAACAAATATTAATGAATGGTATCATGATAATGTTGATAAGATTTTGGCAGAACTATCCCAGTATAATGAACGTGGGTCTGGGTGGAGTCTATACGAAATATCACATTTAAAAGTGAATATCAATAAGTATATACCAATTTCGAGTGGTTCTTATATCGATTTACCTTATGAAATCAATTCATGTGGGCTGTAGTATCTGCACTGCACCCGGCAAATTATCATGTTAATCGCCCCTCATCCTATCCACACTTTAGTGAAATATTGAAATACGACAACATAACCTTCCCAATTGGGCTAAAAGATGTCCCCAAATTTGAGAAAATGAATAATTTGTCAATTAATATTTACACATTGGAGAAGAATGGTAGAAGTATTCGAGTTGTGCCAGTATATTCTTCCACAACGGAAAATCATGAGTTTATAAATTTATGAATGATTCATTCTAATGATAATAATAGTGAGGAGATGGAAATTGACAGCGATATTATTGTAAACGTGGAAGCGGACACCAATTATCATTTTATGTGGATTAAAAATATGTCACGTCTTCTAAGTAAGCAAGTGTCAAAACACTTTGGGAAACTTTTTTTCTGCTACAGATGTTTAAGTCACTTTCAAAGTGAAAAGATACTTCAGAAACATATGATTGATTGTAAGTTGGTCAATAAATGTCGCATTGAATTACCTACAGAAGAAACTAAATACTTGAGATTCAAAAATTTTCATCACCAAGATAAAGTTCTATTCGTAGTTTACTCTGATATTGAGTCTCTATTGCACAAAAATAAGAACACTCATGATAATAGGGATAATTCGAATAAAACTCATAATCATATAGCCTGTAGTATAGCCTATTATTTCAAATGCTCATTTGATGATTCTCTATCTTATTTTAAATTACGAAGAGGTGAAAATTGTATTGAGTGGTTTATAAATGAACTTCAAGAGATAGCACGATTTGTTGATGAAAAATTTCAAAACCCTATGCCAATGAATATAACCGAAAGACAAGAATTGGAATATATAAATAATGATCATAATCACTTCACAGGAGATTTCAGAGGTTCTGCACACCAGTCCTGTAATCTGAATTTAAAAAAAAAAACATAAAGTACCAGTAGTGCTCTATAATCTAAGCAATTATGATGCTCATTTTATTATTAAACATATCGCTACAGGTTTTCCGGGGCATGTGTCACTTCTTCCAATAAACAGAGAACGTTACATATCATTTACGAAATATGTTCAGAACACAATAATTGATTTTAGATTTATTGATTCATTCCGTTTCATGTCCAGCAGTATTGATGAACTATCGTCATACTTACTGGATCATGAAAAGAAAATAACAAAGAAATTTTGCAAAAATAATATTCAGTTCAAATTACTCACTAGAAAAGGAATTTATCCTTATAAATACTTCGATAAATGGAAAAGGTTTGAGGAGAGCTCTTTACCTGATCGTCAGCATTTCTATAGCTCTTTGAAAAGCGAACATGTGAGCGAGGAAGATTATCAACATGCGTTAAAAGTTTGGGATGTATTTGAATGTGAAACGTTGGGGCAGTACGCAGATTTATATTTAACTACTGATGTTCATTTGTTAGCAGACATTTTTGAAAATTTTCGTGAAAAATGTCTAGCAATATATAATCTGGATGCTTTACATTATTACACCTCTCCAGGATTAGCATTCAATGCTATGCTGAAATACACAAATGTCACTCTTGAACTATTAACGGATGTGAATAAAGTCTTATTTATTGAGAAAAGAATACGGGGAGGATTGGTACAATGCACGAAGCGTTATGCCCAAGCCAACAATAAATTCATGAAAGAGCTATATGATGCAAAAATTGATGAATCATATCTCATGTATTTTGATATCAACAATTTATATGGAGCAGCGATGAGTGAATATTTACCATACGGAGAATTTAGTTGAGTGGATGAGACTGAATTTTATAGTATCGATTTAGGGAATACTGATTAAAATTCAGAAATTGGATTCATTTTTGAAGTGGATTTTAAATATCCTTCATCTTTACAAACACTGCATAGAGATCTGCCTCTTGCACCAGAAAATTTCATACTACCAACATCCAAACAATCTAAATTAGTAGCAAATCTATATGATAAAAAAAATTATGTGATACATTATCAAAACTTAAGACAATATTCAGAATTAGGAATGCAAATAACACGAATTCATCGCATTTTGAAATTCAAACAAAGTTCTTGGCTCTAAAGTTATATTGAATTAAATACTGAATTAAGGAGAAAATCTAAAAACCCGTTTGAAAAATTATTTCAAGCTTATGATCAATGCTATTCTTGATAAAATAATGGAAAACGTTAGGAAACATAGAACTGTTAGATTAGTTACTCAATGGGGAGGGAGACATGGTGCAAAATCATTGATAGCAAAACCAAATTTTCACAGCTGTACAATATTAGATAAGGATATCGTATTAGTAGGGATGAGTGAGCAATTTGTTCTATTTAATAAACCTATCTATGTGGGCTTCTCTATTTTAGATATTTCAAAGACATTTGTCTACGATTTTCATTACGGTTACATAAAAAATAATTTTAGTGTGGATGCTCAACTTTGCTACACGGATACAGATAGTTTAATCTATTTTCCCAAGAATATTGATATTTATGAGATTATCAAACGTGATATCCACAAATTTGATACTTCTGACTATCCTCCAGATAATTCATATGGCATACCCTTAGCCAATAAGAAGGTTATTGGATTGATGAAAGATGAGAACAATGGTAACATAATGACACATTTTATTGGACTCAGGGCTAAACTCTACGGCTTCAAAACTTTAATCAACGATAAGCTTGAAGAAAGTATGAAAGCTTAAGGTATCACGAAAGCTACGATGAAGTCTATTTGCTATGATGATTATTATAACTGTCTCTTTAATAATGAATCTGTATCAAGAACACAAATGTTGATTACTTCCAAATATCACAATGTACATACAGTCAAACAGAATAAACTAGCATTAAGTGCACATGATGATAAGCGAATTGTCAATTATATTTTCACAGATACTTACACTCATGGCTACAACTTTGCTGAGAACACTCACAGGATATGTTGATATGTAATATGTGAATATATATGTATTTATAAATAATAAAAATAAAGATTCATCGAATATATATAGTTTTTTTCATTCAATTCCAATTCAATTATATGAAAGTCTTTCAATGCTCAACTTTGATTTAAAATAAAATAATATATAAAAGCTTTTCAACTTACATGATTACTTACATAAAATACGAGCACACACTCAACTGAACAATGTTTTAAAATGTTCTTCAACCGCTACACAAAGTTTACAATTACAGAAAAAGAGATCTAAATTTTCTAGCATCTCCTTCTTAGGCTCGCGATTTAATTTTGACGTTGTTGCTGTTGCTGTTGTCAGAGCGTCTGTAGATCGGACTGCGTTGGTTGTTGTTGGTGCTGTTACCATTGTTGTTGCTGTTGTTGTTGTTGCTATCGCTGCTGTTGCTGTTGTTGTTGCTGTTATCGCTGCTGTTGCTGTTGTTGTTGCTGTTATCGTTGTTGCCGTTACTTGCATTGCTGTTGGTGTGATTATTGTTGATATATTTGATGATGATGTTGCTTGTGGATTTGGAACCGAATCAGTCTCCATTTCCACTAATATATTATCAAAATTTCTATCACTGCTCGATACTAACCAAGAGAAATCTTGGTTCAGCCAATACTCAGCGTTTATTAGATCAAAGTCCATTTTGGTGTAATAATAATACAAACTGAAGAGTAACATGTAAAATGAGCCCTTATATACTGCTGTAATTTTTTTCTTATCCACAACTTATTGCTTCAATCAACCTATTGATTGCAAGGAATTGAATCCTCATAGTTTTCACAAGTAATTTTGATTCGATTGTTTTTAAATAGACTACCTCATTCGCTGTTCGTTATGTTCATAACATTCGTATTGGTTAGGAAAAGGTAAGGATACTTTGTAATGAAATAGTCACACAATATTTTAATACATTTTATTATTCATATCATACCAATACAATAAATGCATAATTTACTGACTATATCTTATTTTTCTAATCTTATCTTCTAATACAGGTGTGATAAAAGGAGAATAATAAGAATATAACTTGAAATTGAATCTTTCATGATTTCTTGCAAATTGCTCCCACTTTCCACATCTGGCTATGCGGTAGGCATACCCCCACTTCACTAGGAGATGAACTTGTGGTTTTTCGTTGGAACGAACTCTTCTTGTTGACGACATCAGTTTTGATATTTTTAATTCTGTTGATAAAACAATATATTTCTATATCCTGTTTTAGAATTTCCAAGTTTTTTAAATATGAAGTCAGTCTTTGGTTGTAGTTCTGACTTCTTTCCATTCTTATATAGAAAATTTTTATTTATCCACAAATTCTATGTTGACAATGTTCCCCGACTTTCCTCTTGAAACAATGAAAAGTTTGCCAGAAGAGACTTTATTATTCAACTCAACAATGTCTGTTTCTTCTAAATGATTAAATCGTTGTCCCAAGTAAATTCGATGATCCAAAAGTTCCAGAACTACTCGTTCACCATAAGTTGTAGCAGTTGGGTAAAGTTTTGAAATTTTATATTTTTTACCAATTTCTAGAGATGTGAGTGGTAAAGTTTCTTCTACTTTTGCAACTTTGTTGATTTTTTGTAGAAGACTCATGATGCAATTATTTGAATTTCTGAATATTTTCTACTGGAGATAGAACAAAACTAATCACCAAATCTAACTATTGCTATATATTTATAGGATATCTCCCACTATAAAATTCACTGTGATTCTGACATATAATGAGACTAGATTATTAATACAAGTGTTCCAGTTCAGTGCCATCAACTTGAAAGAGGTCAATGTTAATGTGACTCATCCCTAGCTGCATTCTAACAGCAATATTGCACACCTGAACATACCCTCAGTCATTGCCCTCCTAGCCCAAAAGTACAGTGAACTTGAGACACATTCCTGTGTTACAATTACACATCTGTTGTCACTGGGGGTAAATATTGGGTATGACTCATCTTGAGGTGGTGATGAGACACGTGCATTGAACTTAAGACGCGTTCCTAGTTAGCTGGTGTTAAGACACGAGCACTTAGGGTTAATGCGAGTTAAACATCCTCGGACACGTGTTGGACGCGTGCCTCCTCAGGTGTAATAAATAATCAGGTGCATTCCTGAGCTATTAGCGGACACGTGTCATTGTCCACCTGAACTTATGGCTCATTCACACGTGCAAACTATGACGTCATCTAGTAACCGCCGACCAGGCCACCATCTTTAAAATTGATCCAGAACTCTCTGAGAGTTCAAGACCAGCCGCCATCTTGGAAAGTGGTCCAGAACTCTCCTTACTACACTACTGTTGAGAAATTTTAGACTCTGTAAATCTGCTCAGAAGCAAGATTTTGCTTCAAAAGTGCGTTATATGGCAGAATCTAGCACCAAATACATCATATTTCGTGTTTTTAGAGTGCTATCTGCAGTTTTACAAACTTTGGAATAAGTCGAAATCACGCTTTTTCCGCGCAGATTTCCACAATCAAAAAGTTCATATTCCTATTCAGGACCTTATAATATGTATTAATCTATCGACAAAAACATCATATTTTGTGTTTTCAGAGCGCTATCTGCAGTTATATGGAGTTTGAAATAAGTCAAAATTACCACATTCTGAGCAGTTCCAAAGTATCGCAAATCACATAAATCCATCCAATACAACAAGATACGCATGAATGCGTCCTCAAATGCACAAAATTTTGCGTTTCCAGCAAATTATCAGCGTTTTTCTAAGTCTCGTTTAGAAATTTTTGACCCTGTAAATCTGCTCCTAAGTAAGATTTTGCTCCAAAAGTGCGTTATATGGCAGAATCATGCACCAAATACACCATATTTTGTGTTTTTAGAGTGCTCCTTGCAGTTTTACAAACTTTGGAATAAGTCGAAATCACGCTTTCCCGCGCAGATTTTCGAATTCAAAAAGTTCATATTCCTATTCGGGATCTCATAATATGTATGAATCTATGGACAAAAACATCATATTTTGCGTTTTCAGAGCGCTATCTGCAGTTATATGGAGTATGAAATAAGTCAAAATTACCACATTCTGAGCAGTTCCAAAGTATCGCAGATCACATGAATCTATCCAATACAACATAATACGCATGAATCCGTCCTCAAATGCACAAAATTTTGCGTTTCCAGCGAGTTACCAGCGTCTTTTCTGAGTCTTGTTGAGAAATTTTTGACTCTGTAAATCTGCTCAGAAGCAGGATTTTGCTTTGAAAGTGTGTTATATGGCACAATCCAGCACCAAATACATCATATTCCGTGTTTTTAGAGTGCTATTTGGAGTTTTACAAACTTTGGAATAAGTCGAAATCAAGCTTTTCCGCGCAGTTTTTCACAATCAAAAAGTTCATAATCCCATTCAGGACCTCATAATATGTATGAATCTATCGACAAAAACATCATATTTCGTGTTTTCAGAGCGCAATCTGCAGTTATATGAAGTTTGAAATAAGTCAAAATTACCACATTCTGAGCAGTTTCAAAGTATCGCGAATCACTCAAATCTATCCAATACAACATAATACGCATGAATCCGTCCTCAAATGCACAAAATTTTGCGTTTCCAGCGAGTTATCAGCGGTTTTTCTGAGTCTCGTTGAGAAATTTTTGACTCTTTAAATCTGCTCAGAAGCAAGATTTTGCTTCAAAAGTGCGTTATATGGCAGAAACTAGCACCAAATACATCATATTCCGTGTCTTTAGAGTACTATTTGCAGTTTTACAAACTTTGGAATAAGTCGAAATCACGCATTCCCGCGCAGATTTTCACAATCAAAAAGTTCATATTCCTATTCAGGACCTCATAATATGTATGGATCTATCGACAAGAACATCATATTTCGTGTTTTCGGAGCGCTATCTGCAGTTATATGAAGTTTGAAATAAGTCAAAATTACCACATTCTGAGCAGTTTCAAACTATCGCAAATCACATAAATCTATCCAATACAACATAATACGCATGAATCCGTCCTCAAATGCACAAAATTTTGCGTTTCCAGCGAGTTATCAGCGTTTTTTTCTGTCTCGTTAAAAAATTTTTGACACTGTCAATCTGCTCAGAAGCAAGATTTTGCTTCAAAAGTGCGTTATATGGCAGAATCTAGCACCAAATACATAATATTTTGTGTTTTTAGAGTGCTATTTGCAGTTTTACAAACTTTGGAATAAGTCGAAATCACGCTTTTTCGCGCAGATTTTCACAATCAAAAAGTTCATATTCCTATTCAGGACCTCATAATATGTATGAATCTATCGACAAAAACATCATATTTCGTGTTTTCAGAGCGCTATCTGCAGTTATATGAAATTTGAAATAAGTCAAAATTACCACATTCGGAGCAGTTCCAAAGTATCGCAAATCACATAGATCAATCCAATACAACATAATACGAATAACTCCGTCCTCAAATGCACAAAATTTTGCGTTTTCAGCGTGTTATCAGCGCTATTTCTGAGTCTCGTTGAGAAAATTTTGACTATGTAAATCTGCTCAGAAGCAATATTCTGCTTCAAAAGTGCGTTATATGGCAGAATCTAGCACCAAATACATCATATTTTGTGTTTTCAGAGTGCTGGTTGCAGTTTAACAAACTTTGGAATAAGTCGAAATCACGCTTTTCCGCGCAGATTTTCACAATCATAAAGCTCATATTCCTATTCAGGACCTTATAATATGTATGAATCTATCGACAAAAAACATCATATTTCGTGTTTTCAGAGCGCTATCTACCGTTATATGGAGTTTGAAAAAAGTCAAAATTACCACATTCTGAGCAGTTTTAAAGTATCGCAAATCACATAAATCTATCCAATACGACATAATACGCATGAATTCGACCTCAAACGCACAAAATTTTGCGTTTCCCAGCGAGTCATCTGCGTTTTTTCCTGAGTCTCGTTGAGAAATTTTTGACTCTGTAAATCTGCTCGGAAGTAGGATTTTGCTCCAAAAGTGCGTTATATGGCAGAATCTAGCACCAAATACATCATATATCGTGTTTTTGGAGTGCTATTAGCAGTTTTACAGACTTTGGAATAAGTCGGAATCACGCTTTTCCGCGCAGATTTTTACAATCAAAAAGTTCATATTCCTACTCAGGACCTCATAATATGTATGAATCTATGGACAAAAACATCATATTTTGCGTTTCCAGAGCGCTATCTGCAGTTATATGAAGTATGAAATAAGTCAAAATTACCACATTCTGAGCAGTTTCAAAGTATCGCAAATCACATAAATCTATCCAATACAACATAATACGCATGAATCCGTCCTCAAATGCACAAAATCTTGCGTTTCCAGCGAGTTATCAGCGTTTTTTCTGAGTCTCGTTGAGAAATTTTTGACTCTGTAAATCTGCTCAGGAGCAGGATCTTGGTTCAAAAGTGCGTTATATGGCAGAGACTAGCACCAAATACATCATATTTTGTGTTTTTAGAGTGCTATTTGCAGTTTTACAAACTTTGGAATAAGTCGAAATCACGCTTTTCCGCTAAGATTTTCACAATCAAAAAGTTCATATTCCTATTCAGGACCTCATAATATGTATGAATCTATCGACAAAAACATCATATTTAGTGTTTTCAGAGCGCTATCTGCAGTTATATGAAGTTTGAAATAAGTCAAAATTACCACATTCTGAGCAGTTTCAAAGTATCGCAAATCACATAAATCTATCCAATACAACATAATACGCATGAATCTGTCCTCAAATGCACAAAATTTTGCGTTTCCAGCGAGTTATCAGCGTTTTTCTGAGTTTAGTTGAGAAATTTTTTACTCTGTAAATCTGCTCAGGAGCAAGATTTTGCTTCAAAAGTGCGTTATATGGCAGAATCTAGCACCCAAATACATCATATTTCGTGTTTTTAGAGTGCTATTCGTAGTTTTACAAACTTTGGAATGAGTCGAAATCACGCTTTTCCGCGCAGATTTTCACAATTAAAAAGTTCATATTCCTATTCAAAACCTCATAATATGTATGAATCCATCGACAAAAACATCATATTTCGTGTTTTCAGAGCGCTATCTGCAGTTATATGAAGTTTGAAATAAGTCAAAATTACCATATTCTGAGCAGTTTCAAAGTTTCGCAAATCACATAAATCTATCCAATACAACATGATACGCATGAATCCGTCCCCAAATGCACAAAATTCAGCGTTTCCGGCGAGTTATCAGCGTTTTATCTGAGTCTCGTTGAGGAATATTTGATTTGTTAAGTCTGCCCAGAAGCAAGATTTTGCTTCAAAAGTGCGTTATATGGCAGAATCTAGCACCAAATACATCATATTTGGTGTTTTTACAGTGCTATTTGCAGTTTTACAAACTTTGGAATAAGTCGAAATTACGCTTTTCAGCGCAGATTTTCACAATCAAAAAGTTCATATTCCTATTAAGGACCTTATGATATGTATAAATCTATCAACAAAACATCATATTTCGTGTTTCCAGAGCGCTATCTGCAGTTATATCAAGTTTGAAATAAGTCAAAATTACCACATTCTGAGCAGTTCCAAAGTATCGCAAATCACATGAATCTATCCAATACAACATAATACGCATGAACCCGTCCTCAGATGCACGAAATTCAGCGTTTCCAGCGAGTTATCAACGTTTCTTCTGAGACTCGTTGAGAAATTTTTGACTCCGTAAATCTGCTCAGAAGCAGGATTTTGCTTCAAAAGTGCGTTATATGGCAGAATCGAGAAACAAATACATCATATTTCGTGTTTTTTAGAGTGCTATTTGCAGTTTCACAAACTTTGGAATAAGTCGAAATCACGCTTTTCCGCGCAGATTTTCACAATCAAAAAGTTCATATTCCTATTCAGGACCTCATAATATGTATGAATCTATCGACAAAAACATCATATTTCGTGTTTTCGGAGCGCTATCTGCAGTTATATGAAGTTTGAAATAAGTCAAAATTACCACATTCTGAGCTGTTTCAAAGTATCGCAAATCACATGAATCTATCCAATTCAACATAACAGGCATAAAACCTTCCTCAAATGCACAGAATTTTGCGTTTCCAGCAAGTTATTAGCGTTTTTCTTAGTCTCGTTGGGAAATTATTGACCCTGTGAATCTGCTTAGAAGCAAGATTTAGCTTCAAAAGTGCATTCTATGGCAAAATCTAGCACCAAATACATCATATTTTGTGTTTTTAGAGTGCTATTAGCAGTTTTAAAAACTTTGGAATAAGTCGAGATCACGCTTTTCCGCGCAGATTTTCACAATCAAAATGTTCATATTCCTGTTCAGGACCTTATAATATGTATGAATCTATCGACAAAAACATCATATTTCGTGTTTTCAGAGCGCTATCTGCAGTTATATGAAGTATGAAATAAGTCAAAATTACCACATTCTGAGCAGTTTCAAAGTATCGCAAATCACATAAATCTATCCAATACAACATAATACGCATGAATCCGTCTTCAAATGCGCAAAGTTTCGCGTTTCTAGCGAGTTATCAGCGTTTTTTCTGAGTCTCGTTGAGAAATTTTTGACTCTGTAAATCTGCTCAGAAGCAATATTTTGCTTCAAAAGTGCGTTATATGGCAGAATCTAGCACCAAATACATCATATTTAGTGTTTTTAGAGTGCATTTTGCAGTTTTACAAACTTTGGAATAAGTCGAAATCACGCTTTTCCGCGCAGATTTTCACTATCAAAAAGTACATATTCGTATTCAGGACCTCATAATATGTATGAATCTATCGACAAAAACATCATATTTTGTGTTTTCAGAGCGCTATCTGCAGTTATATGAAGTTTGAAGTGAGTCAAAATTACCAAATTCTGAGCAGTTTCAGAGTATCGCAAATCACATAAATCTATCCAATACAACATAATACGCATGAATCCGTCCCCAAATGCACAAAATTTTGCGTTTCCAGCGAGTTATCAGCGTTTTTTCCGAGTCCCGTTGTTAAATTTTTGACTCTGTAAATCTGCTCAGAAGCAAGATTTTGCTTCAAAAGTGCGTTATATGGCCGAATCCAGCACCAAATACATCATATTTCGTGTTTTGAGAGTGCTA